>JAJHZJ010000318.1:1787693-2217693 GCA_023548195.1 Bettongia penicillata ogilbyi | reverse complement strand
ATCATCATTATTGATGGGGAATTATCTACATCTGGATCATGTGGCTGCAGAGTCCTGGGTCAGTTTCCAGAATCTTAACAGGAGGCCCTGGGCTATGCCTCCATATCATGGGGGAGACTCCCCAAAATGTCTCAGGACTAGCTGCGTTTGGTAGTTCCTTCTAACCAAGAAGACATTTTGCCAATTAAATGCATGATTGGTGTGAAAGGAGCTGTTCTCAAAATGTCCTTGAAAGCATTTCTCCTTAGAAATACATGGTCCCAGGATGGGTTACCAGTCCCTCTTGGGAAAAAACATCATAAACAATCTTTAAACATCTGGCCTGCAATAAGTTTCAAGTCAGATTGCAGGCATATTGAACAAGGTCAGAATGTTCTAATGAATTTATACATCACATTGGGGGATTATGCCTCTGACTTTAGATCCTTCCTCAGGTCTCCCTTTTTGCCAGGAAAAGAAACCAAGACCTCCAGTCTCCTGTAAGTACCCACAGACAGTAGCATCCCTGCCCCACTGCTTCTGCTCTCACTGGCATGTACTAGTTCCTTCTCACCTTTGATGGTACCTCCCTACACAACTGGCTCTTCTACTTCCCTCAGTGTTCCCTGGCTCACACATCCAACTCTCCTCACTCTCCCAGAGATAAAATTGGCCAGTGCAGACTCCAGACCCAGATAACCCAAGGGCTCGCGTGTAGTTTAAGTAATCTCATAGTAGAATTTGAAGATGTTTCCAGACTACATCTATTACATGGAATAGCAGAAGTTCTTGTGAGGGAGAGAGAAGGCTATCCTTCCTGTGAGTTTATTTTTATATACAAAGTAAATTAACTTTTGAACATGAATAGTGTATTTTGTAAATAAAATTATGGTTCTGAGTAACTGTGATTCCTAATATGTGCCACTTGACTCAGCAAAGAAAAGGTACTCCTCCAGGATTTGAGTTATTTGTCAAATAAAAGTGTCCCTTCTCATTTATAATAATTTTAAAATAAAGAGAAGTTCAGACTTAGTTAATCAAGCACTACAGCTAGAGTCAGAAGACCTTGATGCTATTTCTACTTCTGTAGCTGACTTATCAAGTACAAGTCATAATTCTTTTGTGCCATTGTTGATCTAACTGAGGAGCACTTCCCCAATAATCTAACTGCTAAGGATACTGAATGTAATAGCTTTTCCCTGCAAAGACTTTAACATAACAGACTCAAACTACTTCAGAAATTATCATAACCTTATAATGTTTAGAAGAAAAAACATTTGCATGTCTAATTAACTTGAAAGGCCTCAAAAATACCTAAATGCTTTTTAAAATCAGATGCATTCAAATAAAAGAAAGTTAAAAAACACATAATTATTCCAAAAAGTAAATTTAAACCAATCTCAAAAGGTAATCCCAAATACAATTTAAAATGGCTTCTGCCTTTGTCAAAATTGTAAGTCTATTTGCTTATATCTTCATTCTGACATTTTATTAATTATCTTTAGCCTTTCTTCTGAAGATTTCAGGATTCTTTGAAATAAACACTGAAAATTCCTAATTAACCCGATATCTTTTAGTAGTATGCTGATAATAGAAAGGATACACTCTGTTTTTATGATAATGAAGGTTTTTATTTGTGTCCCAATACACCTAATGTTAGTAAGAGAATATAATGGTATTGATTTGGAACTTAGATCTCTGATGCAAGCTTTTTACTGGAGCTAAATCTTGTATTACTGATTTACTATTTCCTTTCAACTTGTTTGCTCTTACTATAGTGCTTAGTGATTACTACAATGGTTAGCAAAAAGCTAGATCTTGAGATGCATCCTTAGTATTATTCAGTTATGCTAAATTGCCTAAGGATATCAAACTTTATTAATGATGTTTATTCAGAAATATCCAGAATTGCTCTTTGTGATGGGGAAGTAGTATTTAACATCTATTTACTTTCATACCAAGATTTTTTATTCAAGTATAGCTGTTTGTTTGTCCTTAATTTTCTAAGAAGAACAACACCGTCACAGGGCTTGTGCATGAATTGGATACAAATGAGACCGAGTTGCACAAAGTCTTAAGTCTCACTCCTCCTGAATCACTGAAGTCCAGTGGCAGGACAAAAGTCAAGATGACTGGCAATGGTTGGGGATGCAGTGCATAACTTTGAAATCTTTGAAGTCTGACCAAGCACTCCATAGCCCCTGCTTCAGCCACTTTCATATCCATTGAATAAATTGTTTTCATCCACCCACTAGGCAAGGTAAGATCATCACATGCTCAGGGTAGACATCACTTTAACTCACCAACAGGTTTGAAACTTCTCAGTTATCCTCAATCTAATTTAGCCCATCTGGCAAGATGATTTTCTGGGGTGTAGCCACTGATCATGCTACAGCTGCTTGGAACCACAAATGAGAGTTGGGCGAATCAGGTAGACACCAAAGGCAAATGAGTGGTCCTGATAAGAGCTTAGCAGTCCTCATACCAGAGTTGCTAGTCAACTTGTACATCCCACACATCCCACAGACACTGGGTATGACAGACTGATCTTGTCCATGGAGTGGAATTGAAAACTTGCCTAGTCAAATTAATTCAATCCCCTATCTAAATCCATTTTCCCTCAAGTCACTGACAGAAGGACTAATACACAATTTTCTTTACGAACTTACTCCTTCAGGGAAAAGAAAGTCAATACGAATAACAGAAAACTAAAAAATTTAAAAGAAACTGTGAGAAATGAGTGTTTCTCTCATATTTAATAACTAATTATTGTGTTAGGACCAAAGTTTTTCCCATTTTCCACTTTCTCATCCAGAAATCAACCAGTGTGGGAAAACTTGGACAAAGATTTACCCAGGCCAAGATCTAAGCAGAAAGAATTTTGTACTAATAATGGCATTCCTGCTTATTATTTATGCTTAGACAGGTCAGGGAAGAGTTGAATCTCCCTTTTTCCAGATAGGTCATTTGGAGATTGAGGTCTCCTTGATCAAGATTTGGGTGATCCAAGTAGTATACTCTGAGACCCTCATTATAATATATCCTGGCCTCTCATTGTTGTAATATTCATTTTCTCATTAATTATTAACTTGATCAGAGTTGATTGCCGCCCTTCAGAAACACCTATACTTTGAAGGGCATGTAAAGCCCACTGCCTTTAGAGGTCTTTGACCTAAGAGAAAGATGGCCAAATGACCTCCCATTTATTAATACATGTGTTGGCCTTATTAAGAAAATGATTATGTTTCCTAGAAACTATGTCTCTCAGAGCTTTCTAATTATCAGAAACCTAATAATGAAGAGTTCATCAATTATGCCTCTCTCATCAGTAATTTTTTTCTCTCCCATTGATGAGTCATAAATCAGAAAAAAATTCCATCCTCTTCAGCAAAACTTTAACCCACACTTCAGTAAAACTTGGGGCCCATTGGCATGCAGATGTTTTTACATCTAAAATTTTTCCCCAAAATTTATTAATTTGTTTTCAATAATCACTTTGTTAATTTCCAAATTCTCTCCCCTACTTACCCAAAGTGACATGATATTTTATATGGGTTCTGCAAATGCATTCCTGTTAGACACATTTTCACATTATTCATATTGCATAGAAGAATTAAAACGAATGGGAGAAACCATGAGAAAATGTTTTCACTCTTATAACTAAGTTATGCTGCCTGCTAAAGGGAGTGATTTGGGTGTTTTCATTGTTTAAATGATTTTGCACAGAGTTAAACCAAAGAATTAACATCTGTTCCAGCTCCACTGTGGAAATCTCTATACTATGCTCCAAAAGATTTGCTGTCTCTGACCATTTATGGCCTTCCGTAACCCACTTGACTCTCTACCTGTTTTCTCATCAAGTGAATGAGATTGGAACCCAACTCTTTAACATCAGTGTAAAAGTAAAACAAAGGGAACTTGGATTATCTAAAAGTCAGTTATCCATCGTGCATTCTTTTAAAGCACTTTAACTTCTGTTGTCTATGACATTTTAAAAATCATTATTATAATTGCATTTTGTTACAGCATATAAATTTATAATTGTGTGGAGAGCTGCTTTCTTTCCCTACAGAATCTGAGTGATATAATGAAATAAAATATGTTAAATATTCACCTTTCTTTACTGTTGTTTTATTTCATTGTCTTATTATTGAGTTGTTCGATTGATATAGGATATTTATCCATCTGTTATTTTGTGTCTTTCATTCTCAGTATTGTTAAAATGTATGGTAATATAAAGCTATGATCTCTTTCAGCGTTAACCATTGCTCTTATTTGTCTCAGTATTAGCTACTTGCTAGTCTTTTGTTAACACATTTAATGATTTCCATTCCGTATTGTTTCTCCTATAAAATTAAGCAAGATCCCATTAACATTATTATGAGTAACTGCTTAAGGGTGGAACGAGAAACTAAATATTGTTGTTTAACTGTTAGGATAAGTGACACTTTATTGACAGCATGTCATATCACAAATGTATAAATATCTTATTTACTGGATTCATATTTGGCTTTTTTAGAGTAGTATCCCCTAGAATATTTTTGTGACTAAATAGTCAATACATTAATTATGTTTTTAGATGCATTTGGGGAAGAAAGAAATCTTTGTTGAACTCCTAACCTATATATGCAAATGCTAATTAGGATGCATAACAGCCCATATCAGGCACTATGAGAAAGAGGAAAGTTTCATTTTCAAATATCAAACCTAAACTACTGGGGGAATGTTCGGCACTCCTATTCCAGAACATTAACACAATCTAATGACTATTTCTTAATCTTCATTCTTTTTGATCTCTCTGTAGCTTTAAATGGCAGTATTGATCAACCTTTTCTCCTTGGTAATCTTTCTTCTCTAGCTTTTTATGGCAATGTTCTCCTTGATTTTCCTCTAACCAGTTTCACCACTCCACCTCAACTTCATATGTTCTTCATCTGGTCTGTGAGTGCAAGCTTTTGGGTCCTCTTTTCTTTTCCCTTCATCCTATTTCACTTGTTGATTTAATCAGCTCCCAAGGATTAAATTATCATTTCTATACAGATGATTGTCAGAGCTATTTTTTCCAACCCTAACCTCTCTCTCAGCCTTCAATGTTGCATATTCAAATGCCTTTTGGATGTTTAAATTCATATGTACTATATGTATCTTGTACTGAATTTGTTCAAAACAGAAATCACTATCTTTCCCTCCAAATTTTCCTTTCTCTCTTATTACAAAGGGTGATACTATCTTTCTAGTCACTCAGGCTTACAATGTAGTGATCATTCTCAACTCCTTACTCTCTCTTATCTTCAAATCTAATCTGTTGCCAACTCCTATTGATTCTGCCTTTGAAACATCTCTAATATACATTTCCTTCTCTCCCCTGTACCACCCTGGTGCAGGCCCTCATTGCTTCACACTTGGACTATTGTAATAACCTGATTGTTGAGTTCCCTTGCTCAAATCCAGACTTCTCAAATCTGCTCTTCATTCAGATTTCAAAGTGATTTTCCTAACTTACAAGAATGATCATATCACCCCCTACTCAACAAACTTCAGTGGCTCCCTATTATCACTAGCTTAAAATAGAAAATTCTCTTTTCGGCTTTTAAAACTCTAAAAAAATTTGGCATATGTACTCCTGTTTCAATCTTTTTATACCTTATTCCTTGAACAACATAATCCAATTTCTCCACTCAGTGAGACTATCTTCCATTTTTTGAATTCACTAAATCCTTATATCTGCATGCTAGCTTCCCTGACTTCCTTTAAGGATGAACTAATATCTCACATTTGATAAGAAGCCTTAAGTAATCACCTTTTTCAAGAAGCCTTCACCAACCTCCCAATCAGCCTTTCCTCTGAGATTTTCTCTGGCTTGTTCTGTGTATATCCTCTTGATATATGCATATTGGATGGTGTCATCTTCATTAGACTGAACTCCCAGAGAAGAGGGTCTGTTTCTCTTTTGCCTTTCTTTGTATCCCTTTCTATCCCAAATACCAAATAGCTTTGGTATTAGCAAAGTGCCAGGCACACTTTTGGTATTTAATAAATGCTCATTGACTTGACATCAGACAGAAAGTAAAAGAGAGGTAGAGTCAAGGTGGTAGAATAAAGCCTGGGACTCATTTGAACTTTCCAACAAACCCCTCCAAAACATTTGAAAAAGACTGAAAAAATTCTAGAGTAGTAGAACCCACAAAATGACAGAGTGAAATAAATTTCCAGTCTAAGGCAATTTAGACGATCGCCACGAAAGATCTGTCACACCTGGGTAAGAATGCAGTACAGTTTAACACAGGCCATGCCAGCATAGCCCCAGGCCCAAGAAACTAGAAGCAGAACTTGGGAGTGACTGAATCATCCTCAGCAGTGGCAGGAGCAACAGCTGCAACCATAGCTCACAGCAAATAGGTCAAACAACTGGTCAGAAGGAGATTACAGGGATCTCTTTGCTGACACTAAGGCAGAACAGTGTTGTTTTTCCCATACCCAAATCTGGCCCCAGTCCTGGATGGCAGTCACAGGGCAAGGAGGAGCACCAGCACATCAGTGTTGTGGCCACAGGGGAGATCCTTCTCATAGTTCCAGGACAGAAGAGTGTGCTTTTGGTCACTTACAGACCAGAGCACAGGCTAAGAGAGATTTAAACACCTCTCCTTAGATCATACCACCTTGAACTGAAAAAGTGCAGGTCCCTAGATCTCTGAAAAGAGATGTACAAAACTCCTAAAGCTTGGGACAGTGAACAACACCCCTCCCACAATTACCCCTCCCCTCTGCCCCCCCAAAGCAGAGATCTACTTTAACAAACAATTAAAATTCAAGTAACAGGCTGGGAAAATAAGCAAACAATGGGAAAAACTCTGAATATGGAAAGTTATTATGGCGACAAGAAAAATCAAAACACATATAGAAAGGAAAACAACAAAGTCAAAACTCCTACATCCAAATCCATCAAGAAAAAAATGAATTTGTCTCAAGTCATGGAATAGCTTGAAGAGGATTTTGAAAATCAAGTAAGAGGGGTAGAGGAAAAATTGGGAAGAGAAATTAGAGTGGTCCAGGACAATCATGAGAAAAGAATCAACAACTTGATAAAGGCGGCACAAAAAATTACTGAAGAAAATAACACCTTAAAAAAAAGACTAGACCAAATGTTAAAAACGGTCTGAAAAGACAATGAGGAGAACAATGCCTTGAAAAGCAGAACTGACAATGCAAAATGAGGTACAAAATCTCACTGAAGAAAGTAATTCTTACAAATTAGAATGGAGTCCAAAACTAAGAGTTAGAAAGAGAAACTTAACTTAAAATTACTGTAGACATCGCAGAACATTTGGAAATCTACCTGCCAAAGCCCAAAGCTATGTGAACATAATTACAAAACACTTTTCACACAGATAAGCTCATCTTAATAATTGAAAAAACCTAGTTACTTATGGGTAGCCTGGGTCAATGTACTAAAATACAGTCAAAATAATACTAATAATAAGAAAATAAAAACAGCATTTCTACCTAAAATAAATTACTTTTTCAGTGCAATGCCAATCAAACTATGAAAAAAATTTTATAGAGCTAGGAAAAATAACAATTCAACTGAAAGAAAAAGAGGTTCATAATATCAAGGGAATTGATTTAAGAAAATACTAGGGAAGATGGCCTAGCCATACCATACCTTAAATTGTATTATAAAACAGCAATCATAAAAACTCCTTAGTAGTGGTTAAGACATAGAGTAGTGAATCAATGGAATAGGTTAGATATAAAATAACAGTTGTCAATGACTATAGCAATCTACTATTTGATAAATCTAAAAACCCCAGATTCTGGGAGAAGAACTCACTATTTGACAAAAACTTCTGGGAAAACTGGAAAATAGTATGGTAGAAACTGGGCATAGACCAACATCATACACTCTATATCAAAATAAAGTCAAAATGGGTACACAATTTAGGTAAAATGTCTGATATTATAAACAAATTGGGAGAGCAAGGGAGGGTCTACCTATCAGATTTATGTAGATTGAAAGAATTTAGGACCGTATAAGAGACAGGGAAGATTATGATATGTGAAATGGACAAATTTTATTACATTAAATGGAAAAGTATTTACAAAAACCCTATGCAACCAAGATTAGGAGGGAAGTAGAAAATTGGGAAAGATTTTTTACAATCAGTATCTCTGATAAAGGCTTTATTTCTTAAATATATAAAGAACTGAGTCAAATTTATAAGAATACAAGTCATTCCCCAGTTGGTAAATAGTCAAAGGTTATGAACAGCAATTTTCAGATGAAGAAGTCAAAGCTATCTCTAGTCACATAAAGTTGCTCTAAATCTCTGTTAATTGGAGAAATGCACAAAAAACAACTCTGAGGTACCATATCACATCTATCAGAATGGCTAAAATGACAAAACAGGAAAAGGATAAATGCTGGGGAAGAAGTGGGAAAGTTGAAACACTAATGAATTGTTGGTGGAGTTGTGAACTGATCCAATCATTCTTCAGAGCAATTTTAAATTGCACCTAAAGGGAATAAAAAAGGGCACACTCCTTGACCCAGTAATGTCAATTCTGGGTATGTATCCCAAAGAAATCAGACAAATGGCAAAAGACCCACATGTACAAAAATATTTATAGCATTTTTGTGGTGGCAAAGAATTGGAAATTGATGGCATGCCCATTAATTTGGGAATGGCTGACCAAGTGGTGGTATAAAAAATTCATGCAATACTGTTGTGCTATAAGATATGATAAGCAGGCAGACTTCAGAAAAACCTGTGAAGACTATAATGAACTAATGCTGAGTGAAGTGAGCAGAACTGGGGAACTTTGTGTACAGTAACAGTCATAATGTATGATGATGAACTTTGACAGACTTGTCTTAAATTTTCAAGGATCCAGGACAGCTGCAAAGGACTCATGCTAGAAAATTCTGTCCACATCCAGAAAAATAACTATCTTGTCTGAATGCAGACTGATGCATATTATTTGCGCTCTCTCTCTCTCTCTCTCTCTCTCTCTCTCTCTCTCTCTCTCTCTCCCTCCCTCTCTCGTTTTGTTTTATTCTTCTTTCTAATGGTTTCTCCCATTGGTTCTAATTCTTCATTACAGCATAACTAATGTGAAAATAGGTTCAATATGAGTATATGTAGAGTCTATATGAAAATACATGCTGTCTTGCAGTGGGGATAAACAGAGAGATGAGAAGAAAATTTGGAACTCAAAATCTTATAGAAGTGAATGTTGAAAACTAAAAGTAAATGAACCAATTAAGAACAGAATGGAGCAAATAGAAAACAATGAGTTCATGAGAAATCAAGAAACAATAGAACAAAACCAAAAGAATAAAAAAAGAAGACAATTTGAAATATCTCATTGGAAAAACAATTGAACTAAAACATCAATCCAGCAGAGAGATTTTTAAAAAGAAGTTATTGGACTACATGAAAGCCATGATCAATAAAAAAAAGCCTAAACAATATCTTTAAAGAAAATATCCAGGAAAAACCTAGAAATAGATGGTAATATAGAACTTGCAATAATCTACCCACCACCTCCAAAAAGATATCCCACAATGAAAACTTCCAGGAATATTTAGCCAAATTCCAGCATTCCTAGATCAAGGAGAAAATATTGCAAGCAGCCAGAAAGAAACAAGTCAAGTATGGTGAAGCTGGGATAACAGGAGATTTAGCATCTTCTACAATAAAGGATCAGAGGGCTTGAGATATGACATTTCAGACAGCAAAGGATCTAGAATTACAACCAAAGAATCAAAACTGAGTATAATCCATGGGAATGGGGAAATGTATATTTAATGAGATAGAGGGCTTTCAAGAATTCTTGATAAAAACACCAGAGCTGAATATAAAATATGACTTTCAAATATAATGCTTATTAGAAGCACAAATTTAAATGGGAAATAGAAATCATGAGACTTAATAAGGTTAAAACTGTTTACATTCCTACATGGGAAGATGATGTTTGTAACTCATAAGACTTTTCTCATTATTAGGGTAGCTAAAAGGAGTATGTATGGACAGAGGGCATAGATGTGAGTTGAATATAAATGGAAACTATCTTTAAAAAAGGGGTGACAGTTATGTATTAGGAGAAAGATAAAGGGAAAGGGAGAATTGGGAAAATTATCTCACTGAAAATAGGCAAGAAAATTATTTTACAGTGAATGACAAGAGGAAGGAAGTGAGAGGGTGTGATTGAACCTTACTGTCATCAGAATTGGCTCAAAGGAAATAATATACATGTTCAATTGGGTATAGAAATCTATCTCCCCCTATAGGAAAGTAGGAGAAGGAGGATAAAAGAAGGTGGGAGTGATAGAAGGGAGGAGAGATTAGAAAAGGGTGTAGTCAGACAGAGCCACTTTTGAGGAGGTACAGAGTGAAGGGAGAAATAGAATAGACTAAACAGGGTTGGGGTAGATAATAGGATGGAGGGAAATACAGTTAGCATTAATGCAAATTTTTTTCCTGATAAAGTATGCATTTCTCAAAGATAGAACTGATTCAAATTTATCAAATTAAGAACCATTTCCAATTGATAAATGATCAAAAATATAATGTTTTTAGATGAATTAATCAAAGATAACTATAGCCCTATTTAAAAAAAATTAACTCACTATTGATTGGAGAAATGCAAATTAAAACAAAATTTGAGGTACTGCCTCATACCTATCTGATTGGTTAATAGGACAGAGAAGGTAAATGATAAATGTTGGAAGGAATGTGGTCAAAATAAGATATTAATGCATTGTTGGTGGAGCTGTGAACTGATTCAACCATTTTGTAGACCAATTTGGAACTATGCCTAAAGAGCTATAAAACCAACCATATACTTTGAAGTAGCTATGCCACTATTTCTTCTGTATCTCAAAAGAGAAAAAGAAGAAAAGGAAAAGAACCTATGTGTGCAAAACATATTTAAAGCAACTCTTTTCTGAGGATAAAGAATTAAAAATTAAGTGAATGTCCATCAATTGGGGATTGACAACAAGCTCTGGTTTATGATTATGATGGGATACTATTGTATTGTAAGAAAAGATGAGCAAGATGATCTCAGGAAAACCTGGAAAGACTTATATGGACTGATGCAAAGTGAAATGTACTGTATATGAAGTAGCAGCAATATTATAAAATGATCAGCTGTGGATGACTTAGCTATTCTCAAAAATACAATGATCCAAGACAACTCTGAAGGACTTTTAATGAAAAATGCTAGCCATCTCCAGAAAAAGAACTGATGGTGTCTGAATATAGATTGAAGCATACTTTGTTTTACTATCATTTTTCTTGAGGGTTTTCTGTTTTCTTTCACAGCATAAATGTTATCAATATATTTTGCATGATTATAAAATGTGTAACCTACAATGAAATGCGTGCCTTCTCAATGGGAGAAGGGATGGGAGGGAGGAAGGGAGAAAATTTGGAACTCAAGCTTTTAAAAATAAATATTAAAAAAAATAAATCTTCAAAAAGAAGACAGGAAGTTGAGAAAATAATCCCTTCATTTTAAAAGTTTACAATATAGCAGTGAAAATATTTAAATAAATTCCTATAGTTCAAGTGTGTTTATAGTAATTTGTCTAGGAACATTAAAAGTAAATTCTGTGACTGTTCTATGGAGAAAAATATATTTACCATCTGTCAAAATTTAGGGAAAGAATTATGGAGGCAATCCTATCAATAAACCAGAACTAAGAACCTCCTATGTGTCAGAATCCATGCTAAGTCTGGAGAACACAGTAATGACAAGATTTAAACAATATCTGGCCCCAAAGAGCTTGAATTTTATATAGTTTGAGCTGAAACTCAGAGAAATATGAATATGGTTTTAATGGACAAAAGTGGTTAGGAGCAGGCAGCATGCTAATATAAAAATGTTTTCTATAAAGGTAGAGTGATGGAAAAGCATGGGATATATTAATAGAGTGGCTATAATATTGACTAGCAACTTAGATACCAGAAAAAAAATATGCCAAAAGCAAATCAGAAGGACAACTAATTTTAGTTTAGAAAACCAAAGTCCTATTTGTTTCTGTTTTAGAGATAAGGCTCAAATGGAGAGTTCTGGGTTGCTAGCGTAGATTTTGGCAAACATTTGTGATCTTCTAAATAATATGTTCATATTTTGCAATTTTTATCACCTCCATGAAAGTCTTATGAAGGAATGGAGATCATAGGTTTGAAGTACAAACTCTGAAAGATTTTGCCTGGATGGAAGGGTTTTGGATGTATATCTGGTAATGGACTTCATATATTCAGAGATTATCAAAGTTCAGATTTATATGACTGGACTCTGGCCATTGGGATATATATATATATATATATATATATATATATATATATATATATATATATACACACACACATATATATATACACATATATATGCACACATATATATGTATGATTGAATGTATGTATATATGTATGTATATATGCATGTATGTATGAATTTGCCAGTCATATTGTAATCTGAATCCTCACAATGATATAATGATAACACTTAGGAGTTTTAAGTATTAAAGCAACTTAAAATTCTACTCATTCCTCATGGAGGTATAAAAGTGACTTTGGAATGTTTAAGCCTATCCCAGTGGAGTGAAAATATTAGTATTATCCTTGGACTCTATTTCTCCCTAGACTTTCCTTTCCTCATGTACAAAAGGTAGCGGGAATACATATTCTTCAAGTCCTAAACTTCTGTGATTGCTGCATTTTTTTGCTTTCTTAGCATTAGGCTGTGTGCAGAGGTTCATCACAAAAAAAAAACTTTGGTAACCAATTAGTTTTTGGTTCTTCACAGAAATCCGTAACTGCAATGTACTTCATTATGCCACAGTTGTGATCATGATTAGTAGAGGGAGTATCTACACAAATCATTTTGAAGTATTTTATTTTGGAAATTTCATGTCAATTGTATCATTTGATTTTGCATAAGTCTATGAAGTAGAAAAATATTCCTATAATATAGATGAAGAATTTAGATGCAATGTGTTAAAGGACTTGCCTGAGGAAATACTAGTCAATAAGATAGAAAAGACTAGAGCAAGAAAACGGAGGAACAAAAAAACCTTTGCACAACACTTACACTGTGCAAAATGCTATACCTTGTGCGTTGTTACAAGCGTATTACATTTGATCCTCCCAACAACCCTGAGATGTAGAAGCTAATATTATCCCCATTTTCAAGATGACAGTTTCTATTGAAAGTCGGATTTCCCTGGTTACATGGCTAGTAAGTATATGAGGTCAGATTTGATCTTGGATTTTCTTGACTCCAGTCCCAGCATTTGATCTACAACACCACTTGCCTGCCTGATTAGAATTTCAATATTCTCATTATAAGCTCAGACTTCTTTTCACTACTCTGTGCTGCCAATCTGATAAAAGGTTATCCTTCGAATGACAAATCATTTTGGTATACAATTATTTTATTTCTTCAAATTGTGCTAAAAAAAATGATGCTGATAATAACTGACATTTCAGTTTTAAGAATTATGTAGTGCTTTGCATATATATTTTTGCACATCTATGTTAAAAACATAAGTGATTAACCTTTCCTTAATAACTTCAGACATTTATTATAATTAATGTATAGTTAATTGTAGTTAATGTAATGTAATACTTCATGTCTTGACATTTGCTTTTCTCATGAAAGTATAGAAAATGCAACTATCTAATGTCCTTTATTATGTAACATGGGTGATTTTTTTGCAAAATTTTAAAATCAAAAACTTAAATAATCTTCCCACAAGTTATTTTTATCCCTAAAAAAATAGGCTCATTCACTTTCCTTATCAATGTTGCTTGATTCTTTAGAAGCTTTCAAAATATTCTCCATTTTAGTTGCAGTCAGTGCTGTAAACTGTCAGCTTCACTGTAGATAGCTAGCTTATTTGAATTAATTTCCTAGTAGGATGTTAATATTTATATATCTTTTAGGGCATTGGCAATAAAGATAAGATAATAAATTAGACAATATAATAATAAGAAAAATCCATGTTATATTTTTGCTGCTACAGAGATAAGAGGAATTCTCTGCATTTTTAGGTGCTTAAATAATTCTCAGTTCTTTTTTCTTGAGAATCATAGTGGAAAAAGAGCTTCCTCAAATAAGAACAATTTGGTTTAAGTGACACCTGGGACACATAGTGACTCTACAACTAAGTAAGTCACTTAATTCCTCATTCTTCCAATCAATTCTTTAAGACCATATTCTGAAGAGTAGTTGCTGACCTATACTGGTAAAGGCAGTTTCCCATATTTTTTCCTATATAATTATATGGATTCAGCAATAAAATAAAATAAAAATCAACACTGTATATGTGAGTTTTAAGCTCCCAGATATCACCTGACTAAAATATTTCCAATATGTATTTTCATATAAATAGAATAAGTGAATACACAAAAGAATGCTTCTTTTAAAATAAAAAAAAGAATTGCAAGGGATTATTGAGAAAGTTACCAAGAACAGTGAGTAACAGCAAATAGAATCATAATTTAGATAAAGTATGAAAACAAATCATCTTAATTCTAAAGCTAATTATAGGAAACTCTAAGTTAGAAACACGAACCATCACCTGGTAGTATATAGAATCATAATAGTGAATATATAGAATCAGAGAGTATTGATCACTAATGGTTCTTTGTTAATGGAGTCCAATTAAGTTATTTTTATATGATAAGAGAAAAATCATGATGTGTTGCCTTTCTGACTCATGAATTTAATAATGGTGAAACATCATCCAGGATTTATCAGTACAGATTATATCAAATCACTTCCAAGCATCTATGTGCACCCAAAAGATACTGCCTAAAGCAATGTAAAAAAATGTAGTGCCAAAGTTCATTATTTTGGGCAGGAAACTGAAGCCCAAGAGAGCTAGAGTGTGGTTTCTTTATCTTTTCTGACTTAAGGCAAGGGATAAAGAAAAAAATTATTTTGTAAAATAAACATCTGGGTATGACTATGATGTCTGAGAATGCCATTTCAGTTTCTAAGTTCAAATATCCAAATGGATACAGACTTATTGACTTGGGAGTTTTTTCCCCCATTGATGCAGCTCACAATCCACTTGGGCCTGTGTATGGTATATGATTCTTGTCTGTGTTTTCCCCAAATTCCACCATCTTGGGTCGACCTAATAGATCTTTCTCGCTTTTTTCCTGCTATTGCAGAAGTGCAAGTAAAGCACTGTGGATGTCACACTGTTCATGTCACATAATTGAATATTTTCTGTCACACAATTTCTTAATAGTGTCTTTTACATCACAGTTCCTAACTGGTTATTGGTGGTAACCTGCGTACACTTAACAAGTGCTTCTTAGTCGTTCTTTGTGTGAAAACCACATCATTCAAATGAATCTCATACTGTAATTTTCCCTCTTTGCAAAAGAAAGTAATTCAATGAAGACAGTGGGATTTTTAGTCTTTTCCTAGAAAAAAGAGTTATTACAAGTTGAGAACTGAAAAATGGGAATTTCTGTTTCAGTAACGATTATAAATCACTTAGTGAATTATAAAAGGGACAATAGGAGGGAACTTGAAGAGGGTCAGAGACTGTTGACTATTGTACCAGAAACGAAGAGGCAACTAATGAATTATGCTAGGAAATTTGCTCTAAACCTGGTAGAAGCTTTACCCTTCTTTGTCTTTTGCCTTTGGGGTTTTGCTTGTGTTTTTTAAGAGACTACAGAATAAAATGACTGGACTATGCCTACCCAGAAAAATATGCTGGAACAATCGTGTATCAACTTCACTTTCTACTATTCTTTTTACTTTTATTACACCATATTTACTTTTAATACACATTACTTTTATTACACACACTTTTATTACACAATCTGCATTGTTTATTGCTAAATATTTCTTCTAATCTTTAAATTTTCTTACTGCTTGTTTGTATGTCTTGTATGTTTGTATGTTTTACTGCTTGTTTGTTCTAGATAAAGATAATTCTAAATATTTTCTGAATGTTGGATATATAGAATCTGGGAAAAGAAGAAAATAAACACATAATTGGTTACTCATTTATAACCATCTGGGAAGCCCCATTTCCAGGTTAGTAATATGAAATACCCTAGGAGATCAGAGTTTTTATGATTTTAATAATTTATATTTTTAAAAGCTAATGTTGCAGAGAAAAGAAATAACATGAAAAGGGAAACATTTTTATTAGAAATCTATTAAAATATCATGAACTAATTACTTTATGTTAAGCTACAGATAACAAAGGTTCTTTGGGCTTCTTTGTATCCTCCAAAGTGAGAGAAGGGAAGAAGAGCAGGTACAATATCCTCAAGGAGAAACAAATCATTAGGGAGAAACAGTTTCTCTTACTTCCTGAAAGTGGGAAGGAAGGGCTTTATGGCCAAACAGACCTCTCTACTGACATCTATTAGCAATAAAATAGTTTCTTATTCATAGTATTCTTCCCCTTCCCTATGCTGTGAAAATCAAAACATGATTTTATTTTAAATGTAAATCAATCTTTTAAATAATGAATTTTCAAAGACAGAGCCAAGATGGCAGAGAGAAACCTGTAAGTTTCCTGAGCTCTCCCCTAGTTTCCCTTAGGAACAATATTAAATCAATTCTCTGAAAGAATTCTGAAGTGTCCAAATCCCCACAAAAATGGAGTGAAACAATGATCCTGCACAAGATAACTTAGAAGGACTTAAAGAAAGGTCTGTCTCACTTGGGGGAAAGGGGAGATCAGGTTAGTGCAAACAGTGTATAGGTAAGCCAGCGTTAGGCTCTTAACCACAACACAGATCAGAAACAAGGCTCAAAGATCCAGATTCAGCAGATCACTGACACAGCAGGCCAGATGTGAGACCTCCAGCCTCAGCACAGAAGGTTAACAGTCAGCTCCAGAACCCAAGAAATAACAGGTGTGATTAGGCCAGACCACCCCAGTGCACTGGCCAAACTGCCATGCCCTGAGACTGGCAGAAAGAACCAGTGACAACACTCCTGGCTCCCCAACGCAAGCGTTTTGGGACAGTTCCCTCTGCATCACAGGAACAAAGGTCAACTTTAAAAGATGAATACAAAAGGAGTATTGACCTTATGGGGACTGGAAAGATCAAAACACAATCCCAGAAGAGGATAACAACGTCCAACTGCCTGTATGTGAACTTCAAAGGGGTATATAAATTGGTCTTGAGCACAAAAAAAGTCCTCTTAGAACAGCTCAAAAAGGATTTTAAAAATCAAGTAAGAGAAATAGAATAGAAATTGGGAAAAGCAATGAGTAATGCAAGAGAATTATGAAAAAAGTCAACACATTGGAAAAGAAAGCACGAAAGCTGAAAGAAGAAAACAGCTCCTTAAAAATAGAATTGGCTAAATGGAAAGGGAGGTACAAAACCTAAGTGAATAAAATATTTCCTTAAAAATTAGGATGGGTAAGTAGAAGATTCTATGAGACATCAAGTATCAGCTAAATAAAATTTTAAAAACAGAAGAAAAATAGAAAAAAATGTAAATTACCTCATTGGAAAAACAACTTACCTGGAAAATAGATCCAGGAAAGATAATTTAATTATTGACAACCTGAAAGTTATGATTAAAAGAAATAGCCTGGAGGGCATATTTCAACAAATAACCAAGAAAAATTGCCCTGATTTTCTAGATACTGAAAGTAAAAAGTCATTGTAAAAAGCTACTCATCAGTTCCTGAAAGAGATCCCAAGTTGAAAACTCAAATGGGTATTGTAGTCAAATTCCTGAACTTTGAGGCTGAGGAGAAAATATTGCAACCAGCCAGAAAGAAATAACTCAAATATTGCAGAGCCTTTTCAGGATTACACAGAATTTAGCACTTTCTACAGGAGGAGAGGGATTGGAATAAGATACTCTGGAAGGTAAAGAAGCTTGGATTACAATAAAAAAATCAACTCAGCAAAACTGAGTATAATCTTTCTCAGGAAAGTATGGACAGTCAATGAAATAGGGGACATTGAAAGTTTTCTGATGAAAAGACAAGAGATGAACAAAAAATCTGCTCTTCAAATAAAAGTCTCAAGAGAAACATAGAAAGGCAAACAAGAAAGAAAAAAAAAACATCATATTCAATAGAGTTAAACTGTATATATCCCCACATGGAAAAAGTGGTATTTATAACTCTTAAGAATTGCATCTCTTTTAGGGTAGTTAAAAGGTGTATACTTAGAGGAATAGACAGAGGAAATAGGTATTTGACTTTGATGTGATGATAAAAAAATCGTTAAGGCATAAAAAAGGAATTGTTCTCATAGAATAGGAAAAGGGGAGACAGAATGGGGTAAATCATATCACATGAAGGGTCATGAAAGATCTAATACTGTACAGGGGAAGAAGGGAGAGGGTGTGCATTCCTTAAACTTACTCTCATTGAATTTGTCTCAAAGAGGGAATAATTAAGTTAAGTGAATAAAACAGTGATTAAAAAGCAAAATAAAGGACAGAGTGAAAGGAGAGAGAAAGAAAAGTTTAAACGGGAAATAGAATGGAGGGAAATGCACAATTAGTGATCATAAGTATGTACATGAATTGGAAGAACTCTTTCATAAAATTGAAGCAGATAGCAGAATGGATTAAAAACCAGAATCCTACAATATGTTGTTTATAAGAAACACATTTGAAGCAGAGAGATAAACACAGAGTAAAAGTAAAAGGCTGTAGCAGAATATGTTATGTTTCAACTGATGTAAAAAAATTGAGCAAAACACAAACAACCAGGGATAACGATCCTGATCTCAGACAAAGCAAAAGCAAAAGTAAAGGTAATGAAAAGAAATAATGTAGAAAACTACATTTGCTTAAACGTACCATAAACAATAAAGTTGTTGTGTTGTGTGCATCCTTTGTTTTCAAAGAAGACGATTACATGAGAGAAAAGATTACATGACTAGCATTTGACTTTGTTTTGAGTGAGAAAGGGTTGTGCAAGGTCACCAGCCTCATTTTCTACTCTTGAGCCATCTGGATCCAGTGACCAGATATTCATCAGAATGACTTGGGATGACCCAGGATGCAATGGAAGACCCCTGCCCTTTTAGGCTGAGGCCTTTTCAGGTACTCACATAAAGTGAGTTAATGCCTAGTTGTATAGCACCAAAATTCTTAGAAAATTTAAGTGAGCTACAAGAAGAAATGGGAAGTCAAACTATATTAGTGAGGGACCTCTCCCTCTCCCTCTCAAATCTATATGAATCAAAACCACAAAATAAACAAGAAAGAAGTTAAGGAGGTGAATAGAATTTTAGAAAGTTAGATAGGGTAAAGCTGTGGTGCAAACTGAATGGGGATAGAAAGGAATACATATTTTTTTCTGAGCATATGGCACCTACACATAAATTGACCATATTTTAAGTCATTCAAACCTTACAAGAAAGTGAAGAAAGGCAGAAATGTTAAATGCATACTTTTTAGCTCATGATGTAATAAAACTTATGTGTAATAAGGGCCAAGGAAAAACTGTCTAAGCATTATTCGGAAAGTAAATAACCTAATCCTAAATAATGAATGAATCAAACAATCAATCATAGAAGAAACCAGTACCTTAATCTAAGGGAATGACAACCATGACACAATATACCAAAACATGTGACTCAGCCAAAGCAGTACTTAAGGGGGATTTTATATAACTAGATGCTTACATGAATATAGTAGAGAAAGAGCAGATCTATTAATTTGGCATGAAATTCATGCATACAATCATGTATATTTTTATTGGTTTGTTTTTCTGTTTTTTAGTTTTCAACAGACACTTCCACAAGATTTTGAGTTCCAAATTTTATTCCCATCTCTCCCCTCTACCTAAGACAGTATGCATTCTGTTTACCACTGTCCCCAATCAGCCTTCCCTTCTATCACACCCCTCCCTTCTCTTTTCCCCATCCCCTCTATTTTCTTGTTGGGCAAGATATATTTCTATACCCCATTGCCTGTACATCTTATTTTCTAGTTGTATGTAAAAACATTTTTTATCATTCGTTTTTAAAACTTTTAGTTCCAAATACTCTCCCTTCCTCCCTCCCCTCCCCAGTGAGAAGGCAAACAATTCCACGTAAGTGATACATGAGTAGTCATGCAAAACACTTCTATAATAGTCATGTTGTGAAAGACTATATTTCCCTCCATCCTGTCTTGCCCCTCCATTTGTTCTATTCTCTCTTTTGACTCAATCCCTGCTCAAAAGTGTTTGCTTCTAATTACCCACTCCTCTCACCTTCTCTCCCCTCCCCACTTTCATCTTCCCCTGCAAAACCTAGGCTTATCCCTTTCCACCTATTTCTTGTAGTGTAAGATAGATTCATACTAAATTGAGTATGTATGTTTTTCATTCCTTATGACAAATTCAGTGAGAGTAAGGTTTACTCTCTCTCAGGTCCTCTCACTTCCCTTCCATTGAAAAAGGATTTTTTTGCCCATTTTATGTGAGATATAATTTACTCTATTCTATTTCTCCCTTTCTCTTTCTTTCAATATATTCCTCTCACACATTAATTTTAGATTTTTTAGATATCATCCTTTCACATTCAACTCACCCTGTGCGTATAATCTCCATACACATAGAAAAGTCTCAAGAATTACAAATATTATCTTTTCGTGTAGAAATGTAAACAGTTAAACTTTAGTAAGTTCCTTACAATTTCTCTTTCTTGTTTACCTTTTCATGCTACTCTTGATTCTTGTCTTTGAAAGTCAAATTTTTTATTCAGTTCTGGTCTTCTCATCAAGTATGCTTGAAAGTCTTTATTTCATTAAAGTACCATTTTCTCCCCTGAAGTATTATACTCACTTGTGCTGAATAGTGGATTCTTGCTTTTAATCCTAGCTCTTTTGACATCTGGAATATCATATTTCAAGTCTTGTGATAATGTGATAATGTAGAAGCTGCTAGACCTTTTGTTATCTTGGTTATATTTCCATAGTGCTCAAATTGTTTCTTTCTGATTACTTGCCCTATTTTCTCCTTGACCTGGGAGCTTTGGAATTTGGCTACAATTTTCCTAGGAGTTTTCCTTTCAGGATCTCTTTCAGGAAGTGATTGATGGAGCTTTCAATATCTATTTTATCCACTGGTTGTAGAATATCAGGGCAGTTTTCCTTGATATTTTCTTGAAAGATGATATCTAAGCTCTATTTTAATAATGACCTTCAGTCGTCCAACCATTTTTAAATTGTCTCGCTTTGATCAATTTTCCATGTCAGTTGCTTTTTTCCAATAAGATATTTCACATTGGCTGCTATTTTTCATTCCATTTGCATTGTTTCATAATTTGTTGCTTTTTCATAAAGTCATTAGTTTCCACCTGCTCCATTCTAATCTTTAAGGGATTGTTTTCTTCAGAGACGTTTTGGACCTCCTTTTCCATCTGGCCAATTCTGTTTTTCAGGGCAATTTTCTCCTCATTGGCTTTTTGGATATCTTTTGCCATTCAGATTCATCTGTTTCTTAAAATTTTATTTTCTTCAGCACTTTTTGGGTCTCTATCAAACAGATGACTTGTTTTTCATGATTTTCTTTCATCACTATCATTTCTCTTTCCAATTTTTACTTTACTTCTCTTACTTGATTTTCAAAATCCTTTTTGATCTCTTCCATGGCCTTAGACCAATTCATATTTTTCTTGGAGGCTTTGGATGTAGGTATTTCAACTTTTTTGTTTTCTCCTGTTTATATACTTTGGTCTTCCTTGTCACCAAAATAATATTCTATAGTCTGATTCTTTTTCCAATTTTTGCTTGTTTTCCTAGCTATTTAATTGAACTCTTTGTCAAGGTAATTCTCTGCTTCCAGTGGGGGTGAAGGGTATACTGTCAGTCCTCCAATCCCCCTACAATTTGTTAGCTCTCCAGAAACAATAACTGCCCCTGCCCTGTTGCTGCTGCAGGCTCCTGGTCCAGGAGATCCTCCACCCCCTATGCCACTCTGCAGACCTCTAACAGAGGTCTCACAGGTTTTTTCCACTGAACTTCCAATTTGTCCTTGGTGTTTTGTGGTTGTGAAGTCTGGAAAAAAACATAAGTGCTCGAGATTCAGTCCCCCCAAGGCCTGCTCAGGTCCTATCTGTGCCAGTGTGACCAAACTAGACTGCTGCTCCCAGCACAGCATGATAGATGCTTCCTGGTGATCTTCCAGGCTATCTTTGACTGGAGATTTGCTTCACTCCATCGTTTTGTGGGTTCTGCAACTCCAGAATTTGTTTAGTCATTTTTTTTGAAGGTATTTGGCTGTGTTTGGGACTTGCTAGCAAGTCCATGCTATTACCCTGCCTCATGGCTCCGCTCCCCAAACAGTGATTCTGTGCAACATAATATATCCAGCCAACCCAGGTACCATCCCCTTCAAAATGTGATACAAGCAAAGTCACAAGGACAGAAAGTTACATACTGAGGTTTGGGAACAATTCTCCCAAGAATAGAATCTTAGATCAAAGCTAGATATCCTTGAGAAAGTAAATTTCATATAACCTGCATTTTATTTAAAAGCTAGAAAAAAAATTAAAACTCCCCAATTAAGAAACAAATTAGAAATTCTAAAACTCAAAGAAAAGATTAATGAAAATGAAAATAAGAAAACTATTGAACTAATAAATATAAACAAGAGATATTTTTCTGAAAAAATATAGAATAAACTTTTGATTAGTTTCACTTTGTAAAAGAAGAAAATCATATTATAAATAAGAAACATGAAAAGGGTGAATTTATCACTAATGAAGAAGAAATTAACACAAAAATTAGGATCTACTTTGCCCAACTCTATACTAGTAATACTGACAATCTAAGTGAAATTGATGAACATTAAAAAAATAAATTGTTCAGATTACAGAAGTGGAAATTAAAAAAAGAAAAAACTTAAAGAACCCCATTTTAGAAAAAAAGAAATTGAATAAGCTGTCCATGAACTCCCCAAGAAAAATCCTCCAGGATCACATGAAATTACAAGTGAATTCTGTCAAACATGCAAAGAACAGTTAATCTCAATATCATACAAACTATTTGGAAAAATATCTGAAATTAGAGTCATATCAAATTCCTTTTATGACACAAAAGTGGCCAATTTCTGTAATGAATATTGATGCAAAAATTTTAAATAAAAAGAAGATTAAAGTAATTTATCACCAGGATAATACACTGTGACCCAAATCGATTTTTCTAGGAATACAGGCTAGTTTAATGTTATGAAACCTATTAGTGTAAGTGAACATATCATTAATAACAGTAACAGAAATCATACGATTATTTCAATAGATGCAGAAAAAGCTTAGAAAGCCCACGTATAAATGGAATTTTTCTTGAAATGATAAGTAATATCTGTCTAAAACCATCAACAAGCATTATTTATAATGAACATAAGATAGAAGCCTTCCAGAAACATCCATGGGTAAAATAAGGATTTCCACTGTCACTTCTATCATTCGATATTGTACCAGAAATTTTAGCTTCAGCAATAAGAGAAGAATAAGAAGTTGAAGGAATTAGAATATGGAACGAGGAGATACAATTATTATTCTCTGTATATGATATGATCGTACACTTAGAGAATCCTAGAGAATGAAGTAAAAAAGAAAAGAACTTGAAACAGTTAACAATTTTAGCAAAGTAATAGGATATAAAACAAATCCACATTTAATCCTTCTATATGTTATCCTCAAAGATAAGCGATTAGAAATATAAAGAGAAATTCCTTTTAAAATACCTGCAGTTAATATAAAACATTTGGGAGTCTACTGGCCAAGCAAGAGAAACTCAGGAACTATGTGAACATAATTAAAAAGCACTTTTCAAACAAATGAAATCAGATCTTAACAACTGAAAAAAATATCAAGTGTTCATGGGTAGACTGAGCTAATATAATTAAAAAGACCGTTCTACTTAATTTATTTATTCAGTTCCATACCAAATTTCCAAAATTATTTTTAAAGCTAGGAAAAATATAATAAAATTACTCTGGAGGAATTAAAGATTAAAAATATCAAGGAAATTAACAAGTAAAAATGCAAAGGAAGGTAGCCTAGCCATACCAGATACAAAACCACATTATAAAGTAGCAGTGATCAAAAGAATTTGATACTTGCTAAGAAACAGTGTGGAATAGATCAGTGGTATAGATTGGGCACACAAGACACAGTAGTTGATGATTTTTTGAAAAACTGAGAGACCCCAGCTTCTGGAATAAGAACTCATTATTTAATAAAAATTTCTGGGAAAACTGGAAAATAGTATGATAGAAACTAGACTAACATCTCACATCATGTGTCAAGAGAAATTCAAAATGGCAACATGATTTAGACATAAAACATGATACCAAAAATAACTTAGGAAGGCAAGGAATAGTTTACTTGCCAGATCTATGGAGAAAGGAAGAATTTAATGACTACAGAAGAGATAGAAGACATTACAAAATACAAATTATATAATTCTGATTACATTAATTAAAACATTTTTGCACAAAGCCAATGCAACCAAGATTAGAAGGAAAGCAGAAGCATGAGAAACAATTCTTATAGAAACATTTCCTAATAAAGGCCTCATTTCTCAAGTATATAGTGAACTGAGTCAAATTTGTAAGAATACAAGTCATTCCTCAAATGATAAATGATCAAAGGATATGAACAGGTAGTTTCCAGACGAAGAAATCAAAGATGTCTATAGGAATATGAAAAAAATGCTTTAAACCATGATTGATTGGAGAAAAGCAAATTTAAACATCTATGAGGTATCACCTAGTACCTATCATAATGGCTTATATGACAGAAAAGAAAAAAATGATAAGTGTTGGCTATGTGGGAAAATTGGGATACTAGTGCATTGTTGATGGAGTTGTAAACTGGTCCAACAATTCTGGAGAGCAACTTGGAACAATGCCCAAAGTGCAACCAAGCTGTGCATACCCTTTGATCCCACAATAATACTACTAGTTCTGTATCTCAAAGAAATAATAAAAATGGGAAATGAATCAAGATGTACAAAAATATTTATAACAGTTTTTTTTTTGTGGTCATAAAGAATTGTAAACTGAGGGAATGCCCATCAATTGAGGAATGACTGAACAAATTATGGTATATAAATGTGATGTAATACTATTTTGACAAAAAAAAAGATGATGAGTGGCAGACATCATGGAGGAAAAAAAAACCTAAAAAGACTTACATGAATTTATGATGAACAAAGTGAGCAGAACCGGGAAAACATTGTATACAGTAACAGTAACACTGTGTGATGATAAATTTTGATTGACTTTCCCCTTCTCAATAATACAATGATCCATGAAAATTTCCAAAGACACATGATAGACAATGCTATCCACATCCAGAGAAAGAATTCTGATGTCTGAATGCATACCAAGCACATTATTTTCATATTTTTGGTTTTTGTGGCTTTTCCCTTTTGTTCTGCTCCTTCATTCACAGCATGACTAATACAGAAGAGTCTCCATGATTGCACATGTATCAGTTACATCAGGTTTACTGCTATTTTGCAGGGGAGGGAAAGATGGGAGGGAGGGAGAAATATTTGGATTTCAAAATCTGGTAAAATTGAATGTTGAAAATTATCTTTACATGTAACTGGGA
The DNA here is from genome assembly GCA_023548195.1 of Bettongia penicillata ogilbyi. Lineage (NCBI taxonomy): Eukaryota > Metazoa > Chordata > Mammalia > Diprotodontia > Potoroidae > Bettongia > Bettongia penicillata. The sequence goes on along the minus strand of JAJHZJ010000318.1, from coordinate 2,192,131 downwards.
AAAAATAAAATACCATTTACAAAGAAAAGTGAATTTTCAAAATTATTTTTTATTTTTAAACAAAATTATCTTCATCCTTATCTATGTATTACTTACATGTCTACTAAAATAAAATTTTGCTTTTGCTTTTTGTTTTCCTTCTGATTTTTAAATATTTTGATTTCTTCTTATTTTACATTTCAAGCTGCAGAGATAACTACCTGGGGGACAGGGATGTTGGAAGTACTGGAAATTCATTCATTAAGAAACTGGCTCTTGACCTACATCTAAAGACCGAAGAAAACTAGGGATTCCAAGAAGCGGTGGTGAAGAAGGATTACAATGTAAGCATTGGGGATGGGATAGCAAGCATAAAAGCATGAAAATAGGGGATGACGTAAAGTGTGTGAAAAAGAGTAAGAAGCCCCGTTCCATTGAACCACAAAGTATGTAAAAGGGAGTAAAGTGTAAAATAGCTAAAAAGGTAAGTTTAGGTCACATTCTGAAATACTTTAGAGGTCAAAGACAGGACTTTAACACACATAATAGGGAATTTTCCCTATTATACTCTACTCCCCAACCACTAATTCCTTTAGTAGCCCTGTTAACACTGTTTCCCAAACCATAACTGGATTTAGAAGACACTAAATTGACTTTATTATTACAGTTTTAAATCTTATCCCCGACCTTTCCTAATTGAGATTATGCCAGGGACAAATGGTACAATTTGCTTAAAAAACATGAACATTTTAATTGTGCTCATACTGAAGCTTTTGAAATGTCTCTTTTGCATAGTGTTTTGCATAGTATAGTAGAAAGCATCCTGAAGTCAGAAGGCGAAAGTTAAAATTTCAGTTCCTGCTAGCTATATAACCTCAGATAAGTTAATTAGCCTCTTTAAAAATGGAAAGCATGATTGTAGTACTGAACACAAGAATATCATGAGGACCATATTGGATACTTGAAAGTGTCATTTAAATATTAAAGTTAAAACAGCATCATCACCTCCCTCCTCCCAATTCCCTTTCTCCTCTTCTTTCTCCCCTCCCTCTTCCCCCTTTGGTTCAAAACCATATGCACATATAGCCTTGCCTATGGAACATACCCATGCACTACCTTCTTTCCGTCCTGTAAAAAGGTTACATTGCATTACATCTAAACTGTATACATGCAGAAGATTTGAAGCCCTTGAAAATAAATCAGCACTTTCTTTTGCATCAAATGCAATGAGAGGAAGTAAATAAACACTGCATATGAATATAAATTCAATCCAAGTTTAACTGCATTTGTAGTTTGAACTTCTATAGGACATTTTTGCTAAACTCCTGGGTGATACTTAAAAACAAGGAACAATGGTCAGAGAGATTTCATTTATTTCTTTTTTATGATATAAATTTATTTATTTAACTTATTACATTCATTTTCACAAAATTTTGGGTTCCAAATTTTCTCCCCATTTGTCCCCTCCCACCATCCCAATGCATCAAACATTCTAATTTCCCTATCACCAATCTGCCCTCTCTTCTATCATCCCTCCCTTCCCTTGTCCCCATCTTCTCTTTTGTCTTGTAGGGCCAGATAACTTTCTATTCCTCATTACCTGGATTTTTAATTTCCTAGTAGCAACAACAATACTCGACAGTTGTTCCTAAAACTTTGAGTTCCAAATTCTCCCCATCACCTCCCTCCCCACCCATTCCCTTTGGGAAGGCAGGTAATTCAATATAGGCCATATCTGTATAGTTTTGCAAATGACTTCAATAATAGTCGTGTTGTGTAAGACTAACTATATTTCCCTCCATCCTATCCTGCCCCTCATTGTTTCTATTCTGTCTTTTGATCCTGTCCCTCCATGAGTGTTGACTTCAAATTGCTTCCTCCTCCCATTGCCCTCCCTTCGATTGTCCCCCCCCCCAACCCTGCCTATCTCCTTCTCCCCCTCTTTCCTGTATTGTAAGATAGGTTTTCATACCAAAATGAGTGTGCATTTTATTCCTTCCTTTAGTTGAATGTGATGAGGGTAAACTTTTTGTTTTTTTCTCAGCTCTCCTTTTTTTCCCTCCACTAAAATGTCTCCTGCTTGCCTCTTCAATGAGAGATAATTTACCCCATACCATTTCACCCTCTCTCTTACCAATGCATTTTTCTCTCACCGTTTACCTTAATTTTTTAAGATATGATCCCATCCTATTCAATTCACTCTGTGCTCTCTCTCTGTGTGTGTGTGCATGTGTGTATGTGTGTGCACACATGTGTGTACGTGTGTGTGTGTGTGTATGTGTGTGAGTAATGCCACTAAATACCCAGATGCTGAAAAGTTTCAAGAGTTACAAATATTGTCTTTCCCTGTAGGAATGTAAACAGTTCACCTTTGGCAAGTCCCTTATGACTTCTCTTTGCTGTTTACTTTTTCATGCTTCTTTTCATTCTTGTGTTTGAAAGTCAAATTTTCTTTTCAGCTCTGGTCTTTTCATCAAGAATGCTTGGAAGTCCTCGATTTCATTGAAAGATCATATTTTCCCCTGAAGTATTATACTCAGTTTTGCTGGGTAGGTGATTCTTGGTTTGAGTCCTAGTTCCTTTGACTTCTGGAATATCCTATTCCATGCCCTTCAATCCCTTAATGTAGAAGCTGCTAGATCTTGTGTTATCCTGATTGTATTTCCACAATACTGGAACTGTTTCTTTCTAGCTGCTTGCAATGTTTTCTCCTTGACCTGGAATTCTGGAATTTGGCCACAATGTTCCTAGGAGTTTCTCTTTTTGGATCTCTTTCAAGCAGTGATCGATGGATTCCTTCAATACTTATTTTGCCCTCTGGTTCTAGAATCTCAGGGCAGTTTTCCTTGATAATTTCATGGAAGATGATGTCTAGGCTCTTTTTTTGATCATGGCTTTCAGGTACTCCCATAATTTTTAAGTTGTCTCTCCTGGATCTATTTTCCAGGTCAGTTGTTTTTTCAATGAGATATTTCACATTCTCTTCCAGTTTTTCATTCTTTTGGTTTGGTTTTGTGATTTCTTGGTTTCTCATAAAGTCATTAGCCTCCATCTGTTCCATTCTAATCTTGGGAGAACTATTATCTTCAGTGAGCTTTTGAACCTCCTTTTCCATTTGGCTAATTCTGCTTTTGAAAGCATTCTTCTCCTCATTGGCTTTTTGAACCTCTTTTGCCAATTGAATTAGCCTATTTTTCAAGGTGTTATTTCCTTCAGCATTTTTTTGGGTCTCCTTTAGCAAGGTATTGACCCATTTTTCATGCTTTTCTTGCATCTCTCTCATTTCTCTTCCCAGTTTTTCCTCCACCTGTGTAACTTGATTTTCCAAATCCTTTTTAAGCTCTTCCATGGCCTGAGCCCATTGGATATCTATTTCAGATGTTTGGGATATAGAGGCCTTGATTTCTGTGTCTTTCCCTGATGTTAAGCATTGTTCTTACTCATCAGAAAGGAAAGGAGGAAACATCTGTTCACCAAGAAAATAGCCTTCTTTGGTCTTATTTTTTTCCCTTTTCTGGGCATTTTCCCAGCCAGTTACTTGATTTCTGAGATTCCTCTCCACTCTCACCATTCCTCCCACCTCACTAGTGCTTGGGGTGTGAGATTCAAATGCTGCTCCCCAGCCTCAGGGCTTTGAAGTGATGGCTTCTATTTAGGGTAAGATTAAATTCAGGTTCTCGGGTGGAGGTAGGGCCACCTCCCAGGCTCCGTTCCCTTGGGGGTTTATGCAGAGACCTTCAGTAATGGTCCCGAGGTTGTGCCCGCTCCAGGAGCTCCTGTCCACCTCTTCCCCTGCTGCTTCCTTCCAAGGGGGCCTGAGTTATGGACGCACCCTGTTCCCCTCTTGGCCAGCCCAGAAGTCTCTCTCACTGACCTGTAGTGACTGTGGATGGAGAGACCTTCGTGACCGCTGGAGATTCTGTCCCTGGAACCTGTTCAGATCTGTTCCTCTTGGGCCTGCATGGCCAGGGCAGGGCTGCTCTGGGTCTGGGGCACAACGGACCTTTGGTGATGGTTTTTCAGGGCTCTCTGGAACAGAAATCTCCTTCACTCCGTTGTTGTGCAGCTTCCACTGCTCCAGAACCCGTTGGGAGTTCTTTTTATAGGTAATTTATGGGCTGTGGGTTCGGAGCTAGCATATGTGAATCTTTCTACTCCACCATCTTGGCTCTGCCCCCCTCAATTTCATTTATTTCTAACACGTATTGCAAACATTTATATTTTTATGCTATTGCATCCCATTTTTTCTTTTCTGCATCCTTACCATATTCTTGCAGTGTAATCCGTTCCATTATCAAAATAAAGCCTTTTTCAAATTGTTTTTCCAATTCTCCTTATGGCTGCTTTTAAATGTCAGCCCATATTTTCAACAAAGTATCATTGCTCCCAAAGATATTAACTTTCCACCACTATCTGAGTAGTTAGAAAACAATAAATATTTTGTTGCTATAGGAACCATTATCCATTTGTTGTGATTAGGTTCAGATTTCAGGTTTATTAAATGGATTCTACATTTTTTTCTGTTTGAATATGTAAAAGTATTTGTCTGATAGTTGAGTGAATATAGGGAGATAATATTATTTAAAAACTTTCAGAAGGCCACTTGTTCCATTTGATTTTCAAATTATGATGAACATAGTACCTTGAAAAATTGCATTTAATATAAATCAGATGCCATGGGTTCAAATGGCAACCCTGTCATATTCTATGTGATGTTGCATTTCACTTAACCTCTTACAGTCTCAGTTTTCTTATTGAGAAAAAATAGGATTGCTTTTCAAGTGATACTTAGGGTGGTTGTTTTCTAAGGTTCTTGATAGCTCAAACTTCTATTATTTAATGTAATGGATTTGGGCGACAACTTGCTAGGGCCACAGATTATGCCCTGATAAGTTGCCTCCAAAGTCCATTCCCTTGCTTAGATCATAGGATTTTGAGATGAAAAGAATTAACATTTTTCTCTGTGCTTTTTGTCCTGAATGAAATGAAAATTTATCAAAGATCTGGGTTAGCATAATGTTTAAGTAACTAGGCTCCTGGTAGTAATAAGTTCAATTTGCATGACATATCATTTGAATTTATACAGTTTTCCCTTTCATTAACTGTATAATTCAAGAAATTCTTAATCATTATTCATTTTTTTCTGCTATGAAATGAGACATTTTTGGGCTACTATTTAGTAGTATGCTAGTATTTAGAAGAGTGACTGTACTGTATTTTTTTTTCATAGCTTTTTTTAAAGTGTACTAAGCTTTATGTTCTTCCCCCAAGATGGTTCTTTTTAAATCACTATGGCCTGACAAGATCTAAGACACAATTAAAAATTATTTAACATGACATTATTTCTTGTAAACATATTACCACATTCTTTGAACTAAAAAAAGAAAGTATAAAGAGAAAAAAAATTCACTTAATCTTGATGAAACTTTTCCTTCATAATTCCTTGTATGTAATGTGCTACACTATTAATCAAACACACCATGGCCTTCTCCACTGAACCATAAATGAAACACAACTTGCTTCTATGTAGACTGTTCATGCACACAAGTGTATATTACAATACACATATTTACATGCATGCATGTAAATATATACATGTTACATGCATGCATTCATATATATGCATATGTTATATGTGTGTATATAACACATACATATATACACACATATACACATGTAACATTGACTTATGACTTTCAAGAAGTATTTTAGCCTGGGGAATCACAGGATGATGAAAGAATTGAATGACATCCTTTTTGGTAATGGTAGCATTCATTTGATTACTGTTTATGGAGATCAAGGTTGGATGGGGTGAAATGAATACCTTTGTTATTGCACAAATACAGTGGAGAGTCTATTTCAAAAAGAGATTGTCTATAGATGGCTAAGGTCTCAAGGTCATGAATAATATTGTTTTTCTTTAAAGTATACCAGTGCTATTATCTGCATTACCTTCTTAACTGACTCATTATGTATTACTTATTTTATTCTTGACTCACCTATTTCTGTTTGATACATTACTCCTTTTCTTTTACTCTCTCATATCTATGTGCTTAGTTTGCTTGCATTTTCTCCCTAATAAGTGCATTTTTGGTTTCATTTTTTCCATTTACCCATTTCTCTGCCTATGTTACATCATTTAAACTCTTACTAAATATGGATGATGCTGAGATCATTTTTTTTTACAAAGGTCTCTCATTTATTTACACAATAAACAAAATTCTGTTACAAGTCATATGATGTACCCTAACCTTGACCACACATTTGTAAATATGTCCTAAGAGACTGTGGAAGTTTGGATGAGTCAATATCTCATCAACACTGCTGAAAGGTCAATGCAACTATTGTCAATGATTCTTTGATCTTCAAATAGGAAAGGCAGGATATTTTATATATTTTACCCATAATCTAAAATGACTTCATTCAAGTTTCATAGACATGTCTGAATTTTGGCCATAACTTCTTTTATCTATTTTACTTTTTTCCATTTCTCTCTATATATTTTCTTTCCCATCCAAATAGCCTTCATTCATTTCATATCACATCTAGATGATCTCTAATTTGCCTCTAACTTTAAAATTCTAATTTATGAGATGAATAATGAAATTATCCATGAAAAAAAATTCTGCTTGCTATATGTTTTACTTCTCCCTATCTGTGTAATTATTCAAAAATCTTAGGGGTCATATGAATTCCCATTTTTTATCTCTGGCTTTGTGTATTATCAGACCTTCACAATGGTATTCTTTGTATCTCACATTATTTGATGCCCCCTAATATGGAGTCCCATTTTATGCTGAGTCCTAAAATATGGGAAAAACTATGCAAGATATGGGACCAAACAGGCTCATTTTTTGTACTAAGACCTATTTTTTTCCTTAAACATAAAGAGTAAATAATAAATAAGACTGAAATGAAGGGAAATTAGTTACAGTATGATTTTTGAGCATTCAGTAATGTTATTTCATAAAACAGTTATTTCTTACATTATATATAATTGAAGGAAGTATTGTATAAAATGAGAAATTATGGGTTTCTCTGAATAAACTGACATATATATACGTATATTTGTACACACAGACACACACACACGTGTGTGTGTATATATATATATATATAACCTACAGTAATTAGAACAACAGAAATAATCCAAGACTACAAAGGAGGTATATGGCACTTTTCAAAGAATTTGGCTTCCTTTCTGTGGTTCATTGGGCAATAGAGTTTTACTTAATTTCATCTTTCAGATGCAATGCTGGTACTGTGAATGTCCATATGTAAAGGGTATCTTATTACCAAACAGACAAATTAATCCCTTCCAAATTTCCTTTTAAATACATTCATATAGATTGATGGTGACAATTATGGTTATGTAATATTCTTTTTTGGTATAATTTCTGATGCTTAATTAAGAGGAGCTCATTAATCTTCACAACACCCCAGTAATGTGTTCCAATATTGTATGTAATAATACCTGTTTTAGAGGTCAAGAAATTTTCCCCATGATCACATGGGTATATAGTAAAGACAAAAACTAAGAACATATTTTCAATGTGAATAATAATCTGGTGCCCCTTTGTGTTAATTTCTTCTCTCTTTTGATAATATCCAATTTATCCCAATATATCTACATCTTTATGTAAACACATATTGATGTAAATATATGTGTGCCTACATGTACACACATATGTATATGTATGGTGTGTATGGACATGTATAGATTTCTCTGTGTATTTCCTTTCTGTTTTCTAGGGGCTTCTACACAGCTGTGACTATCTTTTTCTTTCTTTATATCCCTTCTGTTTAGTACAGTTCCTGGCACATAGTAGATGCTTAATAAATGCTAATTGCATGATTAATTACTGACTAATGCATATAATCTGTCTCATTTGAAGTTATTTTTTCATTGTTGTTTTCTAAATTTATTTCTCATCAATAAAAGCATTTTATTAAGTCACCCTCAGGATTTGTGCAATGTACTATGTAACAAACTAAGTTACCAGAATATTATCTCTTGGCCCTGCAAAATTTATAGTGTAACCCTTGCATTACTAACTATCATAGTATAAAGGATTTGAGAACCCTTGATGGACTAAGAACAAATTGTTATTTGCAAGTATATAGTTAATCATATAACTAGTAAAGATTTTACTAAAACAAGGAGGAAAAAGATACTAGGAAACGCTTGTTGATTGATTAACTGATTAACTTGTTGCATCATTCTCTTCCAGTTAGTTGAAAGTGGGAGGTGTGCTGTAATGTTTTTAGTTTGTTTTCTCTTTTTCCAGTTGCTTGGCATTTTTCATGAGCTCGCAGATCTATCTATATTATGGCTGTTCAGTCCATCAATTTGTCAGTCCATGTAAGGTACAATACTTTCATTAATATCTCTACCATATCATACATGGACAAAACCTAGAGTTCTCATCCTAGCTTTGATGACTACCATTTTCCTCTCTTCATCTCAATGCTTTTTTCTTTTTCTATTCTCTCCAAGTTCCTTCCCCAAACATCTGATATCTACAGTGAACACATGTTTATTTTCTCGATTTTATTTTTCCCAGTCCTTCATATATCAAAGAGAGGGGAAATGGGAAAAAAATTCAGACTGGTCATAATTGTTTAGGAAACCGATAGCAAGAGGGAAGGCACATATTTAAAAAAAACCCAGCAAATTAAAATATTTGAAGAATCAAATAATACCACGTAAAACAAAGTGACTGCCTTGATATTTGTGTATAAAGGATGATCTGTAAGACTCAAATAATTCAGTTAGCTGAAGTCACAGCAACTTCAATAGTTTTTGTCCAATTTTTAAAAAAGGATTGTTAGAGAATATGAACCAAACTCTTTCTAACCTCTGTCAAGTCAGTCTTCTTGCCCAATGGTTTTTTTTTCCTTCTCTCACTACTGATCACACAAAGGCCTCCTGGAAACAGGGGGTGAAAGGAAAACTCTTATTTGTGTGCTATATAACTTTACTTTAGCACAGTATCATTTTCAGTAAGAGTTGAAACAGACTCCTCTGTTACCTTGGTAAATCTCTCCTTGTGGCCCTAGTTTTTTTCTTTGAAAAATCAATGAACTGAATGAGATTATTCATGAAATCCATTCCAGTTCTAACATGGCAGTAAGGGGTTTTGCTGGTGGCTTTAAGTCCTCTTATTCCCTTCCTAAAAACCTCTATCTATTAACTACAAAGATTATTATCCCCTCTCAACTCCCCTCCCCTCATCAGACTTTTTTCATGCCAAGAGAAAAGATTATTGTTGAATTGTTTGAGTTGTGTCCAACTCTTCACAAAGTCCATTTGGGCTTTTCTTTTCAAAGATAATAGATGAGGAAACTGAGACAAACAGTGTCTGGGAATATGAGGAATTGGCTGGGAATATGAGGAAACACTGGGAAAATCAGACTATAAAATCTTACTTTTGTTATGAGGAAGATCAAAGAATACAATCAGAAGAAGACAATAAATCCAAAGCTCCTACATCTAAAGCCTCCAAGAAAAATATAAAGTTGTCTCAGGCCATAGTAGAGCTTAAAAATAATTTTAAAAATCAAACAAGAGAAGTAGAGCAAAAATTGAAAAGAGAAATGGTAGTGATGCAAGAAAATCATGAAAAATGAAAATCAACTGCTTGTTAAAGGAGACCCAAAAAATGCTGAAGAAAGGGGCAGAGCCAAGATGGTGGAATGACAGCAAAAACTTACTCACCTAAGTTTTAAGACAAACTCCTTCATATACCTCTGAAAGACAATCTGAAAATATTTTAGAATGACAGAATCCAACAGAACACAGAGTGTGGCAGATTTCCAACCCAGGACAGACTGGAAGTTCATGGAGAAGGATCTATTGCATGGGGCTGGAGAAGCTCACAGAGCACAAGCTATACCAGTGCAGACCCTGCCATAGAAAAGCCAAGCAGGAAGCCCCAAGCAATCTGAAGCAAAAACAACACTGCATAATCTCAAATATATAAGTCCAGGGCTGAAGTCCAGTGGAACTGAGTGAGAGAGAACCACAGAAACCCAAGTCACTGCAGCAGCCACTCCTGAGACCATCAGTCCACAGATTAAATGTCTGTAAGTCACCAACTTGAACTTCTAGGAGCTAAGATGGTTGTTGACTTTGAAAAACTCTGAGAATATTTCTCCAGGAAAAATCCTGGAACAGTGGGATCAACTGAAGGGGTAAACAGTCTCTTAGCCCATGAGGCTAGGAAAATCACAAAGCGGGGTCCCTCTTGCTGTGGCTGAAGGGGACAAGAGCAGAACCAGAACTGTCCCAGACAGCCCCAGCTCAGCGAACTGGAAGGAAATCCTGAGACCCAGGGAGGTAGAACCCACAATCGTCAACACTAGGACCTGAGGCATGCCTTATCCCAGTCAGGGGAATAGGGAAGACACTAGTGCAAACAGGATTCACCAAACAATGAGAAGAGTGCCTGTGCTAGGAGAAGAAACCTCCTATGACCACACCACCCCTCCCTCACACTTAATTCAGTTAGCTGCAGTGTAATTCCTGGGAACTCAGAAAGACTTCACCTGGCATCTGCTTTAGCACATAAGCCAGCTCAGCACCAGCTGAGCTACAGCATTCTAGCTTCTACCTGAAAGAACCAGAGGACATAATACACAAAGCCTCAAGTTCTAAGCACAAAAACAATGGGAAGAACTCCCTGTGCCCAAGAAGCAGAGATTCACTTTAAAAGCCAGGGAAACGATGATCATTATGAGCAAGAAGCAAACCAGAAAAGATAAGAACACAGAATATGGGGAACACAGAATGGGGACAAGGCTCAAAACATGAATACCAAAGAGGTCAGCATTGAGATTGTACTCCCATATGAAAATTTATAAGGGTCTAAGAACTAGTCTCAAGCCCAAAGAACATTCTTAGAAGAGTTCAAGAAGGATTTTTAAAGCCAAATTAGGGAACTAGAAGAAAAACTGGCCAATGATTTTAAAAATATGAAAAAAGAAATCACAGAATAATTTAAAGGGAAATTAGACAAATGGAAAAGAAAGCACAAAACCTAAGTAGGATAACTGAACAAATTGAAAAGGAAGCACAAAACCTACCTGGGAAAATTAGACAAATGGAAAAGGAAGTACAAAAACTAGAGAAAATAGCTCCTTAAAAGGAATAATTGGAGAGATAGAAAAGGAGGTGGAAAAGTTAACTGAAGAAAAACAATTTGATAAAAATCAGAATCAGGCAAGTAGAAGCCAATGACTCTATGAGACATCAAGAATCAGTCAAACCGAATCTAAAGAATGAAAAGATAGAAGAAAATGTAAAATATCTAATTGAAAAAACAAATGAGCAGGAAACTAGATTAAGGAGAGAAAATATAAGAATTATTGGTTTAACAGAAAGCCATCATGAAAAAAAAAAGAGCCTTGACAATATCTTCTAAGAGATCATCCAGGAAAATTGGTCAGAAGTTCTAGATCCAAAGGGCAAAATATTCACCAAAAGAATACACCATTCACCTCTTGAAAGGGATCCTAAACTGAAAACATCAAGGAATATCTTTGAAAATTGCAGAACTATCAAGTGAAGGAAGAAATACTGCAGACAGCCAGAAAGAAACAATTCAAATATTGAGGAGCTACAGTCAGGATTACACAGGACCTTGCAGGTTTTACATTAAAAGATCAGAGGGCTTGGAATCTGACATGCTGTAACACAAAGGAGCTTGGCTACAATCAAGGATCAATTATTCAGTAAAATTGAGCATAATGTTTCAGGCAGGGAGATGGACATTCAGTGGAATAAGGGATTTCCAGACCTTCTTGACGAAAAAGTCAGAGGTCAATAGAAAATGTAATCTTCAAATACAAGCATGAATAGGCAGAAAAAGGTAAACAGGGGAAAAAATAACTTGTTATTCAATATGGGCAAACTGTTTACATCTTTATAATGGAAGATGATACTTGTTAATCTTAAGAATTATATATTTATTATGTTTCATAAAAGGGATATACATGGGTAGAAGGAGTGGGCATAAAGGAAATGATGTGATGATAAAAATGTGATTTAAGGAAAAAAGGGATGATAATAGAAGATGTGAAAAGGAGGAGGCCAAAAAAAGTAAATTACATAACTGGAAGAGGCAAAAAAACGTATTATAGTAGAGGGAAAGAGGGGAAGGAGATGAGCATTGTTTGAGATTTACTCTCATATGATTTGGTTCAAGGAGGGAACAACCAACTCATTTAAGTATAGAAATCTAACCAGTTCCACAGCCAGTAGGAGAGGAAAGGGGAAAGCAAAGGGAGGGGAGGCTAAAAGGAAGGAAAGACTGAGGAAGTCAGTGGTCAAAAATCAAAACTCTATTGTGGAGGTGAAGGTAGAAGGGAGAACTAAAAACAAGGGAAAAGAGGAGAGAGGAAAGACACAGATAGTAATTATAATTGTGTGTGTGAATGGGATGAAATCTCCCATGAAGTGAAGATGGATAGCAGAATGGATTAAAAACCATAATCCACTAATATGTTATTTACAAGAAACACACTAAAAATAGGAGAATACACACAAGGTAGAAGTAAAAGGTTGAAGCACAATGTATTGTGCTTCAGGTGATGTAAAAAAGCAGAGGTAACAATCCTAATGTCAGACAAAACAAAACAAGAAGCAGATCTAATCAAAAGAGATAAGGAAGAAAACTATATCCTGCTAAAGTTTACCATAGACAATGAAGTGATTTCATTATTAAACACATGTGTTGTAAGTGGTATAGCATCCAGATTCTTAGAGGAGAAGTCAACTGAGTCACAGGAAGAAATAGATGGCAAAATTATGCTATTTGGGGACTTCAACCTTCCCCTCTCTGAACCTGATTACTCTAACCATCCATTATAAAGATGTAAACAGTTTGCCCATATTGAATAACAAGTTATTTTTTCCCCTGTTTACCTTTTTCTGCCTATTCATGCTTGTATTTGAAGATTACATTTTCTATTGACCTCTGACTTTTTCGTCAAGAAGGTCTGGAAATCCCTTATTTTGAAATAAACAAGAAAGAAGTTAAGTAGGTGAATGTATAAGGTAAATACAATAGCTCTCTGGGGAAAATTGAATGGAAGTAGAAAAGAACATACCTTTTTCTCAGTAGTACATGGGATGTATACAAAAATTGACCATGTATGAAGGCATAGAAACCTCACAATTCAGTGCAGAAAGGCAGAGATAGTCAATTCATCCTTCTCAGATCATAATGCCATAAAAATTATATGTAATTGAAGGCCATGGAAAGATAAACCAAAAAATAATTGGAAACTAAATAATCTGCTACTAAAGAATGAATGGGTTAAGCAACAAATCATAGAAACAATCAACAACTTCAAGAGAATGACAATAATGAAACAACCTACCAAATGTTATGTGATAATGTAAAAACAGTTCTTAGGGGAAATTTTATGTCTTTGAGTGACTACATGAATGAAGCTGTATAGGGTGTATTCAGGGATGATCAGTACTGGTACCTTTGGTGTGATGGCTGCTGAGCCCTTTTCAGGGCTCTTTCACCTTTGGTGTCCACCTGTTCCACCTAACTCTCACCTGTGGCTCCAAGAAGCTGCAGCATGCTCAGCAGCCACACCTCGGTAAACTGTTTCAGCAGATGGGCCAAACCAGGTTGAGGGTAACCAAGAGTTATCAAAACCATTGATAAGTTAGGGGAGTATCTACCCCAAGCATGAGAAGACTTCACCTGGTGAAATGGGCTGATGAGAACAATTTGTTCCAACGGCCATGAAGGCAGATCAAACAGGTGATGTGGAACACTTAGAGCTTGGTTAGACACTGAAGACGCCAAGGTCATCCATTGCATCATGAACTATCGCCAGCCATCTTGACTTTGTCCTGCCACTGGACTATGATGACTCTGGAGGAGAGAGTGAGGCTGAAAACTTCATCCAACTCTGCCTCACTTAAATCCAATTTATGTACAAATCAAAAGACACCACCCATACCATTTCACTATTATGCTTTAAAGTCCTGTGGCAATAAGTAAGTCATGAAGCAGCAGGTATGAATACACTGGGAGCTGTGGTCAAAACTCTGCATTCAGGCAGCCTAGACTATAGGGTCCTTTCTCACTGGAAGCAGCAGTAGGCCTCAGCAGATCCCTGATGTCTGAGCAGCCTCTTAAGGATCACACCGCTCACCTCCTGTTGTGAGAAAGGGGGCTAAAAAAGGTGCCCTAAAAATTGTCCACTTACCCAACCCTAGCCTGATTACCAGGGCAGGTGGGGAATCCCACTGTGTGGTCAAAACACAAAAAAATGTACAAAAACATCTGCAAAGATAATTCCACTCACCATTGGCACATGGAACATATGCACACTAATAGATGACAAGAAATCCAGTAGACCTGAAAGAAGAATGGCTCTTGTTGCAAGAGAACTCAACAAGTATCATCCCCAAATAGCAGCCCTGAGTGAAACAAGGTTGGCAAATGAAGGCTAGCTTACTGAGGTTGGAGCAGGATACACCTTTTTGTAGAGTGGGTGCCCTGAAAGGGAGCACCATGAAGTTAGCATGGGTTTTGCAATCAAAACGAATCTAATCAGCAAGCTGGCATGCCTGCCAAGAGGAGTGAATGACAGGCTCATGACAATGCAATTGCCAGTCTCAAGAAAATGCCATGCTACCATCATCAGTGCCCATGCTCCCACCATGACAAACCTAATGAAGTCAAAGAAAAACTTTATGAATACCTAGAGACCTTTACTGTCAATGTGCCAAAAGAGGGCAAGCTTATAATTCTGGGTGACTTTAATGCTAGAGTAGCCTCTGACTACCAGACTTGGTAGGGAGTCCTAGGGAGAAATGGAGTTGGAAACAGCAACAGCAACGGTCATTTACAGCAGAAGACTTGTGCATCACATGACCTTCTCATCACCAACACTGTCTTCCACTTACCTAAATGCAATAAAACTTCATGGATGCACCCTCACAGCAAATGCTGGCATCTAATAGAGTATGTGATTGTAAGGAGAAGAGACAACAAGCTCTGAGAGACACAAAGGCAATGTGTGGTGCAGAGTGCTGGACTGATCATAGACTTATCCTTTCCAAGCTAAATATTCACATTCATCAAAAGCGCTGAACCCAAGGTAAAAGGACTACCAGAAGAATTAACGTCAACAAATTAGAGCTCTCCTCTGAGCATGAACAGCTTGCTGGTGACTTGGTGGGAAAGTTGAGCCAACACACAATTGGCAACAGTGGAGCAGAAAAGGAGGGGGCAGCATTCAGAGATCTGGTGTAAAGCACTGCATTTGCTAATCTGAGTCAGACCACTTGCAAACACCAAGATTGTTTTGATGAAAATGATGGGGAAATTCAGAAGCTGCTGAATGAAAAACAAGAATTCCACAGGATTTACCAGCAAGATAGTTCATCTACCTCTAGGAGGGCATTTAACTCCATCAAAAGCAAAGTACAAGCAAAGCTTAGAGAGATGTTGGATTTCTGGCTCAGTAGGAAAACAGATGAAATTCAGTTTTATGCTGATAGTAACAATCCAAAGCAATTTTATGATTCCCTGAAAGCTACTTATGGACCAAAAACCTAGGGTGCATCACAACTACTCAGTGCTGATAGAATCACATTGATTAGTAATAAAGACATAATCCTAGAGAGATGGGCAAAATACTTCCATAGTGTTCTCAACAGACCATCATCAATCAATGATGAGTCCACTGACCATTTACCCTAGGTTGAGTCAAACCCTCCTTAGCCAAACTTCAAACTGAAGAAGAGGTTTTGAATGCCATTAGGTTCCTTTCATGTGGCAAAGCATCTGATGCTGGTTCTATTCCAGCTTAGATTTACAAGGTAGGGAGAATCATTGCTCATACAAAAGCTGACTGAAATTTTACAGGTTATATGGCAAGGGAGATTATCCCCCAGGAGTTCAAGGATACCTCCATCATCCATCTCTATAAAGGTAAAGGAAATAGATTGTCCTGTGGCAATCACAGGGGGAATCTCTCTCTTTGTCATTGCTGGCAAAATTCTTGCTAGAGTACTCCTTAATAGGCAGATCCTTCACCTGGAAGAAGGCCATATACTTGAGAGCCAGTGTGGCTTCCAAAAAGGCCAAGGAACAGTCAATATGGTGTTTGCTGCTTGACAACTCCAGGAGAAATGCCAGGAGCAGAACAGAGTTCTGTATACTATGTTTGTAGATCTGCCCAAGGCCTTTGACACTGTTAGTCGTGAAGGCTTATGGAAAATTATGTCAAAATTTGATTACCTGGAGAAGTTCATCAATATTGTATCTCAATTTCATGATAGCATGTTTGCCCAGGTTCTGGATAATGAACAAAGTTCTTGGGCCTTACTAGTCACCAATGGAGTGAAACAGGGCTGTATGCTTGCTCCCATGCTTTTTAGCATGATTATTTCAGCCATGTTGACAAATACTTTCAATGAGGATGAACATGGCGTCAAGGTCAACTACCATACTGATGGTAAGTTCTTCAATTTGAAAAAGCTGCAAGCCAAGACCAAAATGGAGGGAGTGTTGGTGCATGAGTTTCTGTTTGCAGATGAGGGTGCACTCAGTGCAGCCTCTGAAGTTGAGATGCAACAAAATATGGATCAATTCTCTGCAGCCTGTGCTAATTTTGGCCTAATAATTAACACCAAAAAAACACAGGTGCTCCATCAGCCACCACCACACCATCTATATGTGGAATCATCAAATACAACAAATGGAGAAGTTTTGAATGTTGTAGTAAGTTCACTTAGCTTGTTAGTGTACTTTCTAGGGATCACTGACAATGAGGTTAATGCACACATTGCCAGAGCTAGCTCAGCAGCATTTGGGAGGCTCTGAAGAGGAGTTTGAGAGAGAAGAGGTATTAGACTGACTACCAAATTGAAGGTCTACAGAGTCGTGTTGACATTATTGTTGTATGCCTGTGAAACTTGGACAGTCTACCAGCGCCATGCCAGGAAATTGAATCATTTCTGTTTGAACTGTCTTAGGAAGATTCTGAGGATCACCTGGCAGAATAAGGTACCAGACCCTGAAGTCCTTGCTCGAGCTGAACTGCCATGCATTCAAACTATGCTTCAGAGAGCGGAACTCTGATAGGCTGGCCACAATATTCAAATGCCAAATGTATGCTTGCCAAAAAGACTATTTTATGGAGAACTTGCATGGGACAGGCAATCACATGGTGACCAGAAGAAACGACACAAGGACATGCTTAAGGTCTTTCTCAAGAATTTTGGATTTGACATGCAGCATGAGAGACACTGGCACAGGACCACTCAGTGTGGCATGACCACATAAGAAAAGGTGCTGTGCACTTTGAGCAAAGCAGAATTGAGGCAGCCAAAGTAAACACAGGCTGCGCAAATTTGAGATATTCACCTCAAATATTCACATGGACTGTCTGTGCCCAATCTGTGGTAGAGCATTCCAAGTTCTTATTGGTCTTATCAGCCATAGTCAGACACACTGAAATTTCACTTTACAATGGTGATGTCATTTTGGTCCTCTTTGAAGACGAACAGCAACAACCAACCAACCACATGAATAAAATAGAGAATGAGGAGCTCAATGCATTGGGCATGCAAGTGAAACAGCAAGACAAAGAAAAAATTGAAAATTCCCGATTAAATATCAAATTAGAAATTCAGAAAACCAAAAGAAAGCTTCGTAACATTGAAATTATGAAAACTATTGAACTAATAAATAGAAATAAAAGTTGGTTTTATGAAAAACAATAAAACTGATAAACATTTTGTCAATTTGATTTAAAAATAAAAAGCAGAAAACCAAATTACCAACATCAAAAATGGAAAGGATGAACTAACCTCCAATGAGGAGGAAATTAAAACAATAATTAGAAATTACTTTGCCCAATTGTATGCCCATAACTTCAACATTCTAAATGAGATGGATGAATATTCTAAAATATTTAAATAGCCCAGATTAACTGAAAAGGAAATTGAGAACTTAGCTCCATTTTAGAAAAAAAGATAAACAAGCCATCAATGAACTCTCTAGGAAAATATCTCCAGTCACATAGATTTACAAGTGAATTATATGAAATATTTCAAGAACAGTTAATTCCAATACTATATTGACTATTTGAGAAAATTGGTGAAAAAAGAGTCCTACCAAATTCTTTTTATGACACATATATGGCTCTGATACCTAAGCCTGGAAGAGTCAAAACAGAGAAAGAAAATTATAGCCATTTTTTTCTAATGAATATAAATGCAAAAATTTTAAATAAGACATTAGCAAAAAGAATACAGCAATTATCATGAAAATCATACATCATGATCAGATAGGATTTATTCTAGGAATGCAGGGCTTGTTTAATACTAGGAAAACTATCAGCATTCATAATCATAACAACAAAAAACCTAACAGTAAGCACATGATTATTTCAGGAGATGCAGAAAAAACTTTTGACAAAATACAACACCCATTCCTATTGAAGACACTGGAGAGCTTAGGAATAAAAGGAACTTTCCAGAAAATAGTAAGAAGTATCTGCCTAAAACCACGAGCAAGCATTATATGCAATGGGGATATGCTAGATGCATTTCTGAAATGATCAGATGTGAAACAAGGATGTCCATTATGACCACTGCTATTCAGTATGGTAATAGAAATATTAACTTTAACAGTAAGAGAAGAAAAATTTATTGAAAGAATTAGAATAGGCAAAGAAGAGAGTAAGTTATCACTCTCTGCAGATGATATGATGATGGACTCAGCAAATCCCAGTGAATCAAGTAAAATCTATTAGAAATAATAAACAACTTTGGCAAAGTTGCAGGTTACAAAATAAACCCACACAAATCTCCTGCAATTCTATAGATTACTAACAAAACCCAATATCAAGAGATAGAAAGAGAAATCCCATTTAAAGCTCTGATAGCCACTATAAAATATCTGGGAGTCTACCTGCCAAAAGAAACCCAGGGACTATATGAACAAAATTACAAAACACTTTTCACACAAATAAACTCAGATCAAAATAAGTGGAAAAACATCAGTTGCTCATGAGTAGGCTGAGTTAATATAATAATAATGACAGTTCTACCTACTTTTAACTTACTTATTCAGTGCTGTACCAATCAAACTACCACATAATTAGTTTCTAGAGTTAGAAAAAATAATATAAAATTTCATCAAAAGGTCCAGAATATCCAGGGAACTAACGAAAAGAAATGCTTGGAAAGTTGGCCTAGCCCTACCAGATCTCAAATTGTGTTATAAAGCAGCAAACATCAAAACTGCTTGGTACTGGCTAAGAAATAGAGAGGTAGACCAGCTTAATAGGTTAGATACTTGAGATATATTAGTCAACGAATATAACAGTCTACTGTTTGAGAAGCCCAAGGACCCCAGTTTCTTGGATAAAAACTCACTGACAAAAATTGCTTGGAAAACTGGATAACAGTGCGATAGAAACTGGGCATAGACAAATGCCTGACAAGGTATACAAGAATTAAATTCTAATGGATACATAATCTAGGTATAAAGACTGATTTTATAAACTAATTATGGGAGTAAGGAATAGTATATTTTTCAGATTTATGGAGAATGGAGAAATTTTTGAGCAAACAAGAGAAAGAGAACATGATGAAATGCAAAAGTAATAATCTTGATTACATTAAATTGAAAAGTTTTTACACAAACAAATCCAATGCAACCAAGATTTGAAGGGAAGCTGAAAACTGGGAAAAGAATTTTTGTAACTAGTGTCTCTGATAAAAGCCTCATTTTAAAAGTACATAGAGAACTGAGTCAAATTTACAAGAATACAAGTCATTCCCCAATTGATAAATGGTCAAAAGATATGGACAGGCAGTTTTCAGAGGAAGAAATTAAAGCTACCTATAGTGTTATGAAAAAAGGCTCTAAATCACTATAGATTAGAGAGATACACATCAAAAATAACTTTGAGGTACCACATCACACCTGTTAGATTTGCTAACATGACAAAACAGTAAGATGATAAATGTTGGAGATTATGTGGGAGAGTTGGAATACTAATTCATTGTTTATGGAGCAGTGAACTGATCCAACCATTCTGGAGAGCAATTTGAAACTATGCCCAAAGGGCTACAAAAATGTGTATACCTTTTGAGCCAGCAATATTGCTTCCAGGACTGTATTCCAAAGAGATCCTAAAAATGGGCAAGGACCTCATATATACAAAAATATTTATAGCAGCTCTCTTTGTGGTGGCCAAAAACTGGAAATCAAGAGGATGCCCATCAATTGGGGCATGGCTGAACAAGCTGTGGTATATGAATATAGTGGGATAATACTGTGCTAAAAGAAATGATGAACATGAAGACTTCAGAGAGACCTGGAAGGATTTACATGAACTGATGCTGAGTGAAAGGGGCAGAACCAGGGAAATTTTTACACAGAAAAAAACCACAGTGTTCAGGGAATTTTTCTAGTAGACTTAGTCTTTCACAGAAATGCAAGGAACAAAAAAATTCTCAATGCACTCTTAAGGCAAAACACCTTTCACATCCAGAGAAAAAACTATGGAATTGTATTGCAGAGTGAAGCAGACCATTTTCTCTTGTGTTATGTTTGTTTTGTTTTATCATTTCTCCCATTCATTTTAATTCTTCTATGCAACATTACTGTAGTGAAAATGTATTTAATTGGAATGTATGTGTAGAAGTTATATAAGTTGAATGTCATTTCTAGAAGCTCAAAGGGAGGGAGGGGGAAGAAGGATAAGGTGGAAAAAAAAACATCTAAGGCATATGGAAGTGATTGTAGAACACTAAAACAAATAAAATATTTTTTTAAATACTGAAGAAAATAACACCTTAAAAAATAGACTAGTCAAAATGGCAAAAGACACCAAAAAAGTCAATAAGGAGAAGAATGCCTTAAAAAGCAGAATTAGGGGGCAGAGCTGAGATGGCAGAGTAGAGAGATAGATCTGCACTAGCTCTACCTCTGTAGCCCATAAAATACCTGCAAAAAATGACTCTAAACAAATTCTATAACAGTAGAAGATATAAAATGACAGAGTAAAAGATTTCCATCCCAAGATAACTTGGATGCCTGATGGGAAAGATCTATCACACAGTGCTCAGAGTGCAGCCCAGCCTTGTCCACCTGGCAGGGACAGGACTGGAGCAGGCCTCAGGGTGCTGAATGAAGGGCAGTAGCTGCAGTTCCCATATTTCTCAAGCCACAAACGCCAAAGATAGCTTCAAGGGTCAGTAAGAAAACTCTTTCACCTGAGTAAAAAGGGAGGCCAGTCTGGGCCCAGGCCTGGCCCCAGAGCAGCAGCAGCCACTGTGGCAGTAGTGTCCATTCTGCCTAAAGACCCTGGGGGAATTGAGCAAGTGATCTGAATCTCAGTCCTGAGGTGGTCCTGGGGTGAGGAGGAGCACTGGCATAGAGAAACTGGTGGAGGCTCTGGAGATGGAATCTTGATCACAGCTCTTTGGCAGAAAAGAATGCTTATGGTTGCTCACAGACAAGAGTGCAGCCAGGAGAGGGGTACACTCTTCTTCCTTGATTGTGCCACCATGGAGGACCTGAGAACTTAAAGGACCTTAGACTATACCCTCCACTTGACAAAGGATTCAAAATTTAAGTATCCATCTAGGAAAATGCCCCAGAAAGGGAAAAAATAAGACTATAGAAGGTTACTTTCATGATGAATAGATATTTTCTTCCATCTTTTTGAATGAGAAAGAACAAATTATACCATCAGAGGGAGATATAAAAGGCATGGCTTCTACAATCAAAACTCCAAAAAAATATGCAGTGGCATCAGGTCATGAAAGAGCTCAGAAAAAATTTTGAACATCATGTAAGAGAGGTGGAGAAATAATCGGGAAGATAAATGAGAGAGATGCAAAAATCATGAAAAGCAAAGCAACTCAACAGCTTGAAATGGCGATGCCTCCAAAATGCTGAAGAAAATACCACCTTTAAAAATACACTAACCCAAATGCAAAGAGTTCCAAAAAGCCAATGAAGAGAAGAATACTTTTGAAAGGGAGTTTCAAAAGCTCACTAAAGAAAATGCTTCTTTAAAAATTAGAATGGAGCAGATGGAAGTTAATGACTTTATGAGAAACCAAGAAATTACAAAACAAAACCAAAGGAAGGAAAAAATTGAAGACAATGTGAAGTATGTCATTGGAAAGAACAACTGACCTGGAAAGTAATTCCAGGAGAGATAATTTTAAAACTATTGGTCTACCTAAAAATAATGATCAAGAAAAGAACATAGACTTCATCTTCTAAGAAATTATCAAGGAAAACTTCCCTGATATTCTAGACCTAGAGAGTAAAATAGAAATGGAAAGAATTCACTGATCACCTCTGGAAAGAGATGCCAAAAGAAAAACTTCTAGGAATATTATAGCCAAATTCCAGAGTTCCCAGGTCAAGGAGAAAATATTATAAGAAGTCAGAAAGAAAATAAAATCAAATATTGTGGAAATACAATCAGGATGACACAGGATTTAGCAGCTTTTACCCTAAGGGATGGAAGGGCTTAGAATATCATGTTCCAGAAGTCAAAGAAACTAGGATTAAAACCAAGAATCCCCCACTTAGCAAAACTGAGTAAAATTCTTCAGGGGGAAAAATGGAATTTCAATGAATAGAGGACTTGCAAGAATTCTTGCTGAAAGGACCAGAGCTGAATAGAAAATTTGCCATTCAAATAAAATAAGTTGAAATATGAAAAGGTAAACAGGAAAGAGGAATATTAAGAAACTTATTAAAGTTGAAATGTTTACTACATGGAAAGGTTTACTACATTCCTACATGGAAAGAAGTTATTTACAACTCAGGAGACTTTTTTCAATATTAGGGTAGTTAGAAGAAATATACCTATTTAGGTGAGTGTGGATATGTAATTGTATATGTGTGTGTATATTATATATATATATATGTATATTGTATATGTGTCTGTATGTGTCCTTGTGTATGTCTGTATGTATATATATATATATGTATACATACATGAATATACAGTAAGATGGAACCAGGTGAGCTGAATATGAAGTAAGAATACATAAAAAATAAAATTTACTGTTGAATGGAATGTACTAGGAGTAAGAGAAAGGAAGAGCTAGAATACAGCAAATTATCTTATCGTAAAGGAGGGAAGAAAGGGCTTTTACAATGGAAGGGAAAAGAGGGGAGATGAAAATAAATAATTGAGTTTTACTTTCATGGTATTTGGCTTAAGGAGGGAATAACATACACTCAATTGGATATGGCAATCTATTTTAACTTGCAGGAAGGCAAGGGGGAAAGAGATATGAGAGAGAAGATAATAGGAGAAACAGCAAGTTGCAGAAAAGGATAAACAGAAGCAAATGTTATTGTGGGAGGGCAGGTCAAGGGAGAGAATGTAATAAATGGAGGGCAGGATAGGACAGAGGGAAATAAAATCTTTTATAGCATAAACATTATGGAAGTGCTTTGCATTGTTACATATGTATGACCTATATTGAATTGCTTGTTTTCTCAATGAGTGTGGGTGGGAAGGGAGGGGGAGAATATGGTACTCAAAACTTTAAGAATGAATTTTAAATATTCTTTTAGCATGCAACTTAAAATTAGGAAATATAGGCAATGGAGTATACAAATTTATTCTGCTCTACAGGAAAATAGAGGGGAAGTGGGGTGGAAGAAGAGAGGGTAATAAAAAGGAGGGGTGGTTGGAGTACATGCTGTCCTGGGGTGGGGGTAGATATAGATGGGGAGAAAATTTTCAATTCAAATTCTAGTGGAAGTGAATGTTGAGAACTGAAAATAAATAAATTATATATTTAATTTATATATTTAAAAAAACTGAATCAAACAATATATTTTAAAAAACTGAATCAAACAGAATTGAAAGGATGAAACAATAGAAGAAAATGTAAAATGCCTCACTGGAAAAACAACTAACATAGAAAATAGTTCCAGGAGAAAGAATTAAAGATCCATTGGTCTCCCTGAGAACCATAATGAAAAAAAGAGAATATCTTTCAAAAAATCACTGAAGAATCCACCAATCACCTCCTGAAGGAGATGCCAAATTGAAAACATCAAGGAATATTGTAGACAAATTCCAGGATTATCCGATTAAGGAAAAAATACTGCAAGCAGTGAGAAGATACAATTGAAATATTGTGGAACTACAGTCAAGATTACACAGGACCTTGGAGCTTCTCCAATAAACGATCAATGGAATGGAATATGATATTCTGTAAGGCAGAGGAGGTTGGATGACAAGCCCAGATTAACTACCCGGTGATGTTGAGCTTAGTCTTTCAGGAGAGGAGATGGACATTTAATGAAATTGGGAACTTCCAGATGTTCCTGATGAAAACTCCAGAGTTTTATGGAAATGTTTTTCTTTAAATACAGGACTCAAGAGAGGCATAAAAAGGTAAGCAATAAGAACAAGGAAAATGTTATTCAATAAGAACAAGTGTTTACATCCCTGTATGTGAGGATGATAGTTGTTGATCTTAAGAACTGTATATTTATTATGACATTTAAAAGGGATATGCATAGAAAAAGGGTGTGGGTATAAATTAGCCAATGTGATGATAAAAAAAAAATCTAAGGAGTGAAAAGGGATTGTAATGGGAGAATAAGAAAGGAGTGGGCAGAAAAGAATAAATCATATCACATGAAGAGGCACAAAAACATATTATATTAGAGGGAAAGGAGGGGGATGAACATTGCTTGAGCTTTACTCTTACAGGATTTGTTTCATAGAAGGAATAAAATACTCAGTTAAGTATAGAAATCCCAACTTGTCCCACAGACAGTAGGAAAGGAAAGGGGAAACAAAGGGGAGGGGATAACAAGAAGGGAAGGAATAAGTAGTAAGAGAAAAGGGAAGGAAAAGGGAGGGGAGCTGAGAGAATGGAGGGAATATTGAGGGAGGTGATGGTCAAAAGCAAAACTCTTTTGAGGAGGGGAAGGGAAAAGAGTGAAATAAAAGCATAAACAGGGAGGGAAATACCATAGGGACAAAGACACAGATGAACTCTCCCATAAAAAGGAAGTGGATAGCAGGATGGATTAAAAACCATAGACTTACAATATATTGTTTACAAGAAACTCACTTGAAATAGGGGATTACCATAGGGTAAAGGTAGAAGTCTGGAGTAGAATATATTATGCTGCAACTGAAGTAAGACTAAAAAGAAGCAGGAGTAGTAATCCTAATCTCAGACAAAGCAGAAGCAAAAATAAATCTAATCAAAAGAGATATGGAAGGAAACTATATCCTGCTAAAAAGTACCATAGATTAAAGGTATTATCATTGCTAAACATAGGTGCATTAAGAGGTGTAACATACAAATTCTTAGAGGGAAAGTTAGGGGAGTTAGAAGAAGAAATAGACCGCAAAATTATACTAGTAGAGTACCTCAAGCTCTTCCTCTCTGAACTTGATAAATCAAACCTCAAAACAGACAAGAAAGAAGTTAAAGAGGGAATTAGAATTTTAGAATAGGTAGCTATGATAGACTTACGGAGAAAATTGAACGGGGATAGAGAGATATATACTTTTTTCTCAGCAGTACATGGCACATACACAGAAACTCAACATGTACTAGGGCATAAAATCCTCACAATCTGCTACAGAAAGGTAGGAATATTGAATACATCCTTTTCAGATCATGAGGCAATAAAAGTTATATGTAATAAAGGGTCATGGAAAGATAGACTAAAATTAATTGGAAACTAAATAATTGAATCCTAAAGAATGAGCAGATTAAAAAACAAGTCACATAAACAGTCAATAATTTCATTCAAGAGAATGAAAACTAATGGGATGCTAAAAAGGTACTTCTTGGGGGAAGCTTTGTGTCTCTGAATGCTTACATGAATAAAATAGAAAAAGAGGAGACCAATGGAATTGGCATGTAACTGAAAAACAATAAATTGAAAGAATTAGAATAGACAAAGAGAAACTAAGTCATCACTCCTGCAGATGATATGATGATATACTTAGAGAATCCTAGAGAATCAAGTAAAAAAAACATTTGAAATAATAGACAATTTTAGCAAAGTTGCAGAATATAAAATAAAATCACATAAACCCACAGCATTCCTTGAAAATGAGCAATTTTGCCTAACAATGGAAAGTATAATTGACTTGAAACTGGTCAACATCAAAAGAAACGTGCTTATTCTTAACTCTGAGTAGGAATTCCATTTCTCTGTGATGCAGTTGTGTAGCTACTCTCTGCTGACCAGAGTAGCAGCACTTCCTTGTCCTTGCAAACATTTTGAAAGGGGAATATTTTTTCAATCTAAACTCAACACATATGTAGACTTTCAAAAGGAATAACATTTTCTTCACTTAAAAAGCTCTGCAATTTATTTATTTTATTTTTGTTTCAATTATCTTCAGGAACTCTTTTCCTTCAAGTGTGACCACTTATAGTGCCATGAACATTATCATCCCTTGTCTGATAAGAATATTATTAAAGTTCAGGGGAGCAAGATTATTTAATTAAAATACTGTGCACAATTTAAATGTAAAGACCTGCTTTTTGTTTACTTTATTTCTTTTGGAAATAGTCACCCAAGTCATTCATAATCATTTAGGTCTGTTCCTAATTTCTAGTTTTCCATTTTCTCCTGGCTACTGGTTTTCCTGGCAGGAGTGTATAAATTTGGGTATAAATAAAAGTATTTGAATCTAATCAAGTCTCATTAAATTTACATTTGAGTAGTAGTTCAAGAGTCAATCATAAAAATAAAGAACAAGAAGTATTTATGATAGTTTGGCTTTGTTATTGCTATGTTTTTATTGATGTTTTGAATCCACAAATCCTTTCTAACATTCTTGGAATCCTGGTTTAGTGCTCTTTGTTCTTCATTTCTTCCTCATTATCTCTCTGATGTTAGACTGCCCAAAATAACATGTTTCTCCCATATTCTCTTTGATTTTGAATTCTTGGTTCTGTCACGTAGAGATTTTTTTGGGATCAATTGATGTTATCACCTCTATTTTGTCCCATTGTTCAGGGCATGACAAAGACATATTATATGTTTTCATGATTTTTAGGAGTCAGGAAGCAATTCTTGTGTGCAACACTTTATTTTTCCTCTCTCCACTTAACTAAAAAAGATAAAGTCAAGAAACTGAAAAGTATCTTCAATCACAGTTTCATTGTGATTTCCTTGTCCCATATTATAGTAGTGCTGAAGTTCTATTGATTAGGATCTCAAATTAGAGATACTGCTTAAAATGACTGAATAAGAAATTACATTTAATGTAGAAAGTGATAATAGCCAACAACCTGATATTGGGTACTCAAGTGACATATTCTATGATTTAAATTGTATCTTCCTGATTTGCCAGTGCAAAAAGGAAAATTGTGGTTTTTGGAGTTTGTCCAATTAAGAGTCATGGATTATGATTCAGAACTCAGTTTAATTAAAATGCACTGATGAACAGAGAAAAATACAGGGGAAACTTATAGATGGACAATTCTCAATTGAAAATAAACGTGAAGTACTATTGATAGGAACACTGCCCAGGTAACCATGGTGATGTTAATATGGAGGAAAGAGGTAGTTGTGGGACACAGTTGCAATGTTATCATATTTTCTTCTATACTAAAATAAAAAAAAAATTACCTTTTTTGATGCTAGGAATAATGATCCACACATTCACATCATGTTCTTAAATGTATTCAGTCACAACTTACATAACCAACATAGCATTTACATGATTCTTTTTATCTTCTAGGCATATGACAAGCTTTCATGAGGTCTGGAATTTTCTTTCTTCCCCTCTATCCTCCAACACTCCCATCAACAAACACACCATTGTTATCATCAATATGACAATAAATTTTACAACTGGGGAAAAATTGACCATGGAGAATATGCATCAGAGCCAAAATTAGAATGTTCCTAATATTTTAAGATAGGGGGCTCAATGTATAGAGCACTAGGCTCTATCCTGACTGTATCAGAAAGGTAAGAGTTCAAACTGAGCTTCAGATACTAGCTAGCTATGTGATCCTGGGCAAGTCACTTAACCTATGTTTGCTTAATTCACTGAAGAAGGAAATTGCAAACCAATCCTGTATCTTTGCCAAGAAAATTTCAAGGATGGTATTGATGTGCTATGGTCCATGGGGGTCACAAAGTGTCAGACATGACTGAATTACTAAACAATGATCTTTTGAATAATGAAAAAGACAAAAACAAAATAGAGCTCTTCAATCACATGTGCTAAATTTTATCAGGTAACTCTGACATGTGGAAAAATACTGGTAATACAGAATCCTTAAAAAGAAAGGGCAACAGAGAGGGCAAAAGATAGTGTTATAAATATGTTTTCTTGAAAGTACTCTAAGTGATTCACTGCCAACCATATTTACTATGTTTTGTAAAAGTATTGGTCAAGTAGGATAGAAGCACATAATTCAGAATCTGCACCTATTAAGTACCTAAGTCACATAATAAAATGTCACTTGGAGATTTTGTTAGATATTACAGCTTAAATATTCTTCAAAAATCAATTACTATATATTACCCTTATTACAAAAATAATACTAAATTTTCATTTATATTATTGATGCAAATCCATGCTTATTAATATAATGTTCATGAAATATCCTTTTTTTTTTCAGTTTTTTAAATAGACTTTTTTAGTAGTACCGTGAACTAATAGTTTTAGGATTGGAGGAAACACCAGAACCTCTGCACTCTGAAGTCTACACCAGATCTACAGTCCAGTGGAGGTCTCTTTTCTTCCTGCACCCAATAACTTAATCTTTAATTAAGGAAGGCCAATTCTATTAAAATAAAGCTACATACTCCATACAGGTATATGACTCATTAGAGACTGTTTTCCTGAAACTTATTGTTATGCCTAAAGCTATGGGAGAGGGAAAAATACATATTCCCTCTGCTGCCCTAATTCTAAACAATTAGAAGGTAATTCAAAGTCCAATCCCTTCATTTTATAGATAATCAAACTAAGACTCAGAAAGAACTGTGACTTGCCAAGGACGCAGAATGAATTAATGAGCATCTGGCTTCGGATTAGGTGTGATTTCTTCTATTCCATACTACATCTGGTATATTTTTTCACTATAAATTTCTGGCAACCACTGCTATCCACATAAGAACCATGAAACAACCACAGCAACAAATGCAGCTATGTAGCACAGTGGATAGAGCACTGGATCTATATTCCAGAAGATCTGACTTCACATTTTGCCTCCAATCTTATTGCCTGTTTGACACTGGTCAAGTCATTTAAACCTCTTTCAGTCTTACTTTTCTCATATGTAAAGTAGGGATAGCAATTGCACTTACTTCCATTGTTTATGGTGAGGATCACATCATATATATATATATATATATATATATATATATATATATATATATATATATATATATAGTGCTTTGCAAACATTAAAGCACTGTTTCAGCTGATGAATAATAATGATGCTGGTGTAAGTGCAAGTCTCTTAACAATAAGCAAGATAAGAATCTCAAATAACAGCTGATTTTCCAAAAGGAAGAAAATGGAGGAACAGATGGAGATTTTATCACAATATAAAGAACAAATAATTGCTTGTTAAAACATTTCATAACAACTTGAGTTGCTCAGAAGGGGAAATGGGTTGTCTCAAAAGATAGTGGATTTACTATCCTGGGAACTCCTTAAGTAGAGAGATTGAGTAAATACTTCACCAGAATGTATATAGGGTAGTTCTCTTCAGGTATTAATTGGACTAGATGATCCCTGAAGTGTCTGATGACTTTGAAGTGCTGTGACTTATTCTATTTAATCTCAGAGGGCAGAAATAGGATGAATCTGTAGAAATTATAGGGAAGAACTATGCCAAGCGAGGTGAACAGAACCAGGAAAACACTGTTACCAGACGATCAGCTATGGTTGACTATGCTCTTCTCAGTGATACAATGATCCAAGACAATTCCAAGAGACTCATGGTGGAAAATGCTATCCATACCCAGAAAAAATAAAAAATAACTAATGGAGTCTGAATGAAGATTGAAGTATATTATTTTCACTATTGTGTTTTTTATGGTTTTTTCTTTGTTTTCTTCTTTTACAATATGACTAATGTGAAACATATTTTGTAATATTACACATGTATAACCTATATCATATTGATTACTTTTTTAGGGACGGGGAAGGGGAGAGGAAGGAGGGAGAAAGAAAAATTTGGACCTGAAAATCTTTTAAAAATGAACGTTCAAAAATGTCTTTTCATGTAATTGGAAAAAAATACTACTTTTTTAAAAGAAATGAAATAGAGAAGTAGATTTAGACTTTAAATATAGAAAACTGACATAACAGAGCTATCCAAAATTGGAATGGGCTGATAGGTGATAATGGGTCTATTCTAAGTAGATATCTTCAAACAAAAGATCAATCCTTGTTAGGTTGGAAAAAAAAAAATTATTGTTATCAGCAGATTATTTTAAAAAGCCTCTGAGGTCCCTCCCAACTTACATTCTGCAATTGATCTAGCATATCACATATCTAATTTTGTTGCATCTTCACAAAAACCTTATGACATAGTAACAAGTAACTCTATAAACGAGAAAATTCAAGCTTTCAGAGGATAAGTGATTTGCGTGTGGTCATCCCCTTAGTGTTAGAGCTAGGATTAAAATTGAGGACTCTCCTGATTTCAATTATTGAACCTTGCACTTTTGTCTCTCTCTTGTCCAAAGCATGTTCCCTTCAGTCTTACAGGAGTAAATAAAATTGGAGCCTGCAGTCTTCTACAGACAAGTTTACTTATTTATTGTAATTGATCATCTGAATCATTCCTTTATTAATTAATCTAGCTCAATTAAATATTTATTGAACACCTTCCATCCTTGAGTCACTGTGTTCTGCAACTTTCAGAGATAATTAGATTATAACAAACAATAAACCATCTGTAGTAGGTAGGAGTAAAGCAAGGCAGTTGCTAGAAGTTGAAGTTTTGAAAGTAGAGAATAGTGGAGTTTCATAGTAGGTATATAAGAGAATACATACCAAATATAAACCGCACGGATACATGGGACCTTATAGGAGCAAGCACTCATACATTTTGCCCTGTATTTTACCACATGACAATGATTATTGTTAATAGAAATGGTCTGACAATAAAAATCTTCGACTTTGTGTTTTAAAAAAATGTCTATGAAAGAAAGGAAACGTTTATTTAAAAATATTCCTACAAGGCAATAAAAGTAGATATGTGTTGGCACTTGAAATTTCAGTTCCATTGAAAAATAATCATCTAATCCACAATTTTTATTCCTGACAATGACTGTGTTAGATAAATGAGTTGTTGCTTTTGTGTGTGTGTGTATGCACACATGTATATACAAATTAAAATGTTGTAAATGTTTAGGATCAAATATTTAAAACCAGGAGAGGTGTCAGAGATCATCTTGTCAAATCTCTTCCTTTCACAAATAAGGAAGAAAAACAGATAGAAAGTAAATAATTTCTGAAAAGCTGCCCAAGAAATAAGTAGAGAGTCAGGATTTTAACCCAGGTATTCTGACTCTTAATTTGGTACTCTTTTCACTGTTTCACATTGCCTCAACTCTAACATATATACCATGTGTAAGTTCTATATTCTTAGAATTTACTTTTGATCTTTGTTTATGGATACCTGAAAGGCAGCATTGAGTAGTGACACAGCATTTTCAGATTCTGAATGATCACACACTTCAAATCACACCTGCAACCCACATGAACTGTATGATGCAGGATAAATCACTTGGTTCCTCAGTGTCCAAGTGATGTAAGACTAAAAGACATTAGGTGCTGATATGTCTTGGGTATTGTTCTACCTGAGAAACTTCCTATCCTGATACAAGCGTAGGTCTGCATACAACACATAGAATGCACGCATTGCTGTTGTTTGTGTGTGTGGGTTTTCGTGTACGCACATTGTACATGTATATATATATATATATATGTATGGATAGCTGCGGCTGTATCAGGCCCAGACTTTCTCAGCTAGAACTCCGCTGGAAAAGTATATTCTGCATTTACTCTCTGGGTAACTTTTCTAAATCACTTAACTTATTTGTGCTTTGGTTCCCTCATCTATAAAATAAGGGCGTTTTGACTAGAAGATCTCTGATATCCCTCCTTGTTATAAATTTTTGATCTTGAGTATTCACTGCATGTTCATTTGTATATACACACATACGCATATTCACACAGAGTGATGGTATCGTATATATGGGGGGGGTATGGCATGGTGTTGTTTGTTCTTCATTCTGGAAGAGAACGGAAATGACCTCACTATGCTAGAGCCAAGTTACAGTGTGTTCAACTGTGGCTAATCAGACCAATTTGGAATGTTCTGCCATAGGTTGGGCACAAATAGTCCATGTGAACATTTGGGGTGGATTCTCTGAATTTGGTCGTCTCACATTTCTTTCAAGCTACTTCAATGCTGATTTGCTTATAGAGCACAGTACCTTCTCTGATGTGGGCATATAATGCTGGGCAGTCCTATGCCTCTGTCTCCCATGTCACACAATAACTTCCAAAGTTTCTAAGAGAGACCTTAGGAGTGTCCCTGTATTTCTTCTGACCACCATATGAACGCTTGCCTATGTGAGTTTTCCTTAAAATAGTCTTTTTGGCTAGCATACATTTTTTTGTTCAAACAGTGTGACCAGCCCCCTTGAAACTGCCCTTTGTGAAACAGAATTTGAATGGTTGGCAGTTTACTTTGAGAAATAACATCAGTGTCTGGTATTTTATCCTGCCAAAAGAATTCAGATGGAAGTGATTCAGTTTCCTGGCACCGCACTGATATACTGTCCAGGTTTCACAGGCATACAACAATGAGTTCAGCCCAATGGCTCCTTAGACCTTCAGTTTGGTAGTCAGTCAAATACATCTCTCCCACACTTTCCTTTGTAATTTCTCAAACACTGAGCTAGCTCTGGCAATGCATACATCAACCTCATTATCAATGTGTACATCCCTGGAAAGTACACTACCAAGGTAAATGAACATATATCCATAGCACTTAAAACATCTCCATTTACCATAACAATTGATTCCACATATGGATGGTATAGTGGTGGCTGATCGAGCACCTGTGCTTTCTTGGTATTAATTCTTAGGCCAAAATTATCACAAGCAACAGAAAATTGATCCATACTTTGTTACATCTCAGTTTCAGAGGCTGCATTGAGTGCACAATCATCTGCAAACAGAAAATCATGTACTAATACTTCCTCTACTTTGGTCTTGGCTTGTAGCCTTTCGAGTTAAAGAATTTACTATCAATGTGGTAGCTAATCTTGATGCCATATTCGTTCTCATTGAAGGCATTTGACAACATGGCTGAAAATATGATGCTAAAAACCATGGCAGTAAGCCCATGACTTTGTTTCACTCCATTGATGACTGGAAAGGAGCATTGCCCATTATCCAGAACCCAGGTATGCTTTGTAATTGTCATGAGGGCTAAAATCACTAGAGTACAATTACACTTGGATTAACACTAACCATCCTATGTACTTCTTGGCCAATCATTTAAATGGAGTATTTTATGACATTATGTCAGAAGATATAGAGATGTAATTTTAACTAGAGAAAGTGCCCTTGTGAAAGAGCATTGTTCTGGATAAAATTTTGAGCACTATGGTTAAATATAGTTGAATTCAATTAAACGATTTTTATTAAATTTTTATTATATGCAGAGGATTGTGCTAGATGCTGGGTGAGACTTTTTAAAACTGAAGAAAGGTCCAAGTCATAATAAAATTTACAGTGGATTAAGGGGTTATAGAACAAATATAAGTAATTCTGACATGTACTGGCTATGTAACCTTGAGCATATATTAGACACAAAATCCTAGAATTATAGAACTCAATAGTTGAAAAGAATCCTTGCAGTCATCATATTCAATCCATATATGAAAATAAACCGATTTTAGTATAACCGGAAAGTGGTTTCTAAATTGTTCTTGAATACCTTTAATGGACAAGAACCCACTACCTCTTGAGTCAGCAACCTCCCTTGGCCTCATTTTTCTTATCTTTAAAATGTAGGGGTTTGACAAGATGGCCTCTAAAGTCTCTTTAGATTCCAGGCCTATAATCCTATGAACTACAAAACTATGGTTAAGTGCATCAGAAAAATATGTGAGGACAAGAAAGAGATAAAACTCTCTTACCCCGCCCCCCCGCTCTCTCTCTCTCTCTGTTTCTGTGTCTGTCTCTGTCTCTCTTTCTCTATGTGTGTATTATATGTGTGTGTGTGTGTGTGTGTGTGTGTGTGTGTGTGTGTGTGTGTGTGTGAAATAGGGATTGGACTGTGATTTTATACCTAGATAAAGAAACTGTTTTTGCTATGCAGAGTGCTGCCTAGAGTAGTGACTGGTTAAGTAATTTCCCCAATATTATACAATCATTATATATCTGAAGTCTACTTGGCTTTGAAGTTGACACTAGGTTTTAATTTTTCCTTTTTTTTTTTTGCTAGATCTGTATTTTCATTGGGGTAGATAGCTCCCATAAAGGAACTCCCTCTATCAATGCAGTTTGACATCTTCTCTGCAACCTTAAAGAGTTACTTCTAAGCATGTGTATGCATTTGTTTATGTAATATTTTTATTTCTAAATTTTAATATTTTATTTTTCCCAATTACATTTAAAAACATATTTAACTTTCACTTATTTTTTTAATTGTGAGATTCAAATTCTCTTGTGGCATTCCACCCTCTACCCTGATTTAGAAGGCCAGTAATCTGATACAGATTATGCATGTGTGAACTTGCAAAACATATTTCTATAAAGAATAACTTTAAAAATAAATTTAAAAAATTGAATACTTTTAAAAATAAATTAATAATGTTATATCTATAAAGAAATAAGAAATGGTATCACACCAAATATGAAACATTATTTTTATTTCCCTTCTGTGGACTTTATCAAATGATAAAAATTTCTAGAACTGCAGGGATCAAAATTGCTCATGAAAACTCAGAACAATGCAAGATGTACATCACCTTTAGACTAGTACACTCTGATTCCTTACTACATCCAAATATATACATAATTTTCATTGTGCAGATGTTCATAAGTACTTGTCATGTAAAACTTTGTATACTTAGTTCTATTTTGAAACCATGCTTCTTTTAATCCTCAAGTTCTGCCTTTATTATATCCTTCATTATATTTTCTTTCTCTTTTTTTTCCTCCTCAGTGGCCCATAATGTAATTACTGGCTCCAGTGCGAAACTTACTTTACTTGCACAGTTCCTTATCTTCTTAAAGTGCACACTTGTCCATGAATTCTGTCAGACTATACCATTTACGAATGTGGTTGTGATGAACGATAATATTGTGTTTATATCTTAAATGAAATTAGGAGGCATAGTCATTATCATGTTGGCATAATTGCAAACTGATATTTAATAAACTCTCACTTTGAAAATAACGTTCAGTGTTCCTTCAGAAATTTTATCTCAGCAACAAATCATTAGCAAATCATGCCATACACAAATCTATTCAATTGATGCCGTTCTTATTAAAATCTGCCCAACAATTTTATGTTAAAATATTTTGCTACAAGTGGCAAAATCTACCTTCCTCCTATGCTCTAAGAGATGACAAATATCACTGGTGGAAGAAAAGAGTTACTATTTAATACAGTTTCTGGTTCCAATCTACTTTGCCTAGGGTGATAATAGTATTCATACCTATTCTCCTTCCTTGGGTAAAAGAGGAAGTTAAAAAAAAAAAAAAGATACTAGTAAAAGCACTCTAAGTATCAATTTAGGGGTTACAAATAAATCTTAGCAAATTTCTAAATATGGAGTCTGTGAATAATATGGACTGACAACATGTTTGTGTATGTATGCATGTATGTATTTGGTTATTGAAGGAAAACTAGTACCTTTGTTGTGAGGACTGCTAAGCCCTTTTCAGAGCTGCCGACTCTCACCTTTCACTGATTGGTTCTAAGATGCTATAGCAGGCATAGAAGCCACACTCTAGTAAACCATTTTTTGACAGACAAGCTAAGCTGGATTGAGGATAACTAAAGGGTCTCAAACCCATCAGTGAGTTAGGGAAGTGTTTACCCCAAGCGTGTGAAGACTGGCTGATGATAACAATTTGTTCCAGTGGCCATGAAGGATGTTGAAACCAGTGCTGTGGAGTGCTTAGAGTTTTGTGAAACATGGAAGACACCGTCCAATGAATCCCAATCCAGCACCACTTATCTTGACTTTTGTCTTACTATTGGATTCCAATGATTCTGGATGAGAGACTGAAACCAATGAATTTGTGCAACTCTGCCTCATTTAAATCCAATTTACGATCAAGTTTAAAGATATCCCCCACATCATTTTACTATTTTTACCTATCTCAAAATACTATGGCAAGGGGCAAATAACAAAACAACAGGTGCTGATATACCGGGAGCTGTAGTCACAAACCTGCACACAGGCCGCCCAGGCCATAGGATTGTATTCTCACTGGACTGAAGCAGCTGTGGGACTGGGCAGCCCCTGTGTGTCTAAGAAACATTTTATAAGGACTGAATTGGTCACTTCCTCACATGAGAAAGGACTAAAAAATTACCTTAAAAATTGTCTGCTTTATCTAACCAACCCTGGTCTGCTTACAGTGGTGATAGGTAAGCTTTAAAAACACACAAAAACATACCAAAGCTTTTATGAAGATGGTTCTACTCACCTCTGGTATATTGAATGTACACACACTCATGGATAACACAAAATCCAATAAACCTGAAAGACAAACAGATCTTATTGTGAGAGAAAACATATATCACATCCAATAACAGCCCTGAGTTAATCAAGGCTGGCAAATGAATATCATTTTACCCAAATTGGATCTGAATACACATTTTTCTGGAATGTTTGCAGTAATGCAGAACAGTGTGAAATTGCCATAGGTTTCACAATCAAAATTAATCTAACCAACTAGCTTATATGCCTCCCAAAGGAGTGAACAATTGGCTCATGACAAAGTGATTGCTACTTGCAGGAAAGTACCATGCCACCATTATTGGTGTGTATTCTCCCACCATGATAAACCCTGATGAAGTCAAAGGAAAATTTTATGAAGACTTGAAGTCCTTCATCATCAAAGTGCTAAAAGAAGACAAGCTTGTAATTCTGAGTGAGTTTAGTGTCAGAAAAGGCACAGATCACTGGACATGCCAAGGAGTCCTTGGGAGAAATGAAGTCAGAAATAGTGAAAGCAATGGTCATTTACTGCTGAGTACTTATACATCTCATGACACTTTCATAACCAAAGTGATGGATGCATTCTCACAGCAAACATTCTCATTTAAGAGACTATGTTATTGTAAGGAGAAGAGACTGACAGGATGTGAGAGTGACAAAGGCAATATGAGACATAAAGTACTGGATTAGACCACAGATTTATCCTTTCCAAATTAAACATTCACTTTCAGAGAAAGCAGTGACCCCAAGACAACATGACTATTAGAAGACTTACTGTCAACAGGTTAAAGAATTCCTCCTTGCCTGAATAGTTTGTTGCTAAATTGGAGGGAAAACTGAGCCAACACATAGTTGGCAACTGGTGCAGAAAAGGAGTGAGCAGCTTTCATAGATTTGGTGCATAGTATTGCACATTCATATGGAATAGAATACTCTTAAACATCGTTTGATTCTATAAAAATGATGGGGAAATTCAGAAGGTGCTAAATGAAAAAAAGAGAGCTCCACAGGGTTTTCAAGCACAATAGTTCATCCATCTCTAAGAGAAGAGCATTTGACTCTATCCAAAATAAAGTGCAGTGGGATCTAAAGAGATGGAACAAAGATGGTGACTAAAGACAGGGACTTACCTGATCTTACCCCCAAATCCCTCCAAATAACTTTAAAACATGATTCCAAACAAACTGTATAGCAGCAGAACCCAAAAAAAGATGGAGTGAAACAAATTTCCAGTCCACGATCACATGGGAGGTCAGTAGGACAGATCTGTTATACCAGGGTGAGAGAGGAGCGCAGTCCAGAGCAGTGTGCACCAGCATCCAGACTAGACCCAAGGAAACCCAGAGCATGCCTCAGGGTGACTCTGGTAGAGTTTTCCAGACCTCTCATTCCACAGATGCCAAAGACAACTTAGATGGTCAGTAGGAGAGATCTGTCACACCCGGGTGAAAGTAAAGCACAGTCCAGCACAGGACATACCAACAAAGCCCCAACCCCAGGAAACCAGGAGTGACTGAATCAGCAGCAGTATGGACAATGGCAGCAGCAGTGGCACTGGCTGACTCCTGAAGCTCTCAAACCACAGAAGGTAAAGGAATCGAACAACTGGCCAGAAAAAGATCACAGGGCTCTTTTTGTTATTAATGAGGAAGAATTCTGTTGTTTGTCAATACTTGGATCCAGGTCCCTGTCTTCGGTAGTAGTACTAGGGTGAGGAGGAACACTACCATAGCACAGCCTATGCCTACAGTGGAGCAGGCCCCTTCTCACAGTTGCAGGAAAGAAAAGAGTGCTTGTGATCAGTCAGAGACAACAGCACAGGCCAGGAGAGTGTTAAATGCCTATCTTTAGATCATACCACCTAGTAAGAACTAAAAATTTACAGGTCCTTAGAAGTATCTCTGAAAAAAAGTTGCATAAAACCCATGAAGTTTGGGACCCTTGTCCTCCACCCTAGAAGCAAAGTCATACTTTAATAACAGTTGAAAGTCAAATAATAGACTGGAAAAATAAGAAAACAATTGGAAAAACCCTCTAACTATTAAAAGTTACTGTGGTGACAAGGAAGAGCAAAACATACACTCAGAAGAAGACAACATTGGAACTCCTATATCCAAGGCCTCCAGGAAAAGTAAGAATTGACCTTAGGCCATGGAAGAACTCAAAAAGGATTTCGAAAATCAAAAAAGAGTGGTAGAGGAAAAATTGGGAAGAGAAATGAGAGGGAGATGCAAGAAAATCATGAAAAACACATCAACAACTTGGTAAAAGAGACAAAAAACACTGAAGAAAATAACAACTTAAAATGAACAAATTTGGCCAAATTGTAAAATAGATCCAAAAAGCCAGTGAGGAGAAGAATACCTTAAAGGGCAGATTGGCAAAATGGAAAAGAAGTCCAAAAAAATCACGGAAGGAAATATTTCCCTAAAAATTAGAATGGAGGAGGAGTTGGGAAGGGGAGAACAAGGCAGAGGCAAGCTGGAGATTTCCAGGCAAGCTGGGGATTCCCAACCAAACAGGGATTAGTTTGAGAATGAATATTGCTCACCAAATGAAGGCAGTGTGATTAGCACATTTCTCCTAGTTTGAATTAGAATGTGACTCATTTCAAGTCTGATCCCAGCAGCATAATTGGAATGTTCGACCAGCTAAAGGGCAGATCCACTCTTGATGTGAAATAGACTTAAAGATTGGCATTTAAGGGCATGTGTTTAGGAGCTGAAAGAGTAAGAATCTGGGGGTGGAGCCAAGATGGCAGAGTAGAAGGAGTCACATATGCTAGCTCTGAACCCACAGCCCATAAAATACCTGTAAAAAGAACTCCCAAAAAATTCAGGAGCAACAGAAGCTACAAAACAACGGAGTGGAGGAAATTTCTGTTCCAGAGAGACCTGAAAAACCGACACCAAAGGTCCATCGTTCACAGGACCCAGAGCAGAGCCCAGCCCTGCCTTGGCCACGCAACACTGAGAGGAGCAGATCCAAGCAGGCTTCATGGACGGAATCTCCAGTGGCCACGCAGGTCCATCCACTCACAGAGGCCAAAGATTAGTGAGAGAGTCTGTCTGGCTCGCCAAGAGGGGAGCGGGGTGTCCCCATAATTCAGGCCCCCTCAGGAGGCAGCAGCAGAGGCTGCAGCAGACAGAGTCTCCCAAAGCAAGCAGGGGCTTGGATCCATTGTTGAAGGTCTCTGCATAAACCCCCTGAGGGAACTGAGCCCCTGTGAGGCAGCCCTGCCCCGACCCAGCAGCTGAACTTAATCTCACACTGAGTAGCAGCCCTGCCCCCACTGAAAGCCCTGAGGCTGGGGAGCAGCATTTGAATCTCAGACCCCAAGCACTAGCTGGGAGGATCTGGAGGCCGGGTAAGTGTGGAAAGGAATCACAGAAGTCAAGTAACTGACTGGGAAAATACCCAGAAAAGGGAAAAAAAAATAAGACCATAGAAGGTTACTTTCTTGGTGAACAGATATTTCCTCCTTTCCTTTCAGATGAGGAAGAACAATGATTACCATCAGGGAAAGACATAGAAGTCAAGGTTTCTGTATCCCAAACATCTGAAATAAATATTAAATGGACTCAGGCCATGGAAGAGCTCAAAAAAGATTTTGAAAATCAAGTTAGAGAGGTGGAGGAAAAACTGGAAAGAGAAATGAGAGAGATGCAAGAAAAGTATGAAAAACAGGTAAACACCTTGCTAAAGGAGACCCAAAAAAATGCTGAAGAAAATAACACCTTGAAAAATAGGCTCACTCAACTGACAAAAGAGGTTCAAAAAGACAATGAGGAGAAGAATGCTTTCAAAAGCAGAATTAGCCACATGGGAAAAGAGGTTCAAAAGCTCACTGAAGAAAATAGTTCTTTCAAAATTAGAATGGAACAGATGGAGGCTAATGACTTTATGAGAAACCAAGAAATCACCAAACAAAGCCAAAAGAATGAAAAAGATGGAAGAGAATGTGAAATATCTCATTGGAAAAACAACTG
This sequence comes from Bettongia penicillata ogilbyi, assembly GCA_023548195.1. NCBI lineage: Eukaryota > Metazoa > Chordata > Mammalia > Diprotodontia > Potoroidae > Bettongia > Bettongia penicillata. The sequence goes on along the minus strand of JAJHZJ010000318.1, from coordinate 2,151,408 downwards.
ACCTGGAAAATGGATCCAGGAGAGACAATTTAAAATTTATGGTACTATCTGAAATCCGTGATCAAAAAAAGAGCCTAGACATCATCTTCCATGAAATTATCAAGGAAAACTGCCCTGATATTCTAGAACCAGAGGGCAAAATAAGTATTCAAGGAATCCACCAATCACTACCTGAAAGAGATCTAAAAAAAGAAACTCCTGGGAACATTGTGGCCAAATTCCAGAATTCCCAGGTCAAGGAGAAAATATTGCAAGCAGCTAGAAAGAAACAATTCAAGTACTGTGGAAATACAATCAGGATAACACAAGATCTAGCAGCTTCTACATTAAGGAATTGAAGGGCATCGAATAGGATATTCCAGAAGGCAAAGGAACTAGGACTAAAATCAAGAATCACCTACCCAGAAAAACTGAGTATAATACTTCAGGGGAAAAAATGGTCTTTCAATGAAATGAGGACTTTTGAGCATTCTTGATGAAAAGTCCAGAGTTGAATAAAAATCTGACTTTGAAATACAAGACTCATGAGAGAAGCATAAAAAGTTAAACTGAAAAGGAAAATCTTAAGGGACTTAATAAGGTTAAACTGTTTACATTCCTACATGGGATGATGATATTTGTAATTTACTGTTTTGTACTATATGTACAAAAATATTTAATACAAGTCTTTTCTGGGGATAAAATAGAAGAATTTTAGGGGAAATCCATCAATTGGGGAATGGCTGAACAAGTTTTGGCATGTGATTATGATGGAGTACTATTGTAGTATAAAAAATGATAAACAGCATGTTCTCAGAAAAACCTGGAAAGATTTGCCAATGCAAAGTGAAATGTACTGTGCACAAAGTAAGAGCAATATTTGGTAAGATGATTAGCTGTGAATGACTTAGCTATTCCCAGCAAAACAGCAATCCAAAACAATCCTAAGGGACTTACGGTGAAAAATGCTATCCATTCGCAGAGAGAGAACTGAAAGTGTCTGAAAACAGATTGAACCATGCTTTTGTTTATTTCTTGAGTTCTTTATATTTATATTTTTTCCAGAATATGACTATTATGGATGTATTTTACATGATCACACATGTATAATCTAGGTTTCATTGCTTACCTTCTGAGTGAGAGGGTAAGGAGAGGGATGGAGAGAATTTGGAGCTTGAAGTTTTAGAAATGAATGTTAAAAATTGCTTTTATAAGTGGGAAATTAAAAATTATTACAGAGGGAAAGAGGTCTATGCTGTTCAGGTGTCTGGGTAATATTTGTCACTCTCTCATAGGTTTTTAGGAAATTTGTAACTGACCAACATAGTTCAGGTAAGTAGATCACTGACAGTGGTGCTATCTCTGACTGGAATGCAGGACGTTCCCCAAATGAAAGAGCTATAAACTGCCTAAGAAATCGTGGCATTAACACAACGCATAAAGCAAGAGAGTTTACCCAAGAAGATTCCTTGCCCTTTGATTGTATACTATGTATGGAAGAAAGGAATTTCAGAGAGTTGAATAGAAAAGTTAATCAAGTTAAAAACTGCAAAGATAAAATTGAACTTCTTGGAAGCTATGATCCACAACAATAACTTATTATTGAAGATCCGTATTATGGAAATAACTCTGACTTTGAGACTGTATTTAAGCAATGTGTGTGGTGCTGCAAAGCATTTTTGGAAAAATCTCATTAAGCTCACACTCATTGTTAAAGGATAATAGTGAATGACATCAACTTTGAATTATGTATGTATATCAGTTGATGTGTTATTAAAGAGTAATAATGTACTACATTTGGAGACCACCACTGGCTCTTCAATTTATTTAATGTTCACATATATTATAATTCTAAAAGGAAAAAAAAATAAGTCATTACTTTTGAAGCAAGAATATTTGATTAAATCAATTATAATTATCAAACTTGCTGGAACTCCCAGTCTATACCTCAGATTTTAAAAATGAATTAGATAATGGAACAAACTAAAATTTACATAAGAAAACTAAATAATGCAGTCATTTATTAAAAATATTTGATAGAGTTTTACTTTAAGACAGCTTCATTTATGTTTAATTGGGATTTTTAACAGGTAAGGAAAACATTTACCTTTATATCCTACAAGACAACAAAAAATTACTGAAATCATTGTGAAGAGTTAAAGAAAAAGGTATTTTAATATTTTATTAGTTGTTTGTTGGTAGAGAAATTGAAGAATGGAAAGAATAAATTTATTCACGTTCACAAAACCAATCAGTGACAAAGGTAGTACTTGAACTCAGATCTTCTGGTTTTGAATCAAGGTATTATGAATCCAGCTTCTGGGTTTCTTTCACTGCACTACAGTTGCTCCTAGCACATAATCAAGATACCTTAATGGCTTCAGAAAAGAGGTTAGAATGTGATAAAAGCAAAGTTGATATTATAAGGGTAATAAAAATAATATTCATCACTAATATGAATTAACATATAAATAACAATTATTCGTTACATAGTGCTTATTATGTGCCAGGCAATATGCTAAGTGCTTTGCAATTACTATCTCCTCATATGATCCTCACAACATACCTGGGAAGTAGGTTCTGTTATTATCATTTCCATTTAAAGATGAGGAAACTGAAACAGGTAGAGGTCAAGTATCTTCCCAGGACCACTTAACTACTAAGTAGCAGAACCCATATTCTAACCTAAGTCAATAAACATTTACTAAGTGCTTACTATATGCCAGGCATTGTGTCAAGCAGTGAGGATACAAAGAAAAGGCAGTCCTTGCTCTCAACGAACTCATGGTTTAATTAAGAGGAGAAAACATGAAAAACAACCATGTACTAAAAAGATCTATACAGAATAAATGGGAAATAATCAATAGAAGTTAGGCACAACATTAAGGGGAATCAGGAAAAGCTTCTCATAGCAGATATGATTTCAGCTGAGACTTGAAGGAAGCGAGGGAAATCAGAAGGCAGGAATGAGAATATTCTAAGTGTGAGGAACAACTGGAAAATGCCTAGAATTTAGAGATGGAGGTTCCTGTAAGAGAAAAATCAAGGAGTCCAGTGTCATTGATGTGAAGAACATAAGTGGTGAGGAGGAATAGGGATTAGAAAATTGGAAAAGTAAGAGGGAGACAAAGAGGCTAAGTTGTAAAGGTCTGAATGACACAGAGGATTTTATGTTGAATCTTGGAGCTGATTGGAAGCCACTGGAGTTTAATGAATAATTAAAGAGAGTAATATGGTCACATTTATGCTTTAGGGATGATTAATTTGACTATTGAGTTTATAATGAGTTGGAGTAAAGAGAAACTTGAGGCAGTTACACCTATCATCAGACTATGACAATAATTCAGGGGTGAAGTGATGATGCAGTGTTGGAGGAAAGAAGAAGGAGGTGTATACTAAACAATATGTATATATATATATATATATATATATATACATATATATATATATGATATGAACATTCTGTGTAAGCAGAAGTTTTCCCTTATAAATGTAATCAATGCTATGATGCCAGAGACATCCAAGAAAGAAGTGGTAATCATTCTAGTTTACTTTGGTTTTATCTTAAGGAAGGAGAAATAATATCCTTAATATATGCCCAAACATTGTTATCTAATATTTTCACTCTGACACCCTTGTGGTCTGATAAAAGTATGGCACTATCAGAAAGCTGAATAATGGAATAGTATTACCCCTTGCTCTCTAAAACACACTGTTCTGAGGTATCTTAAAATGTTTATAAAACTGTCTTTCTTTATTTACTTAAAAGAGTTGAGTTGCATTCTATTCCATCCATCTTTGCATGTCTGAACCCTAAAGTCCAGGAAAATAAGGTTTTAACACCAAGAAAGAAAATTTGCAGAATTTGGCAACAGTGTAGATATAGAGGTGAGAGAGAATGAGCTGCTAAGGATAGTTAGTAGAGAAATTCAGATGGGAGTGCATTTTTTTCTGGGGGGAAGAAATATAAGGAGCTTATTTTTGGATATATGAAATTTAAATTGCTTTTGGAACACCCTTTTTGATATATTTTAGAAGATATTTTATTATTATTTTAAAAGATACTTTAATTCATTCATCATTTTATGATTTATTTGTTGTATTATCATCTTTATTCTAGATATTTGGAAGACAGTAGCCTAGAGGTTTTTGAAAAATAAAGGTTAGGACTGGATAAGTGGAAGTGAGAACCATCAACATAGAAACCACAATTAAATCCTTGGAAGTTGATGAAATCACCAAATGAAAAATGTCAATAGGGAGAAGAGAAGAGGGCTCTGGGGAACAGCCACCTTTAGAAAGCAGGGCCTTCTAATCTGAATCCAAATCAACATAATTTTAACTGTATCATGATTAAGGAAATAAAATTTGTAAGCAAGATCAGATTCTAATAAATTCAATAATTTACTTAAAAAAAAGAATGGTGCTAAAAATGCTTAATGTTGACACGAGGGGATAGCTTAGCTCTCCTCATGTTTTCCAGGAAAAGAAGAGAAATATTTGTGAATTTTACAGCTGACATTTTTTGAGGGAAAAAAAAAGTTCTTTGAGGTAAGAAGTAAAACATTTTTTCTTTTTTCTTTAAAATTTACATACAAAAATTAATACATGGCTATATTTTAATGACACTGAATTCTTTCCTAGGGGACTGAGAATTTGATGTATTGTGATTAACATATCAATGGCCTATGATTTCATCACAGCATACTTCCTTCACTGATTCGGATGACATCCCCTCTTTCCATCTTGCCCTGTCTTAGTCTAGTTTTTATGACTCTATTTCACCTTCACCCCTAACAAAGTGAAAATCACCTATAAGTCTTTCTGGTGAGACTATATTATACTACCTGACTCTCACTCCCACTCTATTCCATGTAAACTGGAATACTTGCTGCTCTTTGTACATCTGTCCTCCATGGAATGCTCTTCCCCTTAATTAACCCCTTGGCTTTCTTTGAGGCTTGTATCAGCTACTGACATCTACAAGAGACTCTTCTTTATCTTCCCCAATGTCCTTCCCACAAGTCTTCCCCTACCTCAAATGGCTGGAAAGTGACTTGATAGAGTGCCCTGCTTGTCTATGGACATGTCGTTTTCTACAAGACTTTAAGCTCCTTGAGTTCAAGGATGATATTTTTGTCTTTATATTTCTATCACCTAGTACAATATCTAGCACATATAAAGGGCTTAATAAATTCTTGATGAATCATTTTGAATTCATTTAATTGGTTTTTAGAGAAGAACATGAGGACAGTCTTCCTAACTAAATAGGAATTACATTCACTGCTGTTTTTTTTTTTTTCATAGACAAGCTTCAACAATTCAGGACCAACTCCATGTGGTGACAAGACATTGATGGCAATATTAATAGGAAGACTAATTCAAATTCTGAATAATAGTAAATCACATTTACATAGCACTTGTACTTAATACTACCTTGTGAAGCATGTAATAAAGTATCATTAACCCCATGTTAGGGATAAGGATATTGAGTCTCAAAAACATGTGACTTGCCAAACGTCACACAGCCAATAATCAGTACTCAAATCAGTCTTGTCACTCCAAGATCTGTCATTTCCACTATGCTGCAATTAGGCAGTGTCTGATATTTAATAGTTTAAACAAACTAATAATGTTTACCATGAATCTTCTGCATCACTGATGAATATTTGGAAAGTTATAGTGCTTCTGCTGACTGGACCTGCAATATACACATGATGCCATCAGATGGTGGTAGAGAGTTATAGCTGAATCAGTGATGTAGCATGGCTATTGCTTCTTTACTTTTTCTCAATAAAAATAGATTTATTATTATTAAAATAACTGAAAAAAGTAAACAAACATTAGATGCAACCAGTCTCCAAATTATAAACATGCTGTTCCATATAATTGGTCTTGAATTACTTGTATGGAACTTGAAGTTTATTTTCCCATAGAAATACACTAAAATCTGGTGGCTGGGTTCCCAAGAAAGTCTTCATAAATCAAGAGAAGTTCAATTGCCTGCTTTTGTTAATGCATGAGAAAAGTATCTCCTGTCTTCTATTTGTTCTTATCTGGTGGATAATAAACAGAGTCTACCTGTGATAAAATTTGTAGATCTTCAGTTTTCTTTTTACCTAGGATTTTAATTTTTATATTCTTTCCTTCTTGTGACTCTCCCTTCATCTATCTCAGGGACCCAATACAAAACTAAGGGAAGCAAAGGGAAGTAGTGACCTAGGGTTAAGTGAAAAGTGGGAACAAGAAGGGATACATTTGTTTCATACATTTTGTACAATTTTCATATTTTAATGTAATAAAATTTAGTTCTTTATGGCATATAGGCATTTTTATTTTAATATTAAGATATGTGTTACATTGAAATCCCAAAGTTTTCAATGGAATATAAAATTGTAAAGGTCACCATTTGCAAAGCCCTTTTTAATGTTCTCCTGCTTTCTTCTAAATAGATAAAGATTTTATATTTGTACACCCATAAAAACATGGTTAAACATCTGTTAGTCATTTAAATTGGTCAAACTATCTGTGTAGTATAGTGAACAATGCCCTAGATAATAAAACCAGAATTCAAATCCTGGCTCTGTTTACTTATTGCTAAATTGATTCTGGGCAAATTATTTTGCTTCTTTGGGTATCACTTGCCCAGTATGTAAAATGAAAGGCTGGTACTTGGCGAATTCTCAGATAGATCCCTATTAGCTTTGAATCCTAGAAATGACTGATTACAACAAAATAGAAACTCATTTCTATTAGAATATTATCTCCATAAAACACTTGCATCTTAAACTTGTTCATTCTAAATTATGGAAAGAAAGACTATTTTTCCTCTTTATATTCAGGAATTTCAGACAGTGGACTTTGGAGGAAAATGAGAGGAAAAAATCATATGAAATTAGGCACACCATGGCTAAATCTGAAAGTTTAGTTCTTTACAGATATCCTGTGATCTTTTCCTTCCAAATGGAGAAGAATATGTCTTTTGCTGCTACAGGCAAGATTACCTGTGAAAGCTAGATGGTCTGAAGCAAATTAGTGTTCAATCCTACCATTTGCCAGAGGAGAAGTCAAAGTTATATTGTCACCAGCTTCTTTCAGACCATGTTATCTACTCTACCACAGTTCAGGTTGTTAGCTCCTACCCGCTATGCCCTGAACAAAAGAAAATTGCCTCAGATGATATGATAAAGTATTCAGGTTTTACTGAGCATCAGTTCAACACAGACCAGCTTTCAACACCTTCAGACTGATGATGCATTTCCTAGGGCAGTAGCTCACAAAATGTGATCCAGAATCCTTGCGGGTCCTTGAAAGATTTTCAAGGGCTCATTGATGAGATACTAGATATAGATAAGCATGGCGTTTTTATACACATACCAATGCACCCCTCCATATTTGTATGTATGTATGTATATGACATACGCACGTATGTATATATGTGTGTGTATATGCGTGTACATATGTATATGTATGTATATGTATATATGTATATATAGTCATAATAATATTGAGATGTTTAGAATTCAATAAGGTAAATATCATGGTTATATAGTTATAACCCGTATAAAAATTCTTTGGGAGATTCTCAATAATTTTAAAATTAAAACAAATCCTGAGATCAAGAAAGTTGAGAAACACTGCTCTAGAGAAATACAAATGTGAAAACCTCCTGATGCCTTCCTAGGATGAGGCAGATAGCAGAATACACTGACACAGACATAGAAACATCAAACGACCCCAGACCACTACCTCTGAATTGGTTCATCGTACCAAACAGCCCCGACTTTCCCTCTCTCTTCTCAGTTTCATAAGCTCTGTGCCTCACTTAACAAATATCAAATTAAGGCCCAATTTGCCTAAGGTCAGAAAGAAAGCATACAAATACAAGTCCTCTGATACCAGGTTGAGATCTCAGCACAGTACCAAAAGTTCATTTGAAAAAAGAAAAAAAAGAAAGCAAATATCAGAATCTTCTGCCATCCCTAGTTGCTTAAACAAACTGGCTATTTAATATCTGGTGAGAAATGCTGGTGCAGTGACTTTTCCTGATTCATTCCTGACCTTGCAATTCAGGAATATGATACTTTCTCCATTATACCAATGCCTATAGTAGATTGGACTATACCTTTTAGACTTAGCACAGGAATTTTCATGTAGAAAATGCTTAATAAGGATTTTTGTGAATCTCAATTAAGAATGGAATTTGCCCTCCCATGTTCTAGAACCACCTCTATAATTCTAACTCAAAAACAATCCACTCAATACTGACCCAACTTGTGTTGCTCTCTTCCTCTCCCCATACCACATCAGGAGTCCCTCACCTTGACTTTATCAGGTATATATTTTACATATTCTGTCATTTTTAATTATTTTTCTTAGCATCCAATGCTTTCCCCATAATAATGAAAATCTTGTATGTTTTGCTCTGGAATGTGTCTTGCTTAAACAATTTTTGGCAAAGTTTGTCACAATCACGTACCCTCCTCAGTAATAGAGACATCATAGCACTATTCCAGATGCATTTTGCATTAGAAATAAAAATTTGTAGTTTCCAGGGAACCCAGAAAACCTATTTACTGCTTAACTGGTTAGTTACTAGAATTGATTAGCACAAGGTAGCAACTGTAGTTAATGCAAGAAATACTGTAAAGAATATGGATGACTATGGAAAATAGGTAATATTGTTGTAGAAGTTCATTTTTAAATGTCCTTAGTCCCTACAACCTAGGAAAAATACATTATGTTCTTCTTTTATATGAGTCCACTCTCAAAGATATTTGCTTGACTTTGAAAATGTGTGTGTCTTTACTATGAATAATACATCTCTTCTTGACACTTTCCCCATCCACAGATGTACTCCCTTCCCCCCAAGAAAGAAAGACATTTTTTTGACTTATTAGTGAAGATGAGTAATTCCTTGCTAAGCAAGAGAAATAAATGTAAATGTAGCACATCGCTGGAGATACTCTACCAACTCCCAACTTGTAGCAGCATACTGTACCCAGAGGGTGGCTAATACATCCTCCAGCTTTTCTTTGGATAGCCCTGAGAGGTTGTGTGTTTATGTACGTGTGTATTTCCAATGTTGTTGCTCAAAAGTCTTCAGAAATATGCTTTCTCTGTTGATTAGCAATTAATGTTAGTCATTCAGCTTTTAGAAAAGTTCTTTTTCCTTGTTGTTGGCTTGTTTGTTTGTTTCTATAGTGATGATATAGCTGGTACCAAACAACTACTGAAAAATCTGTTATACTCTCCCATCAATATCTATGGAGTCCAAGGAAAAAGTAGGCTGAATTAAGTTTAAAAGCAACATGCAACAAAAGGCTTGCACACAGCTCCAGAATTGCTTTTCTCTAGTCCTCATGACATTCCTCTTAGATTCTGTGGCTATTCAGCTTCTTCCTTGAATTTGCTTTTATGAAATGTGTCTGGTCTACCTTTGCCTCTGGATACAAATATTGCCATCAGATACTCTTATCCCAGACACCTGCTGGGATGCTGAAGAAAAAGTCAAAATCCTATAACCTTCTAAAGTTTACAAGTTACTTCAGCCAAGAATGGAGAATAGAAGGAGGAGACTGAGGTCAAGACCAAAATCTAAGTACTCCCTACGAGATGATTCCTTCCAACAAATCTATCTGTTGCCTTCTACCACTAAGTCGGTAGATATTCAAATCTCAAATTCCAACTAACTCACTGATTTTATACAAACCTTCTAGGATGGTACCAATCCTTCAAAGAATATGAATACACATTCTGTGCAATATCATTCCAGTTCTTCCAGTGGAATTAAAGAAAATTTAAATTGTTCACAGACTTTCTCATTTAGTCTAAATTCTAAAATGGATTAATCATCCAGGCCTTGTTCACAATTAATAAAAATTAAAATATGTTCTCACCTGCTTAACATATTAGAGGATAACATCCTGACACTGTCATTAATTTTGATGAGGTAAGTATCAAACTAACCCCTATCTTTACAGAAATAAGTAGCCAGGAGAAAAAACAAATATGAGGGAAACAAAGAACAGTTGAAACAAAAATCAAGGAAATGGTAACTGGAAAGATATCACCAAGAAGAGAAAGAGTTGAAAAAATATCTTAGTTATTATTTCAGTTTTTAATTTCTTTTCTTGTGGTTAGGATAGAATATTATTGACCCTTTGAAGAACTTACCATGTGCCATAATGCAATGCAGAAAAATTAAGAGAATTTATATGTGCTTACAGGTATAAGGAAAATTGCTCTAAGTCTTAGTGGGAAGATATATGAAAGATAAGAAAGTGATATTGTGGTATTTTCCTAAAGTGTTTTTCTGGGACATAACAGAATATACAAACTCATTCTGGCATGTAGCCTTTCACAATCTGGCTCCCACTTTTCTTTCCAGACGTAGTTCCTGTAAGTCACCCTCCAACATGCTACATCCAAGCCAAACTGAACTCAGCTCTTTTCTAAAGACAATGTTCCATCTCTTCTCTCCTCAATTTTTCATACACTGGTTCACATGCATACATATCCTCCTTCCTTATCTTATCCTTTTTTTAATACCTTATTTATCTCAAGTTTTATTTTAGGTACCAACTCCCATGTGAAGTATTTCCATATTTCCCCATTTGTGAGTGATCTCATTCACATGGAATTATTCTGTGACATATATGTATGTATAATATCTACCCAGTAAAATATAAACTCTTTGAAGGAAGGGACAGCTTTTGTTTTTTGGTCTTTGCTTTGTACCTAGAACAGTATCTTGTAGAGGAGACTCCTGATGAAGAGTTGTTGCTTGTAATTTTGTCAAACTTGCAGAAACTATTAAAATTCTTAACTGCCCACCTGGGTTGATTCATGTGGGAACAAAATTTGCTGCCAGAAGAAGCCTGGAAATTATCCCTTTTGACTGATGACCTAGGAAGACAGCTAAAGGAAGTTTGGGGCAGGTGGTGTTTTCATCTCCTCTTCCAAGGGAAGGTTTAAACTTCAGGGAACAAAAAAAAGTGGGGGCTAAGGGAAATGAACAGCTGGTCATGGAGATGACTGTAAAGAACAGAATTTGTTTTTTGTACTGTGACTTAAGATACTTGACTGAGGGATATTTGGCAAGGGGTAAAGTGCATTTCATAAAGACTGGTTAAAAAAATTTTTGTTTTTTTTTTTTCCTTCTTGTCCACAGACAAATCAAGAAAACTTTAAATTTTGAGGGGAAAATAAAAAGACCAGATAAAGTATAAATTATATCATTTGTGAAGTTCTATCACTTCTACTTCTGCATTTTTTCCTGTTACAAGTTGTTTCTTTCCTTTTCATTACCTTCACCTCAGTTGATGTGCACATTACCTTTTGTCTAAATATTTCAATATTTAGTCTTCAGTCCACCCCACTCCAGTCATAATTCACATTAGTATAAGACTTTTAAAATCCATAGTTCTTATTTTCTCAGGGTACTGTTCAAATATATTCATGGGACCATATGACTTAGAGCAGGAGGGGATTTTTAATACCATCTACTCAGTCCAAGACTTTCATTTCAAAAAGCAAGAAACTTGGTTCGAGAACGGGGAAATGAATTGCACAAGGTCTATGTGATAAATTGACACTATTTAAGTGTGAAAATTTAAATGCATATAGGTGTTTTATGTGGGAGGCTTGCCCTGGCCATGCCCAGATTGCCTCACATGGAGTCATTGTACATGCTGTGCTTTCCTATCACATATGTAAGTGTAGTCTCCTTTTATTGAAAGCAGAACAAGAACAGTCTTTAAAATTTCCTGTACTGTGACGGTCTTTCCCTTTTCCCTGCTTGTTGTTTCTTTTTACATCCAGAAAGTGAAAATGACAATTCCCCCACAGCACTGGTGCCATGAATTGAAGAAAGGGGGTTTAACTCCTCCCTTTCTCACTTGAGTCAGGAACTCAAGTCATGGTAACCTTGAAACTAGGATTCCAGAGGTGAAGTAGCCATTAACCTGGCCAGAGATGATTAGATAGAACAGGGTGTCTAGGAAAAAGAAAAGGAGGTTTTGGGCTTGAAAACTGTGACACTGCTCAATAAAAACAGACATAAGTAATGGTCCCCTCCCTCTACCCAGAGACTAAGGTGGTAGTAGTGGTGGTAATAGTAATGATGGGAAGATTATGCCTCTCACACATTACTGAAATAAATTTGCATGTTTGTTATTATATCCATTGAAGTAAATATTTCTTTATAAAGCAAATCCAAGTGTAAGTGGCTAATTGGAAGTGGGGTATAAGGAACCACCTTGACACACAGGGGCTCACTAACAGTTGTCTCTGGAGCCAATAGAGAGCACAGACCCCATTCGTTCCCCTTTAAGGGGAAATCATGAAGGAGAGGTGAAATGTACCTGACCTTCAGAAAGGGGAAGCCAGGGTAGTAAGCATTACTTTAGTATTAAAGATACAAATTTGATTGCTTTAATTGAGTATCTTACAACAGTAAAATAAAGCAAAATGTCTTGATTATTTACTACTCATTCCCAACTCTTAGCAATTTCTACTATATATCTTCTCTGCCTCTAATCCTGAGTTGTGGAATGCTGATGGAAGAAATAAACAGAAACAAAAACTTTGGTGTGGACTGGATCTGTAGGAATTCATGAAATTTAACTTCATCTTGGTCTTGTCACTTGTCTGTTTCTTGTTTACATTTAAAAAGCTAACAAATCTCAGAGGCAGAGCCAAGGTGGTGGAGTAGAAAGATGCACATACCACAGAGCTTCCCCCACAGCCCATAAAATACCTGTAAAAAATTACTCTAAACAAATTTGAGAGCAGCAGAAGCCACAAAACAATACAGTGAAAGATATTTCCAGCCCAAGGTAGCCTGGAAAGCTGACAGGAAAGGTCTATCCCACAGGCAATGGAGTAGAGTGCAGCTCAGGGTGCCTAGCCCGGCCCTGGCTGCTCAGCACCAGCAGGAACAGGACCAGAACAGGCCCCAAGGGCAAAATCCCCAGCTACAATGGCAGTTTTCAAATATTTCAACCAAAAAATGCCACAAAAAGCTTCAAAGTCAGTGAGAAAGGTTTTTGTCTGGGAAAGGGAATGCGATCTGGTTCTGCTGGAAGCAGTCACTGCAGTAGCAGCATCCACTTTGGAGCCCTCCACCAAAAAATGCCCCAGGGGGAATGGAGCTGCTGTTGTAAATCTCAGCCCTGCTTGGGCCCTGAGGTGAGGAGGACAACCACTAGGCTTAGTGGAGCTGGAGGCAGCTGCTAAGAGAGAATTCTATTTCTCCCAGATACTGGGCAGAAAAGTTTTGGGTTGCTCCCAGACCTGTGTGTGGGCCAGGAGAATAGTACTGCTCTCTCTTGATTGTGCTACCTTGGAGGAACTGAGAACTTAGAGGTACCCAGAGTGCATGCTCCTCTTGAGAAAAGACTCAAAAGTCAAGTAACTGGCTGAGAAAATGCCCCAAAAAGGGGAAAAAATAAGACTATTGAAGGATACTTTCTTGATGAAAAGGAATTTTCTTCCATGCTTTTAGATGAGGGAGACCAATGCATACTGTCAGAGGAAGTCAAGGCTTCTGCATCCAATACCTCTAAAATAAATGTGCAATAGTCTCAGGCCATGGAAGAACTCAAAAAGGATTTTGAAAATCAAGTAAGAGAGGTGAAGGAAAAACTGGGAAGAGAAATGAGAGCGATGAAAGAAAATTATGAAAAGCAAGTCAACAACTTGCTAAAGGAGACCCAAAAAATGCTGAAGAAAATAATACCTTTAAACTAAGGCTAATTCAATTGGCAAAAGAGGGCCACAAAGCCAATGAGGAGAAGAATGCTTTAAAAAGCAGAATTAACCAAATAGAAAAGGAGGTTCAAAAGCTCACTGAAGAAAATTGTTCTTTAAAATTTAGAATGGAACAAACAGAAGGTAATGACTTCATGAGAAACTGAGAAACTACAAAACAAAACCAGAAGAATGAAAAAAATAGAAGATAATGTGAAATATCTGATTAGAAAAACAAGTGACCTGGAAAATAGATCCAGGAGAGACAATTTAAAATTATGGGACTACCTGAAAATCATGATCAAAAAAATAGCCTAGATGTCATCTTTCATGAAATTATCAAGAAAAATTGCCCTGATATTCTAGAACTAGGGGGCAAAATAAATATTGAAAGAATCCTAAGATCACCTCCTCAAAAAGATCTGAAAAGAGAAACTCCTAGGAATATTGTAACCAAATTCTAGAGTTTCCAGGTCAAGGAGAAAATATTGCAAGCAACTAGAAGGAAGTAATTTGAGTATTGTGGAAATACAATCAAGATAACACAAGATCTAGCAGCTTCTACATTAAAGGGTCAAAGGGCTTGGAATAAGTCAAAGGAACTAGGATTAAAACCAAGAATCACCTATCCAGCAAAACTGAATATAATGCTTCAGGAGAAAAAATGGTCATTCAATTAAATATAGGACTTTCAAGCATTCTTGATGAAAATACCAGAACTCAATAGAAAATTTCACTTTTAAACACAAGAACTGAGAGAAGCATGAAAAGGTAAACAAAAAAGAGATTCATAAGGGACTTTCTACAGTTGAACTATTTACATTCTTACGTGAGAAGATAATATTTGTAACTTTTGAGATTTTTCTCAAGATTTGGGTAGTTGGAGGGATTATATATACATACATATGTGTGTGTGTGTGTGTTCATCCTTCATTGTGAAAGAAGACCATGTCATTAGAGAAAAAAATGACATGACCTGCACTTGACTTTGTTTTTTTGAGTGAGGGAAGGCTATGCGGGTCACCAGTCTCACTTCTCCTCCAGAGACATCTGAATCCAGTGACCAGATATTCATCAGGATAACTGGAGATGACCTAAGATGATGCATTTGGAGTTAAGTGACTTGCCCAAGGTCACACAGCTAGTGAGTGTCAAGTGTCTGAGGTGAGATTTGAACTCAGATCCTACTGACGCCTGTATTAGTACTCTATCCAGTATGTCACCTAGCTGCCCCATGTATATAGATAGATATAGATATATACATATATATCTATACATATATATCTATGTATATATCTATATCTATCTATATCTATGTCTATATCTATATCTATATATATGGAGAGAGAGAGAAAGAGAGAGAGAGAGAGAGAGCACACCAGGTGAACTCAATAAGAAGGGATGATATCTAAAAATAATAAAATTAAGAGGTGAGAGAGGAATATATTGGGATGAGAAAGGGAGAAATGGAATGGTGTCTCTCATAAAAGCGACCAGAAAAAGCCTTTTCAATGGAGGAGAAAAGGGAGGAGGTGAGAGGGAAAAAATGGAGCTTTCTGTCTTCACATTTGGTTTAAGGAGGGAATAACATGCTCAGTCAGTTTGGTGTGAAAATCTATCTTACACTACAGGAAAGTAGGGGAGAGGGGGACAAGTGGGGTGGAGGATGATAGAAGGGAGGGCCAATGGGAGAAGGGGAAGGATAAGATGGAGAGAAATATAGTTAGTCTTACACAACATACCTATTATGGAAGTTTTTTGCAAAACTATACATATATAACCTATATTGAGTTTATTGCCTACTCAGTGGGAATGGTTGGGGAGGGAGGGAGGGAGATAAGTTGGAACTCAAAGTTTCAGGAGCAAATATTGAGAATTGTTTTTGTATACAACTGGAAAATAAGAAATACAGGTAATGGGGTATAGAAATCAATCTTGCCCTATGAGAAAAGAGAGAAGATGAGAATAAGGGAAAGGAGGGGTGTGATAGAAGAGGGGCATATCGAGGGAGGGAGTAATCAGAATGCAAGTCGTTTTGAGGTGGGAAGAGGGGAGAGATGGGGAGAAATTTTGGAACTCAAAATTTTGTGGAAATGAATGTTAAAACTAAAAATAAATAAATAAACATTAAAAAAACTAACTCATTTTAGTGGAAAGGCCAAATCAATTAAACTTCATAAGTCTCAGTTTCCTCATCTGTACAGTGCAATCGGACTAGATCTCTATGTGCCCTTTCAGTTTTAGATTTGCAATCCATGATCTTTGTCTTCCATTCCACCCAGCAATTATCTAAACCTTCTCTTTCTTCAAGTTTCAAACTCCTCTTTCACCTTGATTATTTTGGTAGATATCCTCCCCTAGTTTACTGAATAGACTGAGACACCTGTTTAGAGCTTCCTTATCTGCATCCGAAAACTACAGAAACCTATGCCCTGAGTTTCTACTTTCTGAGTCAGTGATTGCCTGCCTAGACCACTCTTCCAGGTGGTACCTTAAACTTGCTTCAGTTCATTCTCTATTGGACACTCTATACTTCTCTTTCCTAAATGCCTTGATCCCACCCTTCCAGTTTCCCCTTTTGTCTTCACTTCCTCAGTTGAATGTAATCTGCTTGACTATAGGACTGTCTTAAAATAATATCCCTAATGTTTATTGTAATACCAGGAATAGAAAAAGTACTTTATAAATGCTCTCTCTATCTTTCTGTCTCTGTCTCTCTCTCTCGTCCTCCTCCATCATCCTTGCCATCACCACCACCACCATCATCTTCATCATCATCGTTGTCTCAATATCCCTGGCTCCCTCTAACTCACTAACTTCTCTCTCTCTGTAGATATTTTCTTACTCTGCTGTGAGGCATATATCAAAATATTCCCCATGTTTGTTCTCATATATCCTCTTCTTCATTTCAGTCTTCTAAATAGAATAGTGTGTAGTTATAGCTTCTATTACCTCTTTAGCTGTTCACTCCTCAGACCCCTGAATCTATATTCTGTCTGTGTCATCCTACTAAAACCAATGTCACCAGAGATGAGCTTAATGTTAAAATCTTCGGCCTTTGCTTAGTCTTCATCCTTTTCTTAAAACTCTCCACCACTTTTGATACTTGAATATGTATGCCTGAGATGCTTATCTTTCATATCTGTTGCAATTCTCCTTTTCATTCTAGGACTAGCTCAAGTTTTAGCTTTCTATGAAACACTCCCAAATCACATATCTGACAGTCATTTCTCCTCATCAAGTTTTATCACTTTGTTTGAACCTCTCTACTTTGTATTTATTCCATAACGTCTTACACCAAACGTATTTATGTAATTTCTAGTCAAACTGATCCCCTGAAATCATTAGATTATAAGATCTTTAATGGAGCTTCTTTCTAAAATTTGAAAAAAACAAAACCTTATTTTTTTAAAAAGTAGTTTTTGATCTCAACCCAATAATTACACTCTATTTCATATATATTTACATGTAAAATCTTAATAGGGGAGAATTCAAAGGAAGGATTTTGTATCATCATTTCATTTTCTTTACAGAACCTAATAGTATACAAATCTAAGCTACTATAAAAGAATATCACCAAGTAAATGAAATTAAAAAAAATTAACACTGAGTTTCTTTTTTTAAAAAGTTGAGTAATTCTGTGAATTGACTGATTTAGGGCAGCAATAAACCCAAAATTGGTAGTTTCTCATTGCACTTATTCTTCAGAAATTCAAAGCGTTTGTAATCTCACTATAACTCCCTTTTTAGAGCTGATCATAACCTATATACAGCCTTTTGATTGCATGAAGTTATTACGCTAGTCTTTTATTCTTTCTCATTCTTATTTTATGCCTGAGCCATCTTTTCTGACTAAATGTACACTCGATCATCCTATTTTGTTATTGTTCATTCATTTACAGTCATTTCTGACTCTTCATGATCCCATTTGGGGTTTTCTTGATATTTTCTTCTCCCATTCATTTTACAGATGAGGAAGCTGAGGCAAATATATTTAAGTGATTTCCCCAGGATCCCATAGCTCATGTCTGAGACCAGAATTGAACTCAGGAAGATAAGTCTTCCTGACACCAGACTCAGTAGTCTCTCCATTGCATTATTGAGTAGCCCTTGATCATAATGTAGCCCAGGTATAATCTGAACAACACACTGTTTTTCTCAGGGTTTGCTTAATCACCCAATCTGAATTTATACTGGCAACTCTCAGGTTCACAGAGCCATAACACGAAGCAAATATTCGATTTCCCTCTCTTTGTTCTAAGGGTAAATCTGATGTAAGAGAATTGAATACACTCCTAATATTAAAGATTATAGTCATAGGAACACACCAGTGTGCTTCCCATTTACATGAAATCAGTCAGTCCCAGGGACATAAATAATTCTTAAACATAAACAATAAGGTAAAAAGAAAAAAAATAATCACTTAATTTACTTAATAGAAAACAAAGGATAGTCAAAATATCAGATCTCACCCCTACATCTCTGTCACAATTTTCTCCCAATGCACACAGTATCAAAGAGGGAGAGTGGGCACACACAGTCATATCGGTGGAGAAATTCTTGTGTCTAGGACAATTCATAAAAGTAAGGTATGTCTTTTTGGAAATAATCTGCACCACATAAAGCCACTTTTCTGCTGGGTGTTCCTTCTCTAGCCCTCAACATTCTCTTGATAAATAAAGCCACTTTTCTTCTACTTTCATGTCAAACAGTCACAAACTCTTCTCACTCAAAGCCCCTCCTTATATCATATGGTGAAAAAAAAGTGTTAGACTCCATCAGGAACAAGCACTTTCAGTAAACTGGAAAACTACAAAGTTCTTCCTATCTGCAAAGAACAGGAGAGTATGCATTCATTGTCCAAACAATTCTAAGCCTTTCCTTATAGCAAAACATGTATAGCAAAACAACAAAACAGATGCAAAGACTGACTTTGCCACTTCGTTTGTCATTCACGAACCAAGGAGACCATTAGGAGAAAACTCAGACACTCCTGTGAGATTCTCCTTCTTTCAGGTTGCAAATGGCACTTGAAAGCAGTAATCATCACAATAATGATAGATCTTCACTCCACAGCAGAATTCATCTGTCTTCTAATGAGTTTCTAGGAGTTGCTCTAGTTTTTCTTCGTCCAATCAGCAAAGCAATTTTTGTCTCCCAATCATCAAGCTCCCAGCAAAGAAACTAATGATTTAGCTGTCTCTGCTGGAAGAATTATATCTTCTCTCCCTGACTTCTTGTAACTCCTCCTGCATTCACTTTATTCCACTGATTCTTCTTTTGTATCTTCTTGTACTTTCTTATCAAAGCTCCTTCTGTATCTTCTTATTCATCAAATCAAACTCGACTGGCTGTCAGTGACTCATCTTGACCTTCTGAGGTAAAACTCAAAAAATCCAGGTTACTGTCAAGCATGAATCCAAGACCTTCTGCAATCTTCCCATAAACCTCCAAACAGGTATTTGATTATAGTTTTGTCAGCCATGAACTTTAAAACTCTGAATCAGTCACATACCAATTGATGACTATAATGCCCTGCAGCTACATTTATTTCAGTTATTTCTTCATCTTCCAGTATTTTAAATATGCCCTCGAAATACAGTGATCTGGGGGGCATTTCTGTATCTGACTCTTAGAATCATCTCTGTCTCATTCAATAATTGAATGAGTGCCGGCTTTTCTTTACAAGCAGATTTTATCAGATTCTTTATATAGATGCTCTTTTTCTTTCCCTTTCAACCATCAAGCTATCCATATCAGAAAGGGACAGTACCTTACAGTAGTTTGAATGTTGTGAGGTTGTTTTTCTGTTTGTTTGTTTCTTTTGTTTTTCTTTTCTAAATTCCTCATTTAGAAATTGCCACATCTCAGGCAATATGCTGCAACCTATTTAAAAATCACTTCTATGTATTCATTGGGTCTGCTGCATTTTTTTCTTCTATTGTGGAGGTATTACATATTTCTTAACAATAAAACATTGTAAGAAAAGTGTTAGTGTTAAAAATGTAGGATTTTACTGCAGCAACTTGCTTGAGATCAGAGAAAGATGTAGATAATTTCACAAATGGTATTGAGCTTTATCACCTGTTCCTATTATATGCCAGATCTATCTCATGCTTTCCTTCAGCACCTGTCCAAAATTTACAAACTGAAGGACTAACTCAAAGAGATTCCTATTTAATTATCTATCAGTCTAAATAATAAACATTCATCATCAATTTTTCTTCTGTGAATGATGAGTTCATTCTTCTATTATTGGCCATAGATGTTTTGAGGAGATTGTCTGAAGTCTGGAGACTTGATGAAATTAGCACAGTCATCTTCAGATAGGAACACCTGGAGAAATACCCTTTTATATTTAGACAATACCTAGGACTTTCTCTATAACAATGACCAACACTTTTGGTGAGCATATGTCTTCTTGTTTTATTCATGCTCAATGTTGATTTTCAGCAGTTTATTTAAAAAAAATAATTTTCATACTTAATTTGTCATAAGATCTGTATCCCCTGTCTCTTTCTCAAACAATCCACCACGGTCACATTTAGAAAAATGTATTAAATCAAATTCATGTACAAAGCATTTTGCTAAATACCAGGGAGATAAGAAATGGAAACAAATAAAAATAATTACTCTCCTCAAGGAGCTCAAAGTCTAATGTAGGCAGGGACCATATATAAAGAGCTATGTCCAAACAAGGGCTGTTTGTCTGTCTATCTATCCAAATATATATGCATATATGTTTATATTCATATGTGTATACATACATGTATTTATGTACATATACATGTGCATATATGCACATATTATACAACACACATACGTGTGTGTATATACACACACATATAATGTGTGTGTATATACACACACACATATAATTGTTGTGTAACTGTATCTAAAGACAAGGAAAAGTTTCTTGCAGGAGGTAGAACTTAGCATTATGAGTATGGGGAAAGCCACTGAAAATGCACTGAGTTGGGAGATGAAATGTTTTCTGTAAGGAATAATAATAAGACCAAAGTCACCGGATTTCTGAGTGCATGAAAGTGAGTAAGATATAGAAAGATTAAAATGGCAGGAAAGGCACAAGATACAAAGGGTTTTGAAAACCAAAGAAAGGGACTTATATTCCATCCAGGAAGTTTTAGAGAGATGCAAGAGCTCAAAGACGACCACGACATCAGAGAAATGATGAAATGACTTGCACTTGACTTTGATTTGAGTGAGGGAGGGCTGTGCAAGGTCCCCAACCTCACTTTCTCCTCCTGAGCCATCTAGGTCGACTGACCAGATATTCATCAAGATGACTGGAGATGGCCCTGGATGCAGTGGGAGACCTTGTCCTTTTTAGGCTGCTCTTTTCGAGTACTCACTTAGAGCTAGGTAATGCCCATTGAATAAATGGCCCTTTCAATGAACAAAAGAAAAAAATAACTAAATCAACAGAAACTGTTACTGGTTACAATCACTCTAAGTCAACCATTAAGTGGAACTTGGGCAGGGACCTATTGTTGTCCAGCCCATGGGCTTCAGAGTGCAATAGGCTTAAGGTTTTGGGAAAAGGAAGGAAGGAAGGAAGGAAGGAAGGAAGGAAGGAAGGAAGGAAGGAAGGAAGGAAGGAAGGAAGGAAGGAAGGAAGGAAGGAAGGAAGGAAGGAAGGAAGGAAGGAAGGGACAGCCAACCAATAAACCCCAAAGGAAGGGGAGATGGAGACAGAAGGGAGAGGATGAACTGGGTTTTGGTCAGCATGACTTTGACAAAAATCCAGCCAAGGAAATTAACAAAGAAGTAGAGAAATGGGAGAGAGAGAGACAAGTATCACTGAGAACCTAGAAAGAAGAGAGTACAAAGGAGGTGAAAGTGATCAGCAGTGGCAATGACTGCTGAGAGGTCAAAAAGGATGAGGAATATGTTTGACAAATAAAAGATCAATGGTGACTTGAGAGAGATCAATTTCAGTTTCATGATGAGGAAAGAAGACAGAGTACCAAAAATTAAAACTTTGAGAGGAATGGAAGTTGTGACAATGATAGTAGATGACCTAGTCAAGCTGGTTAGTTATAAGAGGAAAGATATAGGAACATAATTAGGGGAAATGGACAGATCAAGCAAGAAATTTTTGACAATTTGGGAGATATCAGCATGTTTGTAGACAGCTGGAAGCCATAGTTATAAAGAAATGAAAGTAGACTTTGAAAGACTGAGAAATGTTTCTTGTCCTTCAGAAGTTAAATAGTTTACTAACTAGTTAACATAATTTGCTTTTGATTATCTGCATACCTAGTTATGTAACTATTTGGAGACCTTGTTACCAGGAATAGCCATGAAACCTTTATCAGCTTGAGTACTTTCTAGATACTGAATTCCATTGACCTGTTCTTGAGTACATAGGGTCATAAATGAAGAATTAATGAAAGAATGAAAAAGTGTTTATTATATACTTACCTTATGTAAAGTTCAGTGGTATGTTCTTGGATATGAGAATAGGAAAATTTTGCAATACTTGCCCTCATTGACTGACATTCTCATAAAGGGAAACAATACAAATTGGAGGGTTTAGCTTCATAGATGATACAGTCTTGGTGATCCTTAGGGTACAAAGTTAGGGCAGAAATTAAGACAGGTTAAACTTTTGGGTGAAGCAGCAAAGCAGATATCAAAGTTCAAATGTTTTGAAGATCTAATTATAGGACAGATGGGAAGACCCAGTGATGCAGAGAGTGTAGCAGCAGGACATCATCCCCATACAATAATGAAGTGGTTTTATTTAGAAAGCATATTGTACCATTGTACATTAAATGGCAATAGACTAAATAGGGCACCTTATCTCTGATATTGACATTCCCCTTCAGCTGGAATCAGAGAAATAGCATCAACAGATTTATCCATTCAAAGGCCATCTGTGGCCTTTGCTAACCTGTGCTGCGGCATTTCTCATTTTGCATAGTTGTCAGTGGTTCATTTCTATTTAGACATTGAGTTCTACATAATATACAAATGTTCTATGGATTCCTGTAAAATAAAATCATGGAATCAGAAAATTTCCATTCACATTATATTTAATTTTCAAGACAAAATGAACAGTGCATCAGAGATAGATGTTAGAATATGATACAATTCTGTGTGTGTGTATGTGTATAATTCACATCTTTTGAAAAGGGTCTTCTCTCTTTAAGGAAAGAGAAATATTTCAAATAAATTAGAACAAGAATTTAATAAGGGAAATCAATTACAATGACTTCTTTAATCTTTTAACCCTTTTTCCTTGTACTAGAAGCTGAAAATGTCAGCCCTATGCTATTGAATGCTAGACAAGTCTCCATGTTTCTGTTTTGTCTTTCGTATTGCCACTCATAAAAGGTTATAATCTAAATATGTCTTATCTCAAAATCTTTAGCAATGAAGATTGACATCTAATATCTAGGTGTCAGAAGGACCTAAATTGCACCAATGAGAATCTTTAGTCATTGTATCTTCACATACAAATATATATATATATACACACATGCACACACATACACATATGTACATAAACACATATGTGTATATATACATACTATATACATGCATGTATATATTTGTATAGGTGCATGTATATGTATGTATATGTATGTGTATTTCTTTTTTTCTTTCTGTGGGTAAATTTTAAAATAAATGTCAATATAAGGTATTTATTATTGATTTAAAGATGCATTTAGTTTTAAGGTCATCATAGAGTCATATACATGGAACTAGTAAGGGACATAGGAGTACTACCCACTCATTTTGCAGATGAAGAAATAGACAAGATGCAAAGAAATGACCACTACCACAACTTACCTGAATGCTGCACAGCATCTAGAAGGGGATTCACTGAGTAATTGCTCAGTTGTCTTAAATAAGTATGGATATCCAGTTCATGCAAAAAGAAAAAAAGGGGAAACAACCAACAGGTATGTATTATCTACTTTCATGCTTAGTACTATGTGAAGTGCTGTAAAATAATAAAAAGAAAAATGCCACATATGTATCATCAAAGGGTAATCCAGTTGCAAAGATAAGTCTCTAATATTCATCAAATAACCAAAACTAATATAAGGCAGCATATAAAAACCATAATATGGATTAGAAGGAGATTACTCAGAGATGCAGTCAGAGAAGACTCCAAGAAGGTGGAAAATTTTAGTTGGAGAGCATTTTAAGGACAAACAGTGTTTGTGTAGTAAGAAGGAAGAATGGAGGGCATCCTACAATGAAGAGAAGAACTGAAGTGATATAACTGAAAATAAAAATCAGTATAGTGTGTTTCTGAAGCACAAGGAAGGGTTTCCTAACTAAACCTAAGTGTGTTTTGTATTATACTTAGAAAGAAAATAGCATATAAGTTGTAAGGTAGTAAATTCCTTGAAAAAAGTATAGAAAGCAAGAAAACAGAATGCTCAAAATCTTTAAAGATGATCCTAATACAAGTTAGCAAATAATAAATGTCAAATCCATTTAACAAAAAAAAATCTTATTATATTTATAGTGTATGCATAGTTTTTAAGTCTGTAAAGGTAATTTTTTGATGTTCACACTGCATAGGCTATGTTAGATTTCACTCTTACCAGGTGTTATCTATTCATTCGGACACTGACAGTATTTCATCTATCCTCTATCCCGTTTCCCTCCCAGCCTAATGTCTTGCTTTTTCTTGGCTCTGGCTATTTCTTTAATAGGCCTGGGCGTTACTTCACCCTAACTGAGTACCTGCAAAGACTTTGGCCTAAAGAGATCAATGGTGTCCCAGTGCATCCTGGGTCATCTCCAGTCATCCTGATGAATATCTAATCACTAGATTCAGATGTCTCTGGAGGAGAATTGAGGCTGGTGACCTACACAGCCCTCCCTCACTCAAAACAAAGTCAAATGCAATTCATATCATCCTTTCTCTGATAACATGATCTTCTTCAACAACAAAGGGCGGACACAAAACAACCAAACCATTACTAACAAGGTTGAACAGGATAGGGCCAAAGAGAATTTGTATGGCCAATGACCACTATTAGCAGGTACCACTAAATATAGAATAACAAAGCTTAATATATTTAAGATTCAAGGTCTATCCTTTTTTTCACCCAAAAAATATTTTGAGTGATTAAAAAAGAACAATATAAAATATGTCATTAAAATAATAATTTTCCTTATCATTCATCCTTTTCTTTCTCAGAAAATTAAAAGCAGGATTTTTCATGTCAGTTGTCAGCTTACATTTCCCTGCTATGACATATATTTTTCTCTTGACTTTTCTGTTTTCTCTTTTTTAAAAATATTAATTCTATTTTTCCTAGATGCCTTCTTTATATGCTTCTAACTGACATACTAAGACTAAGAAGCTTCCAGATAAATTCAGGGAAATCACTATTTCAAGCCACACCTGCTCCTTCAATTGTCATCCGATAAAACAATTAACTCCTCAGTCTTGAGTGCTAACTAGTGGAGTAAAACCAGTCAGTAGGACTAGAAGTTATGAAAAAGTCTGAGGCTTGGGATGGGAAAGGAAATAAGGGAGAGTTAAAAAACTGAGGTAATAAAAGGGGAAAAAAAAGCAGGAGAAAGGGGCACATGACACAATTTCTCCAAGTATTGCTTAATAATTTCAATATCATACAAAACTTATGACCAATCAACATATTAATCAAGTATCCAAAAATAAAAATTTATTCAATTTCTACAATGTACCAAGATATATGCACACATATAAGCATACATGTATACATATGTGTATACATATACTTATATGAATGTGTCTATATGCATATACATACCTGTTTGTATACATATGCATGCATACATATATACACATATATTGATATGGGTGTACCTATAGATATATCTATGTATTTCTATGTATGTGTGCGTGTGTGCATGTGTACATATGTGTATCTGAGTATATGTGCACATCACATGTATGTATATGTGTAACACATGTTTGTTATATATGCACACCACATGTATAAGTGATACGTGCATATCATATGTATGTATATGCATGTGTATGTGTAACATATAATGTTTATTGGAGAGTATAAAGGCAAACAGATTCAAATTCATGTGAAGGTTCATACCAGTGAAGGACTTGGGAAGGGACAAAAGGGAAAGAAGAGAGGGTTAAAAGAAAGCTGAAGAGGAAGGTGAAAGATTGTGTGTGTTCATCCTTCATTGCCAAAGAAGACCATATCATCAGCGAAATAATGACATGATTTGTACTTGACTTTGTTTTTTGAGTGAGGGAGGGCTATGCAGGTCACCCACCTCACTTCTCCTCCAGAGCCATCTGAATCCAGTGACCAGATATTCATCAGGATGACTGAAGATGACCCAGGATGAGGCAATTGGAGTTAAATGCCTTGCCCAAGGTCACACAGCTAGCGAGTGTCAAGTGTCTGAGGTGAGATTTGAGCTCAGGTCCTCCTGTCTCCTGCACTGGTGCTCTATCCACTGCACCACCTAGCTGCCCATGGTGAAAGATCAAGAGCAAGAATGACATGAAATGAAAGGAAAGAAACAAGTAATAGGGAATATAAAGACGAGACAAGCAATCCCTAGCAAAATAACATCAATTGGATAAATTACTTATGGCCAATCAGTATATCAATCCATCATGGATCCAATAATAAAATTTTATGCAATGTCTAATATTTACAAAGATATAAATATGCATACAAACTTATAAGCATGTATTCATTCATGCATACATATATACAAAACTGAAAAGTGACATAAATTTTGAATATGCGATATAGAACAAATATGAATTTGAGAATATAATTGACAGCTACTTTTCCTGCTGCAATACTTAGATTTAATTACATTCCAAATAAAGATACTTAAATCCTGAACTTTTGAGGGGTGGATACAATGTAGACCCTTGAAAATAGTACTTTAGAGATGGACCATTATTAAGAAAATGCTATCATAGTCAACCTGAAAATTGTAATGCTCACTTGTTTTGTTTAGGACATAAGACTGCCTTTATTGCAAAGTAGTGTATATAATTCTACATTAGTCATGTTTTGTGAAAATTATGTTGTAATAATGCATGTATTATTAATCAGTAAGTTATTCTGTCATTCAAAAAATTCATAAAGATTTTTCATGACATTGTCTTAAAACCTCATTTTCTCCCAATAACCTATGTTTAGAGCCAGAAATTTGAACATGTTATAAATACTACCCCCACTTACCAAAGGCTATTTGTTTACATATTACCAAGGCATTTTCTCTCCCAGATTGACTCTATCTAAAAGTCAGAGTTCCATTCACCTTAAACATGAAATCACTACCCCAGTGGTAATTGTTAAAGCACAGAGACTGATCTTGCAAAAATAAGAAAAGAATCCCTCACAATATACAATGACGAGTGATCTCTCCCATCTCTTTTCCTTCAGTCCCGTTGGTCTGATTAAATACCTGAGAAGCATTAATAATATCCAACTGATGGACCCTATTGCTTTCATTTTTTGTGATAGGAAATAAATTGGAAACAGTGATTCATACCTGTTACAAATGTCTCATTACTTGGAAATGAAGACCTGTAAAGGCTTGGTTTACTCTGAAATTTGAGGTTCCAGTTTAATTCACATAAAGACTCATTACTGACCTTCTCCATATAGATCTTTTCTGGCATTCTGTGAACATGATACTCAGCAAACATGTAGTGGAAAGTGTTCTGGTTGTGTAACTAGGAGACCTGGATTCTAATGTTGATTCCACAACTCTACTGTCATCATAAGTCAATTTTACTTCTTCAATCTCATTTTTTCTTATGTGTAAAATGGCGGGGGGAGAGGGAGGGGTTGTACAACTTTCTGTACAAGATGGTGAGAAAAAACACCTTTTAAATTTTTAAATGCTAAAGAAAAGTGATGTTATTACTACCTATAGGTATCACAAACTCAAATTTACTTGTTCATTTCCTGGAGTTCATCAATGGTATCATTAATAATGTATGTTTCATTTCTAATTGATTATAGTTTATTCTATTAAGTGAAAGAATATTTGAAAAATCTAAAAAAAGGAAGTTTATTTTACTTTTCTGAGCATTTCCTTATCTGCAGTGAAATATACTAGACTCTACCATCATTTTTTCTTTCCTCAATTGCTTTGATGAAGTAAAGTCTCCATTGACTTTAGAAATGAGAAAAAAATCAAAGAATAAATAACAACCATTTTGAGTAAAGGTTGAAGAAGATCTAGAACTAGGAAGTAATGGACTAAACTTTTTCACTGGCACTAACCTAATTTCACTGCATTAGCTTTAGTGAGCATCTGTCCTTCTATCAGCTTCTTGGGAAAGATAAAAGCCATATTTTATTTTCTTCTCACAAAAACACAGAATGTCAGAACTGGAAACAATTTGATAGGCCATCTATTCTAACCTATCTCTGAATAACTGTACAGCTTCTGCCTGAATACCTCAGGTTAAGTATCTCATAAGGCAGCCTTTCCCACTTGTGGTTTCCTCCAATTCTTGGAGGAAATAACTATGACAAATACAAATTGCGAAACAGAATTTACAAGTTAATTTTTTTCTAATCTCCTCTTTCTTTGAGTCACACAGTACATGTAGCATTTCTTACTGAAAAGTAGTTTAGCATATTATCTTAGTATAACATTCAATCACAGTAGTTATATCTAATTTTTATACTAGGCACACAAAACATATGTTTACATATATGTATGTACATATATTTATATATACATGTGTATACACACATATACACATACACAGAGAAAGAATATCTACATCTATGAAATCACAAGTCCATTTGAGAAAGTGTTTCTACATTTATAAATACATATACTCACATATTACAAAAATAGACACATATATACATGCATACATCCCACTGACCTGTGATTATATTATAATGGGAAATTCAAATATGGAAATCCCTTTAACCAAGGAAGATTAGAAAATCTGCAATTTATACTCTTAGATTTTCTTTTTCTGAAACACTGAATGATTAGATAATTTGCCCACAAGCACATCTTTAGTATGTGTTGGAGCCTTGGCAGTGTATTTTCTTTGCAATCAAATGACCTGTATTTAAATTTTGATTTGCATAATTATTACTTTACATGATCATAATCAAGTTAATGTCCTTGGACCTCAGATCAATCAACAAGCATTTTCTAAACATTTACTACATGCCAGGACCTGTGCCAAGCAAGAAGAATAGGAAAGAAGGGAAAAGATAGTTGCTATTCTCAAAGAACTTACAGTCCAATAGTGGGAGACAACATGAAAAAATATACATACATATTGTACACATATGTGTCCATATATAATATATATAATGTGTATACATGCATATAAGGATATATAGTAATGAGGCTATATATATAAAGATAAGAAGTAAAATAATTAATAAAGAATAGACACAAGAATTGAGGGGATAGAGTACGCTTCCAAAAAAACATGAAATTTTAGTGGGGACTAAAAGAAAATCAGAGAGGAACATAATGAACTAAGTATTTCACTGGCATATTTCTCTTCTCTCTTTCTTCATTTCAGTAGGGGACAGGCAAAATGTCCAGAGTCAAGAGATGAAGTGTCTTGAACATCTTGGAACAGAAGAGAGACCACTGTCACTGAATTAAAGAATATGTTGCCATAAGCAACATATAAGAAGATTGCAAAGGAAGTAGGAGACTAGGTTATGAAGGGTTGTGAATGCTAAAAAGAGCATTTTGCATTTGATCTTGAAGGTAATAGGGAACCATTAGAGTATATTGAGTAAGGGAGTGACCCAACTGGACCTACACTTTAGGAAAATCACTTCAAAGTCTGAATGGAGGGTGGATTGAACTAGGGAGAGACTTGAGGCAGGCAGATCCACTTGTAGGCTATTGCAATAATCCAGGAGGGAGATGTTGGTAGCCTGCATTGTAGCAGTCAATGTAGCAGGGGAGAGAAGGGAATATATTCAAGATATATTGCAAAGATGAAATCAATAGGCATTGACGGCGTTTTGACATGATGGTAGGGGGTGGTGAAGGATGGTGAGGAGTTCAGGATGACTCCTAGTTTGTAAGCCTGAGAGATTAGAAGAATGGTATTGCCCTTTACAGTAATAGGAAAGGTAGAAGGTAGGAAGAGTTTAAGGGGAAAGCTGATGACTTATGTGTTGGACCTATTGAGTTTAACATATCTGCTGCAGATCCAGCTTGAGATGTATAAAAGACTCTTAAACATAAAACACTGGAGACTGGAATGGAAGCTGAGAGAGGATAGTTTAAATACACATGCATAATTTGGGGTATAGAAAAATGATAATTGTATAAAACTATTACTTCTGTTGGTGGAAAGAATGCAGATGGCAGCTCTGACTTGGGGAGTGACATGAAAGAAATACTTTGTCATATCCAAACTAGTATGCTGTGACTTTTCTTCTCTCATTTGAGTGTAATTTAAGAGAGGCAATTGTCACCAAAATGAGGTATAGGTTTGAAATAAATAGTTGAGTGATAATATGGGAAGGGGTGGTGGGTGTGTTCAATGATGACTATCACCATAGAATGGGATGCTTTCCATCTTTAATGTCCACCTGACCCACCAACTCTCACCTGTGACTTCAAGAAGCTATAGCATGCCCAGTGACCACACCCTGGTATAAACTATTCCATTAGACAGGCTAACCCAGGTTGAGGGTAACTGAGGGATCTCAAAACCATAGTTGAGTTAGGGGTTTTTTACCTCAAGCATGTGAAGATGTCCCCTAGTGGAATGGACATTTGAGAATAATTTGTTCCAAAGGCAATGAAAGTGTCTAAAACACATGCTGTAAGAGTACTTAGAGCTTGGTTAGACATAGCAGATTCCAAGCTCATCCACTGCATCCTAAAACATCAGCAGTTGTCTCTATTTTTGTCTTGCCACTGGACTTTGAAGACTCTTGGAAGAGACAGTGAAGCTGACAATTTTGTGCAACTCTAAGTCCAATTTATGCATGAATCAAAAGATGTCACCCATACCATTTTACCATTTTTACCTACCTCAAACTCCTGCACAAAGAACAAATGATCAAGCAGCAGGTACAGATTCACTGAAAGCTATAGTCACAACCCTGCATATAGGGAGTCCAGATCATAGGGTTGTCTTCTCACTTGAGTGAAGCATAAGTGAGATTAGGAGGCTCTCTGGGTGTCTGCATGGACATTTTATAAAGAGCACATTGCTTACCTTATGGCGTGAAAAGAGGGATAGAAGAGGTAGAGGTGCCCTAAAAACTGTCTGCTTCACTCACCCTTGGTTTGCTTGCTGTGGCAGGCAAGGATCCCATCCTGTGGTCAAAATACACAAAAGAAATGTACAAAAAAACTTTTGAAAAGATGATTCCACTCACCATTGGTACATGGAATGTGTGCAATCTTATAGACAACAAGAAATGTGGTAGACTTGAAAGTGTGAGAACGTTGTCCATTTTCCAGAACCTGTGCCAGCATGCATTCATGAAACTGGTGTAAAATACTGATGACCTTCTTGCCAGAGTCATCCTTAATAGGTTGATCCTTCACTTGGAGGATGTTATTCTGCACAAGATTCAGTGTCACTTCAGAGAAGGCAAAGAGATTGTCGGTATGATGTTTCAGAAGAAATTTCAGAAGGAAAGTTCAGAAGAAATGCCAGGAGAAGAACAGAGGTCTGTATACAACATTCATCAATATGACAAAGGCCTTTATTGTTGTCATTTTTGAGGGCTTGTGGAAGATCATGGCAAAATTAGGCATACTTGTATAGGTTCAAGATAATAGATAGTGCTCCTTTATTTTCCAAGTCACCCACTTTGTAGCATGATGTTTTCTGCAATGTGTCAGATGCCTCCAATGAGGACAAAAACTGCATCAAGGTGAGCTACTGCACTGATGGTAAATTACTTAGCTTGAAAAGGCCACAAGCCAAGGCTAAAGTGGTGGGAGAGCTGTGCATAATTGTTTGTCTGTGGATGATTATGCATTCAATGCAGCCTCTAAGGCTGAGGTGCACCAAAGTACGGACTGATTTTCTATTGTTTGGGCTGATTTTGGTCTAAAAGATTAACATGAAGAAAACAGAGGTTTCTCCACCAGCCAACACCATACTATCCAAATGAGGAGCATTTGGTTGCAACAAATGAGGAAATACTGAATGCTCTCGGTAGGTTCACTTACCTTGGCAGTATACATTCCAGGGACTTATACATAAATGATGCGGCTAACTCGTATTGCCAGAGCAATTTGTGAGTCTCTGAAAGAAAGAATGGGAGAGAAGAGATATTAGACTGACTACCAAACTGATGATCTACAGAGCTTCTGTGCTGACTTCATTGTTACATATCTGTGAAACCTGGACAATATACCTGGACACTGAATCGCTTCCATTTGAATTGTCTTAGGAATATTATGAAGATCACCTTGCAAAATAAGATATGTACATTAGTTCAAGCATTAATTCAATGAAAGTCTTATTAGTGTAGTACTAGAGAAAATAGTCAAGAATGTAACAGTGGAAGATGTATGGCAAGAGTGGAATCAAAACAACTTTTTACCTAATTACTTAGATACAACATAAATGTGAGTGTATGCTTATGTATGTGTTTGTATATACACATATTATATACGTATATATACATACACATATGCACACATATTATTTGTAAAGTACTTACCAAACTTTAAGACCTCTTTAAAGCTTAAAATATTATTAATGAGACATGAGAAGTGAGGATGAAAAAAGAGTGTAGAATAAGGTCCAAGTTATAAATTGGGCACATTAATTGAATAGTAAAGCAATAGTTTAAAGAAGAAGAAGAATGGGCTCTATTCTGAACAAAAATACCATTCCTTAAGTGTTGGTATGATATTGGTAAAACTATTTTGACCTCATAGAGTTTTCATTACTTTTTCAATAAAATGAAGGCATTTCACTATAAAGAATCCCCCCTTCAAGATCTATCTTTGTATGAGTCTCTGAATTATTGTAGATATTTTGTCACCTCATACAAATATATCATCCCTGCTGGAATGAAATTCTACATCTCTCTTTTTTTCGGTGGTTCTAGACAGCTTGATATTGTTGTAAAGGCTTGATGAAAATGAAATATTGGTGTAGAGTTAAGACAGTATAGTACAAGCAGCAGCTCAGTTAAACTCTCACAATATTCACCTTCAGACAACTTTAAAATAACGCCTGAAATAGAATTCTGGAGAGGAAGAGCAAACAAAAAGAGTGAGGTATTTTTCTAGTCCATGACAACTTAGGAGGCTGGAAGGAGAATTCTGTGACGTTGCAGTGGTGGTCAGCTCAGATGGTTGTTATGCTTGCCCTTCATTCTTTTTTTAATATATTCATTTTATTTATTTTTAATATTCTACAATAACTTCCATAAAACTTAGATGTTTTCCCCTTACCTACCTCCCACTACCCTCCTCCCTCCCCAAGACAACATACAATGCTTTATAGGATCTACATGTACATTCCTATTGAATACATTTTCATGATAGTCATGCTGTGTAGAACTAAAATAAATGAGAGAAATCATTTAACAAATGAAAACATAATACACACGTACACACGCACACACACACACACACACACACACACACACACACACACACAATGATCTGCTACATTCTGCGATTGAATTCCATAGTTCTTTCTCTGAATGTGGAAGGCATTTTGCCTTAGAAGATCATTGGGAATTTTTTTTTATGTCCTTGCATTTCTATGAAGATCCAAGTCTACCAGAGGAAACTCTCGCACACTGTGGCGGTTGTTGTGCGCAAAGATCTCCTGGTTCTGTTCCTTTCGCTCAGTATCAGATCACATAAGTCTTTCAGGCCTCTCTGAAGTCTTCTTGCTCATCATTTCTTATGGTGCAACAGTATTCCATTACATTCATATACCATAATTTATTCAACCATTCCCCAACTGATGGGCATCAACTTGATTTCAAGTTTTTGACAACTACAAAGAGTGCTGCTATAAATATTTTTATACATGTGGGACCCTTTCCCATTTTTATGATCTTTTGGGGATACAGTGTTGGAAGCAATATTGCTGGGTCAAAGAGTATGCACATTTTTGTAGCCCTGTGGGCATAGTTCCAGAATGGTTGGATGAGCTCACAGCTCCACCAACAATGAATCAATGTTCCAACTCACCCACATCCTCTCCAACATTTATCATTTTCCTGTTCTGTCATGATTGACAATCTGATAGGTGTGATGTGGTACCTCAGAATTGTTTTGATTTGCATCTCTCTAAGCAAAAGTGATTTAGACCATTTTTCATATGATTATAGATATCTTTAATTTCTTCCTCTGAAAATTTCCTGTTCATATCCTTTGACCATTTATCCATTGGGGAATGACTTGAACTGTTGTACATTTGACCCAGTTCCCTATATATTCTAGAAATGAGGTCTTTAGCCTGAGATTAGCTGTAAAAGTTCTTTCCCAATATACTACATCCCTCTGAATTTTGGTCCCATTGGGTTTGGTTGTGCAAAAACTTTTCAGTTTAATGTAATAAAAATTATCCATCTTGCATTTCATAATGCTTTCCATCTCTTCTTTAGTCAAAAATTCTTCCCTTCTCCATAAATCTGATAAATACACTATTCCTTGTTCCTCCAGTTTGTCCATGGTATCAATCTTTATACCTAGATCATGTACCCATTTGGATTTTATTCTTGTGTGCGGTGTCAAGCGTGGGTGTATGCCTAGTTTCTGCCACACTATTATCCAGTTTTCCCAGCAATTTTTGTGAAACAATTAATTCTTCTCCCAGAAGCTGGGGAATGTTAGGTTTATCAAAGAGGAGATTGCTATATTCATTGCCTACTGTGCCTTGAGTACCTAAATTGTTCCACTTGTCTACCTTCCTCTTTCTTAGCCAGCACCAAGTGATTTTGATAATTGCTGCTTTATAATACAATCTGAGATCTGTTAGCCCTAGGCTAGCTACCCTAGCATTGCTTTTCATTATTCCCTTTGCTATCTTGGACCTTTTGTAATTCCAGAAGACTTTTGATATTATTTTATCCAGTGCTAGAAAATAATTATCTGATAGTTTAATTGGTATGGCACTAAATAAGTAAATTAATTTAGATAGAAGTGTCATTTTTATTACATTGGCTCAGCCTAACCATGAGCAACCAATGCTTTTTCACTTACTTAGATCTGACTTTATCTGTGCAAAAAATGACTTGGAATTGTGTTCATATAGTCCCTAGGTTGGTTTTGTCACGTAAACCCCAAAATATTATATAGTGTCTACCCTAGCTTTAAATGGGATTTCTCTTTCTATGTTTTGCTGTTGAACTTTGTTACTAATATATAGGAATGCAGAAAATTTGTGTGGATTTATTTTTTAACATGCAACTTTGACCAAGTTGTTTATTTTTTCAAGTAGTTTATTACTTGAATCTCTGGGATTCTTTAAGTATATCATCATCATCTGCAAAGAGTGCTAACCTAGTTTCTTCTTTGCCTATTCTTATTCCTTCAGTTTCTTTATCTTGTCTAGTTGCTACAGCTAACAGTTCTAGTACCATATTGGATAATAGTGGTGATAACGGACATCCTCATTTCACTCCTGATCTTATTGAAAATGCTTCTAGCTTATTGCCATTGCATATAGTGCTTGCTGAAAGTTTGAGGTAGATACTGCTTATTATTTTAAGGAAAGTTCCCTTTATTCCCATGTTCTCAAGCATTTTTAATAGGAATGGGTGTTGTATTTTGTCGAAAGCTTTTTCTGCATCTATTGAGATAATCATGCAGTTTCTGATAGTTTTGTTAATATAATCGATAATGCTAATTGTTTTCCTAACATTGAACCAGCCCTGCATTCTTGGTATGAATCCTACCTGATCATAATGTATTATTCTTGTAATAAGATGCTGTACTCGTTTTGCTAAAATCTTGTTTAAATTTTTTGCATCTACATTCATCAGAGAAATTGGTCTGCAATGTTCTTTCTGTGTTTTGTGTCTTCCTGGTTTAGGTATCAAAACCATATTTGTATCATAAAAAGAATTTGGGAGGATGCCTTCTTCCTCAGTTTTCAAAAATAGTCTATATAGTATTGGAGTTAACTGTTCTTTAAATGTTTGATAGAATTCACTTGTAAATCCATCTGGTCCTGGAGATTTTTTCATAGGGAGTTCATTGATGGTTTGTTCAATTTCTTTTTCTGAGATGGGGTTGTTTAAGTATTCAACTTGATCTTCTGTCAATCTGGGAAATTTGTATTTTTTAAAATACTCATCCATCTCATTTAGATTGTCGAATTTATGGGAATAAAGTTGGGCAAAGTAATTTCTAATTATTGTTTTAATTTCCTTCTCATTGGAGGTGAGTTCACCCCTTTCATTTTTGGCATTAGTAATTTGATTTTCTTCTTTTTTAATTCAAATTGAAAGGTTTATCAATTTTATTAGTTTTTTCATAAAATCAACTATTGGTTTTATTATTTAATTCAATAGTTCTCTTAATTTCAATTTCACTAATCTCTCCTTTGATCTGCAGTATTTCTAATTTGATATTTACTTGGGGATTTTCAGTTTGTTCTTTTTCTAGCTTTTTCAGTTGCATGACCAAGTCATTGATCTCCTCTTTCTCTATTTTATTTATGTAGGCATTCACAGGTATAAAACTTCCCCTAAGAACTGCTTTTGCAGTATCTCATAAGATTTGGTAGGTTGTCTCATTATTGTCATTCTCTTGAATGAAGCTGTTGATTGTTTGCATGATTTCTTGTTTAACACACTCCTTCTTGAGGATTAGATTATTTAGTTTCCAATTGATTTTGGTTTATCTTTCCATGATCTTTGTTACATATAATTTTTATTGCATTATGATCTGAGAAGGATGCATTGACTATCTCTGCCTTTCTGCACTGCATTGTGAGGTTTTTATGTCCTAGTACATGGTCAGATTTTGTATATGTGCCATATACTGCTGAGAAAAAGGTATATTCCTTTATATTCTCTTTCATTTTTATGCAGAGATATATAATATCTACCTTATCCAGAGTATTATTTACCTCCTTAACCTCTTTCTTGTTTATTTTGATGTTAGATTTATGGAGTTCAGAGAGGGGGAGGTTGAGGTCCCAGACCAGTATAGTTTTACTGTCTATTTCTTCCTTCAAGACCCCCAACATCTCCTCTAAGAATTTGGATGCCATACCACTTGGAGCATACATGTTTAATAATGATATTGATTCATTGCCTATGGTGCCTTTTAGCAGGATATAGTTTCCTTCCTTATCTCTCTTGATTAGATCTATTTCTGCTTTTGCTTTTTCTGAGATTAGGATTGCTACCCTTGCTTTTCTTTCATCAGCTGAAGCACAATATATTCTCCTCCAACCTTTGACCTTTATCCTATGTGTATTCCCCCGTTTCAAGTGTGTTTCTTGTAAACAACATATTGTTGGATTATGGCATTTAATCCATTCTGCTATCCATCTCCGTTTTATGGGAGAGTTCATTCTGTTCACATTCAGAGTTATGATTACAGTCTGTGTATTTCCCTCCATCCTCTTTCCCATCATTTGTGCTTTTATTTTTTCCCATCTCCCCTCCCCTCCTCAATAGTATTTACTTTTCACTACCACCTCCTGCAGTCTTCCCTTCCTTCTTTTAGCCACCCTCCCTTTTACTCCCCTTTACCGTTACTACTTCTTCCCTCCCTTTTAACTTCCCCTCCCCTTTCTTCCCCCTTCCCCTCCTACTACCTATAGAGCTAGTTAGAATTGTATACTTAATTAAGTTTATTGTTCCTTCCTTGAACCAAATCAGATGAAAGTACCTCTCAAGCAGTGCTCTATTTCCCTCCCCTCTTTCCCTCTATTATAATTTTGTACTTCTTCCTGTGATGTAATTTACCATTTCCTGCTTCCTCCTTTTCACACATCCTATTACAATCCCTTTGCATACTTAAATCATATTTTTATCATCCCATCATTTACTTTATGCACATTCCCTCTAGGTATGTCCCTTTTATATTTCATAATAGATGTACAATTCTCAAGTTTAACAGATATCATCTTCCCTTATAGGAAGGTAATCAGTTTGCCCAAATTGAATAACCAGTTTTTGGGTTTTTTTTTCTCCCTATTTACCCTTTCATGCCTCTCTTGATACCTGCTTCTGAAGATCAAATTTTCAGTTAAGTTCTGATTTTTTATCAGGAAGATGTAGAAATCCCTTACTTCATTGAATGACCATCTCCTTGCATGAAATATTATGTTGAATTTTGCTGTGTAGTTGATCCTGGGTTGTAGTCCCTGCTCCTTTGCCTTATGGAGTATTGGATTCCAGTTCCTTCTATCTTTTAATGTAGATACTGCAAGGTCCTGTGTTATCCTGACTGTAGCTCTTCGATATTTGAATCATTCTTTCTGGCTGTCTGTAGTACTTTCTCCTTCACTTGATAGTTCTGGAATTTGGCAACAATATTTCTTGGTGTTTTGAGTTTGGGATCCCTTTCAGAAGGTGAATGGTGGATTCTTTCGATGACTATTTTGCTCTCTGGATCTAGCACTTCTGGGCAGTTTTCTATGATGATTTCCTGCAAGACATCATACAGACTTTTTTTTTTTTTTGCATCATGACTTTCTGACTGGCCAATAATTCTTAAATTTTCTCTCCTGGATCTTTTTTCCAGGTCAGTTGTTTTTCCAGTTATATATTTTACCTTTTCTTCTATCTTTTTGTTCTTTAGACTTTGTTTGACTGATTCTTGCTGTCTCATAGAGTCATTAGTTTCTACTTGTCAAATTCTAATTTTTATCAAATTGTTTTCTTCAGTCAGCTTTTACATCTCCTTTTCCATTTGTCCAATTTTCTCAGTTAGGTTTTGTACTTCCTTTTCCATTTGTCCAATTTTCCTTTTTAAAGAGATGTTCTCACCAGAGAATTCTTTTTTCATAGTTTTAAAATCATTGGCCACTTTTTCTTCTATTTCCTTCTTCAGTTGTTCCAGGCGAGCTGTTTGTGCATACAACCAGTTTATTGTCCCTTCTGAAGTTTCAGGTGGAAGTACAGTCTCACTACAGACCTCTTTGGTATTTGTGTTTTGATCTTTGTCCCCATAGAAAGTTTCTATGGCTTTTTCACCCTTGTTTTACTTTTTCCTGCTCATCATGGTGATTGTGTATTGTGAATTCTGGTTCATTCAGTTAGAGATTGCAGAACTTGGTGTTTAACTGATTGGTGTGAACAAAGTAAAGACCCTGGGACTAGTTTGTTAAGCGTGGGAAAGAGGTGGTCTTGTTAAGGGAGATCTCCTCAGCTGAACTGAGACAAAGTCAAGCTCAGTGGTTGGCAATCCCAGTTGCCCTATTGTCTTCCTATTTCCCCTGGAGTTCTGAGATAAGCTTGGATCCTAGTGCAAGTTTCTGTTAGGGTACCCAGGCCCAAGCCCTCAGACCAACAGGCCTTATCTGACCAGCAGCACCTGTTGGCCTTGGTGGAGTGAACTGTAAGCAATGATTGAGGCAGGAGACGAGATGGTGAACAACTCCATTTATTGTAACAGCAAGCAGTGCTTTTATCTCTTTTCCTACACTAGAGCCCTTAGTGAACCTATTAGCTAATAGTTTGCCCTAATAAGGAAATCCCTATACTTAGTACCAAGACTTCCATGTATGCCCTGGTTGGCAAAACGTCTGAGGTAATCATTGTTCTCCCAAATTCCAGGAAATAGCCTTGAGCAAACAGGGATGGAGCCCTTCCTCCCAGCACCATCTTGTTCATGCCTTACCAGTCTCCCCTCAGTTTACCTGAGCCGTGACTAGTGAATGCAGTCCAAGAGGCTGGGGGTAATTCCCTTACAAGTTTACACCCCTCCTGGAGCTCCTTTCCTAGCGCTGAGGCTCACCTGGTTCCTAGTGCAAGTTTCTACCACCTTGGTGCCGTTCTCCTTCTGGTTTGCCTCTGCCACAGTAAGAGCAATCCCCCTTAGTTATTTTCCTAGCCTCGGGTGTTATGAGACTATTTGCCCCCTCTGCTATTACTTCTGAATATTTCATGGTTTTTTCAAGGTCATAAAGGGAGGAGGAGAGAACATGTACTAATCACTCTGCTATCCTGGCTGCCAGAAGTTCAAGTAGGTGACTTACACATGTTTAATCTGCAGGCTGAAAGTCTCAGGAACTGCTGTGGCTGATATCTGGGACTCAGTGGCTGTCACTCACTCAACTCTGTTGGTCTCTCACTCTGACCTGCTGCTCCGCTGGATTTTTCTGCTTCTGTCTCAGGTTCCCCTGAGACCCTCCCACTCAGCTGCGCTAGACACACTGCACTGTGTGCTGTGGGCTCTCCCATATGGAACAGATCCTTCCTGTTGACCTTCCAGTCTGTCCTGGGCTATGAATCTGCCACAGTCTGTCTCCTATTGGATTCTGCACCTCCAAAATTTGGTCAGATTCTCTTTTTACAGGTATCTGAAGGAGTTTATCTAAGAGTTTAGGTGAGCCATTGCTCTCACTCCATCATCTGGGCTCTGCCCCTGTCCTTCATTCTTGAAGAGGAACATTTCATCAAGATGATAACTTGACTTGATTTGAGTGAGAGAGGGCTGTGCAAGGTCAACAGCCTCACTTTCTCGTCCAGGGCCATCCAGGGCCAGTGGTCTGATATTCATCAGGACCACTCGAGATGGCCCAGGATACAATGTGAAAACTTGGCCTTTTCAGACTAAGGTCTTATCACATTCTCACTGCGTGAGAAACATCCATTCAATGAATAGACTTCTTCAAGTAGTTACTCAAGGATGTCCCCTTTTAATAATAATTTAAAAAATCAAACTGGAAGAGGAAGATAGCTCAGCATTATCTCAACATGAATATCAGGCCTTGTAGGCAGCTGCAATTGTGGCAATAGTAGGTATAGGAGCTCTGAACTCACAGACAGTAAAGGGCTCAGACAATCAGCCAGAAAGAGATTAGAGGGGACCTTTAATGAGCAATGGGTTTGGGACCCTTTTTAAATTTTCTCTAAGTAGTTCTCAGTCACATTTCCAAAACTATGTGAAGCACAAGTGATTGCAGGGGCAAGAGGGCAGGAGTCCTGGTTGCATGAGTTCCAGAGCAGAGAATACTGTTTGTGACTGTTCACAAGGGAGGAGGGGCCCTGGTCTCATTTGCAAGGCAGAAAGGAGTGCTAACACTTGCAGATGCAGGTTGAGGAAAGACCAGAAGGAAGATCAGAAGGCAGCAACCACACCTCTCCCCTCATCATTCAACCTTGGAAGGACTGAAAACACATGGACACCCAGAGCTACCTCGGAAAGGTTCAGTAAGAGAATACGGAAGTTTGAAACAGAGCCTCCTCCACCACAGGAACAGAGATTGACTTTAAAATGAAGTTAAAAATCAAGAAATAACCTGGGAAAATGATTAAAAAATATGAAAAAGAAACTTACCATAAAAATCTGCTCTGGTGGAACAGAAGATCAAGACACAAACTCATAAGACAGTGATGTCAAAATAAGAACCTCAAAGTTGTTGTAAAATCTCAAAGGATAAAAAAAGTAAATTGAAAATGAGCCTAACAGGAATTCCTGGAAGAGTTCCAAAAGGATTTAAAAGATCAATTAAAAGAGACTGAGAAAAAAGAAAGAAAATTATGTGAAGAGAGTCAATAGTTTCATAGAAGAGGCACAAAAAGTACTGAAATAAACGACACCTTAAAAACCACACTTGGTCAAATGGTAAGATTCACTGAAGAGAAGAACCCCTTAAAAATGGAGTTTCAAAATTTGTAAAATAGATACAAAATTCACTGAACGAAATAACTCTTTACAAAAGAAAACATGCAATATTTCTTCAGAAAAAAACAAAACAAAACAAAACAATTCACTTGGAAATGAGGCAGAGGAAAGACAAGAATGAACTACCTGAAAGTCAAAATTTTAACTAAAAGAGGCTAGGCATATGGAATCATGAATCAAGATATCATGAAGAGAAACTGCCATGATATTTTAAATCCAAAGTTTAAAATAGAAATAGAAAGAATCCACCTATCACCTCCTAAAAGATATGCCCAGATGAAAACTTTGAGGGACATTACACCGAAAGTCCAGAGTACCTAGATCAAAGAAAAAATTGCATGTGTCTAGGAAGAAAACAAATATTAGATCACAGTCAGAATAACACAAGATTTAACAGCTTCTATATTAAAGGACTGGAGAGCATGGCATATTCTGTACTTGAAGGCAAAGGATGTAAGATTATAACCAAGAATAACCTACCCCACAAAACTGGGCATAATATTTCAGGGGAAAATTTATATTTAATGGAAAAGGGAGCTTTCAAGAATTCCTGGTGAATAGATAAAAGATGAATAGAAAATCTGACATTCAAATAATACTCAAGAGAAACATAAAATGGTAAACAACAAAGGGAAATTAGAGCAGACCTAGTAATGTTGAATTGTTTACATTTTTATGGGAAAATAATCATTGTAACTCCCAAGAACTTTGTCATTATTAGGGATATTAAAAGGATGCTACATAGAGAAGGGGAACAGTTGTGAGCTGACTATATTGAGATGAGCTCAACAAAATTGAGAGGTGAGAAGAAGGGATACAGAGGGAGAAGAGGGAAGATGGCAGTAGAAAGTAGAAATTTATATAAAACAGGAATGTAAGGAAGATCTTTTGCAGTGGAGAGGAAGTTAGGGGTTGGGAAATACTTGAAACTTATTCTTATTGGAATTGGCTCAAAGAAGGAATAGTAGAGACACATAGTTGGGCATAGAAATTTATCCTATCCATTAGGAAGATAGGAGGGGAAGGGGATAAGCAAAAGGGAGATGATAGAAGGGAGGACAGATTAAGGTAATCATTAGATAGAAGCAAAACATATTATGGAGGAGGGAGAGACAGAGACAGAGATAGACAGACAGAGACAGACAGAGATAGAGAGCAACAGAAACAGGGAGATAGAGGGAGAGACACAGAGAGATTGAAAAATAAACAGGAAGTAATCATAACTGTAAATACGAATTGGAGGAACTTACTCATAAAATAGAGGTGGACAGCAGAATGGATTAAAACAAGAATCAACCATTTGTTCTTTACAAGAAACACATTTGAAATGGAGAGATACCAGAGTCAAAGAGGGTGAATGACTGGAGCAGATGAGGATAAAAAAGGCAGGGGTAACATGATCTCAGAAAAGACAAAAATTAACCTAACTAAAAGAGATAAGCAGGGAGATGACATTTTACAAAAACAGTTAAATGGACAATAAATTAACATTGATATCAAACACACACACACACACACACACACACACACACACACACACACTAAATGCATAGCACTGAAATTCTTAAGGGAAAGGTTAAATGAGTTACCATAGGAAATAGACAATAAAACTCTACTAGTGTGGGAAGTCAATGTTTCCTTCTCAGAATTAGATAAATTTCAATATAAAGTAATTTAGAAAGAAGACAAGAACTTAAATAGAATTTCAGAAATGTTGTATCTGGTGACTCTCTGGAGAAAACTGAATGGGAACAGAAAGAAATTATATATGTATTTGTATACATATAGACATATACGTGTGTGTTTATATGTATATATATACATGTATATATGTGTATGTTTATGT
This sequence comes from Bettongia penicillata ogilbyi, assembly GCA_023548195.1. Classification (NCBI taxonomy): domain Eukaryota; kingdom Metazoa; phylum Chordata; class Mammalia; order Diprotodontia; family Potoroidae; genus Bettongia; species Bettongia penicillata. The sequence continues at coordinate 2,108,042 of JAJHZJ010000318.1, read as the reverse complement.
GTATATATGTTTATATATAAACATATATATATGTTTATATGTATATATATGTATGTATGTGTATATGTGTGTGTATATTTCCTGAGTTATACATGATGCTTTTACAAAAATTGACCATTTGTTAGGATATAAAACTTTAGGGAAAATAATCATCTTTTTCAGACCATAATGTAATAAAACTTACATTTAATATAAAAATGTAAAAGCATTGATTAAGATTTATTGTAAAACAAATGATCTAATACTAAAAATGAGTCGGTCAAAGAATAAATCATAGAAACAATAAATAATTGCATTAAAGAGAATAATGGCAATAAGGGAAACATACCAAAATTTTTGAGATACAGACAAAGCATTACTTAGGGGAAAATTTACAGTTACATCAGTCAAACAGAGAAAGAACAGATCAATGATTGAGCATGCAAATAAAAAAACACCCTCAAAATCATCAAATTTAAAAACCCACAGTTAAAAAACAATTAGAATATTCTGAAAATTAAAGGAAAAAATGAATCAAATTGAAAGTAAGGAAAACATTAAACTAATGACTATATAGGCACATTTTATGAAAAACCAATACAATAGATAAAACCATTGGATAATTTAATTTTTGAAAAGAAAGAAAAAATAACCAATTTACTAGCATCAAAACTGAAAAAGATGAATTCACCAACAATGAAGATGAAATTACAGTAATTATAAGGAACAATTTTTCCAAATTACATGCCAGTAAATCTAAATGGAATGGAAGAATATTTTCAAAATTATACATTGCCCAGATTAACAGGAAAATACATAGAGCAGTTAAATAATGTAAACATAAATAAATTGAACAAGTCATCAATGAACTCTCTAAGTAAAAAATCCCTGGGACTTTATGGATTCACAATTGAATTCTACCAAACAAAGAAATAAACAAAAAGAACAACTAATTCCATTACAAATATCAACTATTTGGGGAAAAAATGGGCAAAGAAGGAGATTTATGACAAATATGGGATGATATCTAAATCCAGAAAAGCAGAAACAAAGAAAATTATAAACCATATTTTCTTAATGAATACTGGTGCAAAAATTTAAAATAAAATGTTATCAAGGTAATGATATCACAAAGTTCATGGAATGCAAGACTATTTCAATATTTGGAACATTATAAGTATCAATAATCATATCAATGACAAGAACAACATAAATCATATGATTAACTCAGGTGCAGAAATAGCTTTTAACAATATACAACACTCATTCTTAATAAAATCACTAGGAAACAAAGGAATAAATGGAGCTTTCCTCAGAGTGATAAGTCTGATCTATCTAAATCTATCACAAACATTATATGTAATGAGATAGAACCCTTCCCGATATGATCAGGGATAACATGAGTATGTCCACTATCACAACTATTATTCAACATTGTATTAGAAATGCTAGTGAAACCAATAAGAAGAAAAAATAAAAAAAAAATTAGAAATCATAATGAGGAAACAAAACTATCACTCTTTATGGATGATATGAATCGTAATATTTCAAATCTATGATAAGAACCATAATCACCTACAAATCTAGTTGAAACCATTAACTTTATCAAAGTTATGGGATATAAAATAGACACATATAATTCACCAACATTTCTATACACCATCAAAAAAGTCCAGCAGCAAGAGATAACAAAATTCCACTTAAAAATCACTATAGACAATATAAGATACTTGGGAGTCTACCTGCCAAAACAAACTCAAGAACTATATGAACTCAATTACAAAACACCTTTACAATAAATACAGATATAAACAACTGGAGAAATGTTTGTCTTTCTATTTCAAAGAGGATCCATGACATCATGGAGTGATGTCTAGACTTGTGCTCAAATTGAATTTAAGTGATACAGTGCTGCACAAATTCATTCATTTCAAACCTCTTCAAGAGTCATCAAAATCCAGTGGTAAGACAAGATGATGCCCTGGGATCCAGTGGATGACCTTAGCATCTTCAACATCTATCCAATCTTTAAGTACTCCATAGTGCCTGCCTTAGCTATTTTCATAGCCACTGGAAAAAATTGTTCTCATCTTCCCATTCTGCTAAGGAAAGTCTTCACATGCTTAGAATAGACAGTCCCCTAACTCATCAATGGGTTTGAATTTGTCAGTTACCCTTAACTTGGTTTGTCCTGTCTACCAAGACAGTTTTATTTGGGTGTGGCCTCTGCATATGCTACAACTTTTTGGAGGCACAGGTGAGAATGGGATGATAGATGGACAATGAAGGTCACTCAGCACTCTGAAAAGGACTTGGCAGACCCTCATACCAGAGGTATTAGTTCTCTCTGAACATTCCATACACCATGAAAAGATCTTAATTTAAAAGGGCCACGGTCTCCCACTGCATCCTGGGCCTTCTCCACGCATCATGACGAATATCTGGCCACTGGACTCAGATGGCACTGGAGGAGAAAGTAAGGCTGGTAACTTTGCACAGACCTTCCTTACTCAAATCAAAGTTGATTGCAAGTTGTGTCATGATCTCCCTGATGTCATGGTCCCCTCTGAGAACTAAGGACAAACACAACAACATCCTGAAGAATTGTTAGCTGTTCATGGGTAGGCCAAACCTATATAATAAAAACAATAGTTCTACGTAATTTAATTTACTTATTCAGTGCCATATCATCAAACTACCAAAAATATTTTACAAAACTAGAAAAAAGTAATAACAAAATTCATTTGAAAGAACAAAAGGTCAAGTATGTGAAAAGTCAATGGAATAAAATGTGAAGGATGGTGACCTAATAGTACCAGATCTTGAATTATATTAAAAATTGTTGGGGGTGGAGCCAAGATGGCGGAGTAGAAGGATGCACGTTTACGAGCTCCGAAACCACAGCTCACAGAATTAATGTAAAAAGAGACCCCCATAACTTCTGGACCACTGAAAGGTGTACAGAAATGGAGTGGAAGAGATTTCCGTTCCAGAGAGCCCTGGAGAACTGTCCACAGAGTCCGTTGCGCCCCGGAAAGTGGAACCCACCATAGCGCTTCCCTGGCCGTGGCCCCAGAGAAGCTGACCCAAACAGGCTTCAAGGACGGAGGCTCCGGCAGCCGGGAAGGTCCCTCTGCCCACAGAAGCTACAGGTCAGTGAGAGAGAAGGCTGGGCTGGACGAGAGGGGGAGTGGAGTGTCTCCGTGACTCGGGCCCCCTCGGGAGGAAGCGGCGCGGCAGAGACGGGGGCAGGAAGTGGTAGAGGCAGAGGCGTGGGCGGCAGTGGAGGCAGCAGCGGCGTGGCCGCGGCCCCAGACTCCTCCAGCAGCAGGCAGGATCTTTGTTACTGAAAGTCTCTGCATAAACAACCTGAGGGAGCTGAGCTTGGGAGACGGCCCTGCCCCACCCCGCTCCACTACTGAAGGCCTCTGCAGAAAGCCCCTGAGGGAGCTGAGCCTGGGAGGCGGCCCGGCCTCCACCCCAGCACCAGAACTAAAGGTCATATTGTTCAGCAGGCAGGCGGGCGGCATGGAAAGCCCATTTGAATCTCAGGCCCAAGCACTAGCTGGGAGGATCTAGGCGGGGGTGGACAGAAATCTCAGAAGTCAAGTAACTGGCTGGGAAAATGCCTAGAAAAGGGAAGAAAAATAAGACTATAGAGAGTTTTTCCAACAAATACAAATGATCCCGAATTTCGGATCTGAAGACGATGGCGAGGAAATATTCTTGACATCAGGGAAAGACGTGGAGGGTGGGGCCTCAGCACCCCAGACACCCCAGGAGGATGTCGGGTGGGCTCAGGCCTTGGAAGAGCTCAAAAAGGATTTTGAAAAGCAAGTTAGACAGGTGGAGGAAAAACTGGGAAGAGAAATGAGAGAGATGCAAGAAAAGTATGAAAAACGGGTCAATACCTTGGTTAAGGAGACCCAAAAAAATGCTGAAGAAAATAACACCTTGAAGAATAGGCTCACTCAATTGGCAAAAGAGGTTCAAGAAGCCAATGAGGAGAAGAATGCTTTCAAAAGCAGAATTAGCCAAATGGAAAAAGAGGTTCAAAAGCTCACTGAATTTAATAGTTCTCTCAAAATTAGAATGGAACAGATGGAGTCTAATGACTTTATGAGAAACCGAGAAATCGCCAAACAAAACCAAAAGAATGAAAAAATGGAAGAGAATGTGAAATATCTCATGGGAAAAACAACTGACCTGGAAAATAGATCCAGGAGAGACAATTTAAAAATTATGGGACTACCTGAAAGCCATGATCAAAAAAAGAGCCTAGATATCATCTTCCATGAAATTATCAAGGAAAACTGCCCTGACATTCTAGAACCAGAGGGCAAAATAAGTATTGAAAGAATCCATCGATCACCACCTGAAAGAGATCCAAAAAGAGAAACTCCTAGGAACATTGTGGCCAAATTCCAGAACTCCCAGCTCAAGGAGAAAATCTTGCAAACAGCTAGAAAGAAAGAGTTCCAGTACTGTGGAAATACAATCAGGATAACTCAAGATCTAGCAGCTTCTACATTAAGGGATCGAAGGGCGTGGAATAGGATATTCCAGAAAGCAAAGGAACTAGGACTCAAACCAAGAATCACCTACCCAGCTAAACTGAGTATAATACTTCAGGGGAAAATATGGTCTTTCAATGAAACAGAGGACTTTTAATCATTCTTGATGAAAAGACCAGAGCTGAAAAGAAAATTTGACTTTCAAACACAAGAATGATAAGAAGCATGAAAAAGGAAACAGCAAAGAGAAGTCTTAAGGGACTTACCAGAAGTGAACTGTTTACATTCCTACATGGAAAGACAATATTTGTAACTCTTAAAACTTTTCAGTATCTGGGTAGTTGGTGGGACCACACACACATGTACATGCATGCATGCACACACACATACACACATGCACACACATACAGAAACAGAGAGCACAGATTGAATTGAATAGGATGGGACCATATCTTAAAAGAAATTAAGGTAAATAGTGAGAGAGAAATGTAGTGGAAGGAAAGCGGGTGAAATGGAATGGGGTAAATTATCTCTCATTCAAGAGGCAAGCAGGAGACTTTTTAATGGAGGGAAAAAGAGGAGAGCTGAGAAAAAAAAACAAGAAGTTTACCCTCTCACATTTGACTAAAGGAAGGAATAAAATGCACACTCATTTTGGTATGAAAACCTATCTTACAGTATAGGAAAGTGGGGGAGAAGGAGATTAGCAAGGGGGGGGGATGATGGAAGGGAGGGCAAAGGGAGGAGGGAGCAATTTGAAGTCAACACTTTGGGAGGGACAGGATCAAAAGACAGAAGAGAAACAATGAGGGGCAGGGTAGAATGGAGGGTAATTCAGTTAGTCTTACACAACACGACTATCAGGGAAGACATTTGCAAAATTACACAGATATGGCCTATATTGAGTTGCCTGCCTTCCCAAAGGGAATGGGTGGGGAGGGAGGGATGGGGAGAATTTGGAACTCAAAGTTTTAGGAACAACTGTTTAGTATTGCTGTTGCTACTAGGAAAGAAGACATACAGTTAATGAGGAATAGAAAGTCATCTGGCCCTACAGGAGAAAAGAGAAGATGGAGACAAGAGAAGGGAGGGATGACAGAAGAGAGGGCAGATTGGAGATAGGGAAAATTAGATTGCTTGGGGTATTGGGGTGGGGGGAGGGGATAAAAGGGGAGAAAATTTGGAACCCAAAATTTTGTGAAAATGAATGTAAAAAGTTAACTAGCTAACTAACTAACTAAATAACTAACTAACTAACTAAATAAATAAATAAAAGAAAAAAAGAAAAAAAATTGTTAGTCATCAAAACAATCTGATACTGGCTAAAATATAGAATGGTGGGTCTTTGGAATAAATACATAATGTACAGTAGTAAATGGCCATAGTAATCTGTGCTTTGTAATAGTAATCCATACTTTAGGGATAAGTACTCAATATTTCACAGATACTTTTAAGAAAACTGGAAAACAGTTGGCATACACTATGGATAGACTAATATCTCATTCTGTATACTGAGATAAGATCTAAATGGTTACATGTATTAGACACAAAGGGTGATACTATAAACAGATTATGGTATAAAAGCATGGACATTTTTACCTGTCAGATATATGAATAAAGTAACAATTTATGAGCAAACGAGAGAATAACAAGATTCAAAATGTAAAGATTTGATTACATTAAATTAAAAAGTTTTTTTTCTACAAACAAAACCAATGTAGTCAATATTTAAAAGAAAGCAGGAACCTGGAGGGTGGAGGGAGAAAACAAAAACTTCAGAAGTTTCTCTAATAAAGGCCTCATTTCTGAAATATATAGATAACTGAGTCAAATTTATAAGAATGTAAGTCATTCCCTAACTGATACATGATCAAAGGATATGAAGAGGTAGGGCTCAGAAGAATAAATCATGTGTATCTATAGTCATATAAAAAAAGAAATGACTATTGATTACAGAAATATAAATTAAAACAACACTAAGGTACTTAACTGATTAGCTAATATGACTCAAAAGGAAAATTATAAATGTTGGATGGGATGTGAAAAATGTTGGAAAACTAATGCACTATTGGTTGAGTTGTGAACTAATCTAACCATTCTGGAGAGCAATTTAGAACCATCCCCAAAGAGCTATAAATCTGTACGTATCCTTGAACCAGCAATAGTAATGTCAGGTCTATGCCCTAAAGAGATGAAATAAAAACAAATAGAACCTATAAGAACAAACAAAAAAATTTAGAAGCTCTTTTTGTGGTGCCAAAGAATTGGAAATTAAGGAGATGCCTATGAATTGGGGAATGGTCAAACAAATAATAGCATATGATTATGATGGAAGACTATTGTGCTATAACAAATGATGGATTTCAGTTGATGAGTTTCAGAAAAACCTGAGAAGACTTATATGAATTGACAAAGTGAAGTGAACAGAACCAGAATATTGTACATAGTAACACTACAACACTGTATAATGATGAACTGTGAACGAGTTATTCTGATCAATGCAATGATCTAAGACAATATTAAATATTTATGATGAAAGATGCAATCCACCTTCACAGAAAGAACAGATGATGTCTGAATATAGATTGAAACTTTTTTCACTTCATTTTTCTTTCTTTTTTGCAGCATGGCTAACACACACATATATGTATGTGTTTGTATATATGTAAATATATGATTTCATATATGTAAACATATGATTTCATATGTATAATTGATACACATTTCTCACCTTCACAGTGGTGGGAAGGTTGAAAAGGATGGAGAGATTTCAGAACCCAAAAATTAAAAAATTAATATTAAAAATATTCCTTCCTTCCTTTCTTCCTTCTTCTGTCTATCCCTTCATTCTCTCTTAATTTCTTTGTCTTTAACTTTGTATCTAAGGGGAAGTTGAAGTGATAAATATATGTATAATAGGATTTTTTTTAATTTATAATTTTTTTAAATCCTATATATACAGTGTCAATAGTTCAGTTTAACTCACAACCCAATATTAATTAAGCACAAATATGCTTGAGGTACTGTAACAAAGGTATATAAAGAAAAATTGAAAATACATTTTGTCTTAAAGAACATTATCATTCTTGGGTGGGAGTAGGAACACAAGAAGTATAAGAGAATGTAAGAATTGAAAGACAGTAACAATGAAGTTGAATGTCATCAGAGAAACTTCTGGGAGGATGTGTCATCTAAGGTGAGATCTGAAAGCAAATAAGAGTCTTGAGAAGTAGATATAGAGTGGGTGTGCATTTCAGGCATTGGGGACTATGCAAATTTAAGGATCTGAGAAATTTTAATGGCAAGTAAAATAGAATCTTTTGCTGTTTTTGTTTTAGTATAATCAAGAAGTATAATGCCTCTATTTGAATATGACTAAGGAAGATCTTCCCATCCGTTGTCTGGCCTGAGAAGATTAGTAAGAAGGTCCGACTTTTGTTAATGAGGTTCCGGTTCTCTGGCTCTAAAAGGTCTATAACAATTCTGAGGGTGAAGTTTTACTTTGGGGCTTAGTTTTTGTAAGAATGTTTGTTTGGCCGGATGAGGACTCTGGGAAGCTGCGAAGGATTGTGCCTGTGGTGACAGGCCCCGCTGTGTGTGGTAGGGTGCTTACTGATACAGAAATTGAACATTAAGTTTGGTGATTAAAGAGTTGTTCAATTTTGCTGGAATGTGAACTATGTGAAAAAGGCTAATGTGCAATAAAGGTGGAAAGATTGATTGGACCGTTATTGTTCAGGGCCTTATGTGCCAGCCTAATAATTTTGTATTTCATCTACAGTCAACAGGAAAGAAGAGTGACATGGTCATATCTGGACCCTGAGAATATTATTTTTCAGCTGTATATAGAAGATGGATTATAGAAGGAAAAGAATGGAAGCAGGGGCCCAATTAGGATGCAATTATAATAGTTCAAGAAAGAAATGATGAAGTTTTGAAGTAGGTGTTGGCTGCCAGGTAAATGGGGGAAAAGGGATAAATTTGAAAGATACTGTAGAGGTAGAATCAACAAAATATGTCAACTGAGTTGAATAATGAGACTGAGAGGACAGAGTCAAAGATAATTTGATTCTATGAACCATTGAAAATCCAGCATCTTCAACAGGTGTACAGACTTTTATAGGGGAGGCACATGTTCCATTTTCTGTCACACATATGGCCATATGTATATATTTACATTTTTGTAGATATATGTATGTATTCCTATGGATATGTGTGTATATATACACATGTTTAATTATATAAAATATATGAAAATTGTGAGAAATTTTGAAAAAAATATCATTATTGAACCCATGGAGCTGATAAGATTACCAAGGGAGAGAGTATAGAAAAAAATAGGAGGGGGCTCAAGGCAACAAATTTTTGTCTGAGACTACAATAGGAAATGAGAAACAGGTCAACAAAGTTAATTAAAATGTATGAACTGAGTAAGCCTATCATGGAGAAAAGATGACATCATAGGTGCCTTTAAATATTGGAAGTGCTATCACATGGGAAATAATTTAGACTTGCTATATTTGTTCTAAGATTCATTTATCTTTCAGTAAATATTTATTAAGTCCATACTAGGTACAAGATAGCAGAAATAGGAACAATGGGTAGAGGTTGAAAAGAGGCAAATTTCACCTTGATTAAATAATTAATAACAAATCCAAAGGTGGAATGAGCTATCTCAGGGGATTATTCGTGTTCTGGAAGTGGAGGTCTCTAAGCAAAAGCTAAATGATATTTGCTAGGTACAGTTTAGTAAGTAAACTTTTGTGGTCTGGTTTTGATGGGGTTCAGACTCTGGGAACTTCCTTCAGCTCCCCTGAAATTTCCTCACTTAACCTGGCTTTTCATACTCAAATTTAGCTCTCCTTGTATCTCCTCACAATCTGGCTTTTCATACTCAAATCTGTGGCCATTGTCTGTTACCTCTTGATTGCCCCACCTGCTTCCCACCTAGGCGCCCTCTGGTCTGATGTCTCTTGATAGCCTCCAGCTGTCTCCAGCCTTTGACCCTCCCTGGATTCCCTCCTTGGACTTCTCCTCAAGACCCTTCCTAAACGCCTCCCATCACCCTGGACTACCAGACCACCCCCCACATTCCTCCTATACTCTTTTCTGTATTTAAGTTCCATCTTGCCTCCATGAAGGCGCTCAGATTCAATTCAGCTCAGACTCTGTCTAGCTGAGATTCTGTCTGGCCCACTTGTGAATACAAGCATCACAAATGCTTAGGCTCCTTAAGAGGCAACCCAATTTGGCAAATCCTTAATAAACTTTGTTTTCTTTGGCTTAAAGAAGGCTTGAGTTGAATTCATTCAACACGACCCGGACTGTCCCTATTTTGGGGTCCCCAATCACCCTTGAACTTCATCAGTTTTGACTACTTGCCTCGGAGGTCACTTCTAATTTTGAAAGTCAGTGTTCTGTAAGTTATAAAACTGGTAGGAAGAAGGCAGTGGGGTCATGAAAGGACTATAAAAATAGACAACTCCCTCTGGGAGCTTTTTAGTGAAGGGTAGGAGAGATAAGAAGGTAGCTTTTAAAAAGCTTAATTTTAAGGAGACACCCGGTATAAATGGTAAGTTTTGTTTTAGGTATTGATTTTGTTTCAAGATGGCCGGAATATGCATGCAGTCTGTAAAAATAGTTAGCAACTCAATCAAAATATTAATGAATCAACAAGTATGTATTAAGCTCTTTAAACTTTTTAGGCACCATGTTAAGTGTTGGTAAGACGAAGAAAAGCAAATTCAAAAACCTGGAAGTGATATTAGACATTTTTCTATTCAATCTTCATTAATTTATGCAAAAGATTACCAAAGCCTAATCTATGTTAAGTGACTTGCCCAATTTCACACAGCAAATTCAAGTCTTAATTCCCTCTCTACCACTCCTCCCAATTGTCACACCAACATGTTATTCATAGCGACTATAGTGGCCATGAATATCCTGGCATAATTCTGAATCATGAAATACTACATGTTGTCCACATGACAGACAGAACTTATTCAGACACCAGAAAGTCAAATCCATCATAGTAAAAAAATCTATACACATTACAGCCAGCTGCAAGCTCGCCTGCATCCTTCAGTTCTGACTGCTCTTTCACTAATTTCCTCTCAGCTGCGCTCTAACTCTGCTTCTTTCTGTTCCGTTCTTCCTGTTCCACCCATTCAGCAAAACTGGTCCCACCTCAAGTTCCATGTGGCTCAGGCTTCCATGTGATGAAGGCAGGTCTATTACAGGCACAGTCTATTAATGAATGAAAAAATATCTTCCCATTTTAATTGACCATTACACCAATCTACTAAGTTGTTTTTCCTATTCCTTGATGCCTTTGTGGGTTCGCAGAAAGATGCCAATCACAGCATTTCAGCTATTTTAAGAACTACATGGATAGGAAAAAAAAAATAAACCTCCAGTGACTTTGGTTTATAGTAGTAAACATATGTATATGTGTGTATACAAACACATACACACACGTATATATTGTGTGTATGTACATATGTGTGTATGTAATGTATATATATATACATAATATATATGTGTGTGAGTATATAATGTATATAAATAAATTTTGAAGAAATTTTCATGAAATGAAAATAAAATTATAATAATATGCTTTCATGATAAATTCAGTTTTCAATTATTGTTAAATAAAATGTCCTGAAACTACAAAAGGCATTTTCCTTAGTTTCCTAGATACACTGCAGAAAATTTGGAGACTAATATTTTCTAATCAAAGTATAGAAGGATAAAACTAATCAGTTCAATCAAAATCAATTTGAAAGTCATTCTGCCATACCTGCCTTAGTCTGCTTGATTTATAAGCTATGCTGTTAAATTAAAAGGTTATTTTTATATCAAGTTAACACTTTAGGAGAAAGGGGGAAATGACATTTTATCTCAAGCAGAAACAATTCCACAATTCCTTGAAACTCTGTTAATCAACCATGTTTTCTTTATTTTACAAATAAGTTTGTCTTTAAGCTGTGTGATAAATATTCTTCAAACTGAATTCTCTGTCACCTTGAAATTAAATGCTCTGTCATTTTTCTGTGTACTGTTTCCATCTTTTGAATACTCTTGCTCCAAAAAGGGGGGAGGGTTAAAAAAATAACCTTACTCTCATTTAGCTTTCCAGATTTCATGTTGTTTTTCATTATTTTTTTCTTTCATTTTAGGAGATTTTTATGGACCATATTCTTTCTCATCATTCTTAGTTCTGCTTTTCTCAGTTCTTAATCTGTAGCCCAAGCATAACAAGGTCTGGACTCAATTAGTAAGATTTTTTTTGTTTGTGCCAAGAGTTGTCCTGTGTACTGAGAGATACAATATAAAGAATGAAACCATCCCTACTCAATGTGAGCTTATATTCTATTCAGGAATAGTATTAATGATGGTGGTTGGTTGTCTTTGTCCTTCCAGATCACCATTTCTTCATCAAACCCCCAGGAGGAATTGCATAGTTGACAAAATTAACAGAGGAAGTTTTTCCCAGGATGTAAAAGTTAAAATTTAGTTAATCCAGTGTCACATAGAGTAAATACTCTTATTTAAGCATCAGAAAATAGACCTAGAGAGTAAATCATTTGCCCCATTTAATACAACCAATAAATGGGCAAGTCAGAACCTGAAAGCAGATCTCTTATGTGAAGCACATTTTTAAAAAATATCAAACTCTACTCTCTTGAAGGATACTCTCCAACAATAAAAAAAGAGGAAATTATTGACCTGGAGAAGGCTTCAATCATTTCTAATCAGACTCAAGAGGAGGAAGTTTGGATTTGGAAGGAGAAGAATTGAGTTGAATTTACTATTTATTCTCTTTCTACTGGGCAAATCACTTTGGATCTTTGAGATTCAGATTTTTACTCTGCAAAATGAAATGGTTGGGATAGATCTCTAAATTTTCTTTTAACTCTAACATCCTATCTCATTTTACAAATAATAGCAATAACAACAGCAATGATGATTATAATGATATCTAGCATTTGTATAGTACTCCAAATTTTGGAAAGCCCTCTACATTTATTATCTCATTTGGTGCTCATAACAACCCTGTAAGGTCAAAGGAGATATCATTCTCATCTTACATGTGAAGAAAGTGAGACTAAGGAGTTAAGTGCCTTGATCAGGGTCACACATCTAGGAAGTGGCTTAGGCAGGATTTGAACTCAGGCCTTCCTGACTCCAAAGGCAGGATCTTTCCACTGTGTAACTGAGACCCAAAGCAGTTATGCTTAAGGTCACATAGTCACTGGGAAAACCTACTCTGTTATCAGTATATCAGTATCATGTATCAGAATATATATTTCTTTAATATATTTTTTTAAAATGTAGCTATTTCCAAATATAATGCCTTCATATCTTCTATAATATTTTGACTACCTTGCTGAAGCCATATTTATGCAGAAACTTACTGTATCCATCTTTTTTATCCTTTTTTTGTCAATTTGCTGAGTGTGAGAAGAAAATCACCACCAAGCATTTGATCTGTATTTCCCTTTTATATTATTTATTTGTAGCAAATTTTTGTATCTAAAGTTATTAATTCATTTGAAATCTATTTGTAAGTTCTGTCTTTTTATTTTCTTTATATTTTCTTCTATTTTTTCATTCTTTAGATTTTATTTGACTTATTCTTGATGTATCATAGATTCATTAGCTTCTACTTGCCCAACTGCCTCAGACCATCCTAGGGCTTTCCTGCTGGGCCCTGCCTCAGCAAGAATGTGCTGCACTGTGCACTGTATGCTCCTCCACTCCCATGGAACAGATTCTTCCCATCAACCTTCTGTCTGTCCCAGTCAGTAAATCTGCCACAGTCTGTCTTCTATTGGATTCTGCACCTCCAAAATTTGGTCAGATTCTCTTTTTATGGGTATCTGAAGGAGTTTATCTAAGAGCTTAGGTGAGTAGAAGCTCTCACTCAGCCATCTTTTCTCCACCCCCTGTTTTTTTATTTTCTTGAGTCATCTATAATTTTGTATGTATTTCCTACTTTTGAAGTTGTTATTTTAGAGAGTTATGAAGAAAATTACTTGTCTGCCACCTTGTCAGTCATGTAACTTCCAATAAACTCTTGAAAGCTCTTTCCATTTGCCATGTTTTCAAGATGGTATAGAAGAGAAGAATAGATTAATCTGGGTTCAAGTCTTGGTTAAGACTAGTGGCAAGTCAAAAAATTAGAAGATAATGGAATCATAGATCACAGATCATGTGATCATAGATTTAGAGCTAGATTTGAACCTACATGCCATCTAATTCAACTGTATCATTTTACAGTTGAGGAAACTGAGGACATGGAAGGATGAGTGATACCCAAATCCACACAGCTAGTAAATACCAGAGTCAGGATCACTTAACCTTGACTAACCCCATTTTTATCATCCACAAAATGGAGATAATCATACTTATGGTTGTTGTCCTTTGTTCTCAAAGAAGACCAAAATGATATCACCATGATAAAGTGAAATTTCAATGTGTCTGACTGTGGCAGGTCTGAACAATATGAGCTCAGAAAGCTCTACCACAGGTAGAGCACAGAGAGTCTGGGTGAATATTTGGAGTAGATACTCCAAATTTGTGCATCCCACATTTTCTTTGTGCTGTCTCAATTCTGCTTTTCTCATAGAACACAGCACACTTTCTGATGTAGGCATGCCATGCTGAGTAGTCCTGTGCCAATGTCTCCCATGTTGCACAGTCAAATCCAAAGTTCTTGAGAGAGACTTTGTAAGTGTTCATGTATCTTTTCTTCTGGCCATCATGTGATCACCTGCCCCATATGAGTTCTCCATAAAATAGTATTTTTGCAAGTGTATATTTTACATTCAAGCAATGTGACCAGTCCATTGGAGTTGCACTCTCTGAAACATAGTCATTATAGTCTCTTAGTGTCTTAGTCATTGCTGGGAAAATTCTTGCTAGAGTCCTCCTTAATAGGCTGATTCTTCACCTGGAGATGGTCATATACCTGGGAGCCAGTGTGGTTTCAGAAAGAGCCAAGGAATAGTTGATATGGTGTTTGCTGCCCAACTCTCCAGGAGAAACGACAGGAGCAGAACAGAGGTCTGTCCACAATGTTTGTAGATCTGACCCAGGCCTTTGACACTGTTGGTCATGAGGGCTTATGGAAAATTACATCAAAATTTGGTTTTTGTGCATCCCACGTTTACTTTGTGCTGTCTCAATTTTGCTTTGCTCAGAGAAGTTCATCAATATTGTATGTCAATTTCATGATTGCATGTTTGCTCAGGTTCTGTATAGTGGATAATGCTCTCATGCTTTCCCAGTCACTAATGGAGTGAAACAGGGCTGTGTGCTTGCTCCCATGCTTTTTAACATGATGTTTTCAGCCATGTTGTCAAATCCTTTCAATGAGGATGAACATGGCGTCAAGGTCAACTACCGTACTGATGGTAACTTCTTCAATTTGAAAAGGCTACAAGCCAAGACCAAAGTGGAGGGGGTGTTGGTGCATGATTTTCTGTTTGCAGGTGATTGTTCACTCAATGCAGCCTCTGAAGCTGAGATACAGCAACCAATCAATTCTCTGCTTATTAGCCTGTGCTAATTTTGGCCTAATAATTAACACCGAAGAAACACAGGTGCTCCATCAGCCACCACCACACCATCCATACATGGAACCATTGGTTACAATGAATAGAGAAGTTTTGAATGCTGTGGACAAGTTCACTTACCTTGATAGTGTACTTTCCAGGGATGTACACATTGACAATGAGGTCAATGCACACATTGCCAGAGCTAGCTCAGTGTTTGGGAGGCTCCAAAGAAAAGTTTGGGAGAGAAGTGGTATTAAACTGACTACCAAATTGAAAGTCTATAGTGCCATTGTGCTGACCTAATTGTTGTATGCCTGTGAAACACAGTCTACTAGTGCCATGTTAGGAAACTGAATCGTTTCCATTTGAACTGTCTTAGAAAGATTCTGGCAGGATAAGGTACCAGACACTGAAGTCCTTGCTTAAGCTGAACTGCCAAACATTCGAAGAACTATGCTTCAGAGAATCATATTTATACTATTTACTTAAAAGAGTTACTGTGAGGAAAACATTTCATAAATCTACATAAACCTAAATGTTATGTAAACATGAACTTTATATAGCTATTGATGATACTATGCTGCTTTTCTGTCTGATTAACTTTCCTTTACTCATGAAGGTGGCTTCCATCAATGGAGGGTCAAAGTCAAAAAGAAATTGCAGCCACTAAACCCTCATGCTATATAATGAATCAGATAATCACATATTAACATTATCTATGCTTCATTTTATTTTGTTAAAAATTTTGTTATTTTGTTAAATATTTACCAATCACCTGTTAATCTGATTCTAGCTTTACTGAGGTGTGTTATCAACCATGTGATTGACACTTCTGGTGTACATCAAAATTTCTGACAAACATATCCTGGCAGCTTTTTCAGTCCTGGAAAAAAAAAATAAGTTGAACTGATACAATCTTGTACATGTAGTTTGATTTTAAGTGTGTCTAAAATAACCCACTCTCAAAATGTATTCTTACTTTTACTTAAGTCTTCTGTTGTATTTGAATATTGAAGGTTCCCCTTCAGCTACCTGTTTAAGAACTGGGAATGACAGTACTCACATCTTGTGACAACCTTCCAATCATACTCTTGTTAAACAAAATAATGTGCCCAATGCTAACCATTTCAGGGGCAGCATAAAGTATTGACATCTATATGGAGACAATGAAAAGGAAAAGAGGAATCTAAAATCCTCCATAGAAATTTTGCCTAAGGTCATATTGGATTTTTTTTTCCCACAAGGAATTGAGAAATTCCTCAGAAGATGAGGCTTCTCAACAGAAAGGTAGCTATTAATATAGGCTTGGTTAAAATAATTACAGTTCTTTATATACCTACATATAACTCTGATGTGGAAAAATAGAGCAAAATGTCTATACTTGAGTGGAGTAGTTAATGTTATTAATGGAGTATACTTGTGCATACTTGATAACTTGCTTGAGGAGGCAATGGTATTAATCTGGTTTCTGTAAGGATTAACACAAAGTTCATTTGTAGCCTAATGAGAGATATGACAAAGCAAGATTGCTTGTGAAAAGCTAAATAAGACAACAGATTTCAGGGAAATAGGTAGAAAGAGTCACTATCCAGGAATTACAAAATTAATATAAACAAAAGTCAAATAAAGGTGAACCAGAAAAAAACCTATAAAAATATAATCATGAACAAATTAAAAACCAAAATAGAAACACAGAAACCAGACAGGACAACTAGAAGTTTGTACTTAAATATCCCTCCGTGATCCAGAAGTACTTCAAGGCCCACAAAAAATCAGTGTGTGTGAATGTGTGTGTATGTGTGCACATGTATGCACACATGCCTGCCAGCACCCTACATGTGATTAGACTATTTTTAGCGATGGTGATTTTGCATGGAAAATATTCACTGTTTTGCTTGAGTAACCTGAATTAAAATTTATGTCACTCTATGTATGTAGATATTTTTACAAATAAATACTTTGTTCTTTCAACTTAGGAGCAGACACCATCTAAGAACTCCCTTGAAAATAAATCAGAGGCAATTGAATACATCTTTTTTATTTTGAAGTCTTTTCATAGGTTTTCCTTAGTTCAAACAGAATTTTTTATATTGTCCATTTCTTGGAGACCCTGAGGCCTGACCTATGTGGAAATTCTGCTCCGTAATTCTCTTGCTTTTTAGCAACCTGCGATGTGTTGGCTCCTTAGTGGAATCACTATGTGTGTGGAAGTCAGTCATTTTCTTTTCCACTAAGTTAAGAAAATGCCTCCAGAAATGGGTTGATTGTTCTGATTCATCATAGTATCAAAGTGACTCTGGATCTTTGAAGGCTGTGTCATGGGAGGAAAAAAAAATGTTGCTTGTCCTCCTAACCTGGAAAAGCTTCAAGTTCAGGCTTTCCAATTACCTGGTCACTACACAACCAGGGATGTTATCACAAGACATTTAATGAGTAACAGATACATTTATTTTGGCTGTAGCAATTCATAAAGACTTCTCATCTAGCATGGTGGGGATGGGAAGATAAGGAGGGCATATAGTCTCTGATCACTTTGAAATGTCACATTAATTCCACCATGAGTGAAAACTAAAGAAAGGATGAAGAATAAAGTATATTCATAACTTCTCAAATAGTTTTCAATGTTCTGGATACCAGTCAAAGAACTAAATTATCAGTCTGGAAAATTGGCACAGCAAAAAAAAAAAACAAACCACCAAACATATATTAGAATCTAATGTTTAGGGAAGCATGGTTTGGGGCTGAAGTAGCAAATTATCAAAGTATATGAATTAGTGGTCACCTCAGACATCTGACATCATATTGTCAGGGAATTCTCTAAGAGGAATGAGATATTCAGTTAAAGCATCATCAGGAATTTGGCAAATATGAGTAAAAGATAAGAGGCTAAACTGAAAGCAAAGAAATGTATTAGCATGCTGAGGAAAACTATTGTCACTTCATAATAGTTTCAGTTTTTTGCGGTATATAGATTTTATTTTGATAACCTTTCAGGTGTGGTTAGAATGCGCAACCAATCACAATTATTCTGTGGCAACTTAGGACAGACAAATAAAGCATTTCACAGGAAAGGGAGATGCAGTGAAAGATGGGAATCAGTTTAAAGGGAATAGGAGAGTATTTGGAAGGCAACTGGCAGAAATTATTGAGAAAACATAATCTATTCAAAAAAAGGAGATAAAGGGAAATGAGCAAATACTTTTACATTGTGAAAAAAAAGTCCTTTAGACAAAAGAACAGGGTCTGTTATCCAAGGATAACAAGTACTTATTGGAAGAATGGGCAAGACCATCTGCCTGTTTTACACTTTCTTCACAAAGTGTGTTACAGTTCTGTTTTGTTTTTGCTTTTCCCATAGGAGTTGACAGCTTTCTACTATTAGGTCACCATGTGGCTGGGGGGATAAATTGACCAAAAAATTAAAAAGTAACTGTGGTTACTTGTCACCACTCCCCCAACAATAGTATCTTTTTATTCAGAGTTATTATTAGAGTTGGCCCTCTTATATTTCAGAAGAAAGATTCAGAGAGGTAAAGGTCCCTAAGGTCACATAGTTAGTAAGTGGATGAGTGAAATTTGACCTAGATCCTCTGACCAAAAATGTAGTGTTTCCTGTACTGGTTGCATCATGCTGATGCTTCAGGAGGAGTTGAAGTCAGGAGGACAAGTCTCAAGGAAGACAGGCAAAAAGAATTAGTTTATGGAGTCAGAGAACTAAAGAGGAAAGCAGGCTAACTCCAAAGCCCTCCCTAGGGTAAATGTTTTTCTAACAAAGTTTGAGGGTTGACTTTTTTCCTTAAAACTACATGCCTATCGGTTAATTCTCTCCACCTTTCATGAAAATACATAATTGTTAATGGACTTTACCCCTTTAATGAGGGCTTCCTCTCTATAATGCTCTAGAAGTATCTTTATTCCCCTAAGAGATACTGTTTTCATGTCAAGTCACATTATACATGTATAATGTGTAATGGATACTACATTGAACTTGGAGGGGGAAGACGCATCACAAGAGTTGGTTTGTTATTCGCTAACTGTGTGTATTTGGGAAAGTCACTTCCCATATTGGGCCCTGAATTTCCATTTGTGAATCACAAAACACCATGCAAGCTGAAATGTTACCAAAGATGCCTCATAATAGAAATGTGTATAAATAACAATAATAGTGGAATTATAAATATGTATAAAATCCAAAAAAGTATAGCACAAATGAGCAATGAAAGAATGCATATTAGGTGTGAAAAGTTTGAAATATTTTTCCAAGGATTTGTAGTGCTAGAAACACATGGTTACAGATACAGTCAAAGATGTATGCAGAAAAAGAATATGGGCTAATCTTGTACTTGTTATCCTTGGATAAGAGACATTGTTATTTTGTCTGAAAGGACTTTTTTCACAACTGTAAAAGTATTATATTGATAGTCCTTAAGGAAAAGAAAATATAACCAGGAAACCTATTTCTAACACATTGCATGGATCCATGGAAGATAAACAGAAAGACACTGATGAGGTTCACGTAAGTTGAGAGGGAAAGAATGGAGTTATGATCTGAAATGGTGAAGAAAGCCTCCATAGCGATGAAATAACAGATGAAGCAAGCAGATCACAGTATTCACATGTGGCTTGCTATTTCAGTATCAAAACCACCAGGAATTTAGGCTGCACAGCAAGCTCTTAGTTAACCTTCACTATGTACAATCTGTTAACTTAATGGTAAGGACACTATTGAGAGTATATCTAGTATAGTGTCATTTGTCTGGAGTTCTTAAAACCTTTAAAAAAAAAGCCCCCCACACAGTCGTTCAATAACTCATCTAAATCCTTCAACTCTAAATTCGGTCCTAACAGAGGGTTCCTCGTGCGTGGTTGCAAAGCTCTCAGAACAATAGTAGTCTGTAACAGATGTATAAAAAACAGAAGAAAGCACCTATTATGTGACTGCAATCTGCCAGTTGAGGAGATGAAAGCTTGGTAGAAAATATTCCATCGTCTTTGATGTCTTTGTCGAGAAAATTGTTAATAAAAAAGAAAAGAAATATTTTAAAACAACATTCAAGGCTGCCTGATTTCAAATGTGACCTCTCTGCTTTGCCTCATATCTGCCTAAAATACTTTGTTGATAGGGTTTTTGCTTCAAAATAAATGCTACACTGTTATTTCTTCCAAAAATATATGTATCTCCAAGCCAGCAACCCACTCATGTACAAACCTACAATTACAAACCTCTATTTTGTGTCTGAAACCAAAAAGAAAAGAGTCACATAAGGAAACTTGAATTCAGTCTCCAGATTCAGACAAATCATTGCACTATTAGCAACAGTGGATGAAAAAAAAAACGAGTTTAAATTTAAAACATGAAAGAAAAATGACATGGGCTTTAGGATTTAATCTTACAGGACCTAGGATACAGCCTAAGCCTCTTTTACCTAACATAAAGGCAAAAATCACTTTAAAAGCATATACTTTTCTCCGCCCCCTCCACTTCTCCATATCTGATTTAATTGGTAGTAATAGATAAACTTATGTTTAATTTTGGCTTATGTTTTTCTTTAGAAAGTCCCACTTCACATGATTCTCTGGAGTCTGGAATCTAAATTTGATGTCACATACCGCATCTCTATAAGGAATTCCTGTCTAGTGTGTTTCACAGTTTCCTTAATCAATACTAAAACCTTTTCAAAGATTTCTGAGCAACTTCTTTTACCATTATACATGTCACCTAATGGAGAAATGAAAACTAGGAGGAAGCATTGCTCTCTATAGGTAAAATAAAGAATTTGCAATGTTTGATAAAAAGTGAATTTCACTCAGTCCCTGGCATCAGTGCTATATGAACCTATTTTGCCTTCTGCCAGGTTGAAAAAATGTGAAAGTTTTGGAAAGTCATATGGATGTAAGTCCATACTAATCACTTCGTGATAAGTCTGACCTGTGTGTGTGTGTCTTATGATCGAAAATATTAGACACACATTTTGTGAATCTTCACTAAATGAATATTCAGAGTACTGATGAATAAATCATCACTTTTAGAAATAAATAGATTCTGTATTATATGCCATGATTGACTTGGATTCAAGAAGAACTGAGTTCAAATTCTTCTTAAGACTGCTTTATGACCATGAGCAAGTCACTAAATCTCTTTGAAATTCAGTTTGCATCTGAAAAGTGGGGATTAAAACCACACTTATTTTATAATATTGTTTTGAGGTTCACATCTGCTAACATTTTTCTGTATCAGACATATCAGAAGCAATAGAGGTTTGGTGTGAGACAAGGTTAATAAAAAACATGAGTCAACTATGATTAAACATAAAGAATATTCACTGCTTAGTATTTGCAACGTTTGTGTACTGCTCCTGGCTTAGATATGTTCTGGTTGTGTGATCCTGGGGAAATTATTTAATGTTTGTTAGGAGTCCCACTTTCTTGAGCTGTGAAATGAGGCACCTGAGCTACAACATCTCCGAGCTCACTTGATCCCTTCTATCAAAAATTTCTACAATTTTATAATGTCACATATTTAAGTCACTTATATCTATAGTTGAGAAAATTATATAAATATGAATGTGTACATGTATATGTATATATTTACAAATGTAATTGTTAATATGTGTATGTATGCACACATGTATACGCTATATGTATATATATATATAAACATGTATCTTGTACAACATAATATACACATGTATATATAAATATACATGTGTGGTGTATACATAACTTGGATATTTAAATTTATATTAATAAAAGAATTTAAGTATGAAATAATAGATATAGAAAACAGCAAAAACTTCCTGAAAGACCACAGAATACAGGATCTCATAGGACCCCTCATTTAAAATGTTCAGTAGACAGTAACAACGGAAGTTAATAGGCTAAGAGAAAATGGTTGTTCCTATCCTCTATAAAATCTGTTACTTTTCTAAGATTCTTCCTCTAAGTGAAAACTTAGTAATGAGTGTTAAGGCTTAGAATGACTTAATAATAATGATGGATACTAAATAACATCAAATGTTTTTTTTGTTTGTTTTTTTTTTAACTAAGGTACAAGAGCAAACAAGAAAAAGTTATACTTGGGGGTGAATAGGATGAAGCTAGAGTATAATGACAAGAAAGAAGAATTAACTCCATTTCTCCTTTGGCTTTTGAGAACATTTGAGATATTTTTGAGATATTTTCAAAATATCAAGGACAGGAAAAAAGGTAAGTAACGAAATGAAATCTAAAATAAACCAGTCAAAGATAGGGGAGTACCGAACTAACTCATCTTATTCAATCACTTTCTAACAAGATACGTATTTTGATAGTCTAAATGAAATGACCTGCCCAGATATTGTATGTTGTAATGTGAGCCATATTCATGTTTATTCCCTTTTGGGTTTGAAGTTAGGGGGACTGAGTTGGAATCCCCAAGTATGATACTTATGAATTGTGTGATTTTGACAAGTCATTTAATCTCTTCAAGTATACTTAGATTCTTCATTTTAAAATTAGAGAAGTGGGAAAATGATTGCTAAAGTCACTTCCTATCGTAAATCTATGGTCCTACGATAATGAATTTCATAGAAAAATGTATAAACATTCTAGTGAACAATGAAATTAGTATAATGTTGTCTTCAAATGAGAATGTTTAGACAATATTTCCATTAATAGGAAATCTTTCCATTTAGATTCAGAGAAGGTACTTTTCTATGACATTGTTAGATCACTTAGGTGAGCATATGACTGTCTTTTCTATGCCCCATTTGATTTTTTTTTTAGGATAAGAATGTCATTTATTCTTATTTATTCATTTATTTATTAATTCATTCATTCATTCATTTATTTGTTTGTTTATTTAACTTTTTCCATTAATTTTCCCAAAATTTTGGGTTCCAAATTTTCTCCTCATTTCTCCCCTTCCCCCACCTCAATACACCAAGCATTCTAATTTCCCCTATCACCAATCTGCCCTCTCTTCTATCATCCCTCCTTTCCCTTGTCCCCATCTTCTCTTTTGTCTTGTAGGGCTAGATAATTTTCTATTCTCTATTACCTGTATTTCTTATTTCCTAGTAGCAAGAACAATACTAAACAGTTGTTCCTAAAACTTTGAGTTCCAACTTCTCCCCATCCCTCCCTCCCCATCCATTCCCTTTGGAAAGGCAGGCAATTCAATATAGGCCATATCTGTGTAGTTTTGCAAATGACTTCAATAATAGTCCTGTTGTGTAAGACTAACTATATTTCCCTTCATCCTATCCTGCCCCTCATTGTTTCTATTCTGTCTTTTCATCCTGTCCCCCCTAAGTGTAGACTTCAAATTGCTCCCTCCTCCCATTGCCCTCCCTTCCATCATCCCCCCCACCCTGCTTATCTCCTTCTCCCCAACTATCCTGTATTGTAAGATAGGTTTTCATACCAAAAAGAGTGTGCACTTTCTTCCTTCCTTTAGTTGAATGTGATGAGAGTAAACTTCATGTTTTTTTCTCAGCTCTCCTCTTTATCCCTCCACTAAAAGTTTCCTCCTTGCCTCTTCTATGAGAGATAATTTGCCCCATTCCATTTCACCCTCTATCCTCCCAATACATTTCTCTTATACATTTACCTTAATTTCTTTAAGATATGATCTCATCCTATTCAATTCACTCTGTGCTCTCTGTCTGTGGGTGTGTGTGTGCGCACGTGTATGTGTGTGTGTGTGTATGTGTTTGTGTAATCCCACCAAATACCCAGATACTGAAAAGTTTCAAGAGTTACAAATATTGTCTTTCCATGTAGGAATATAAACAGTTCACCTTTGGTAAGTCCCTTATGACTTCTCTTTGCTGTTTATTTTTCCATGCTTCTTCTCATTCTTGTGTTTGAAAGTCAAATTTTCTGTTCAGCTCTGGTCATTTCATCAAGAATGCTTGAAAGTCCTCTATTTCATTGAAAGACCATTTTTTTCCCCTGAAGTATTATACTCAGTTTTGCTGGGTAGGTGATTCTTGGTTTTAGTCCTAGTTCCTTTGACTTCTGGAATATCATATTCCACACCCTTCAATCCCTTAATGCAGAAGCTGCTAGATCTTGTGTTATCCTGATTGTATTTCCACAATACTGGAATTGTTTCTTTCTAGCTGCTTGCAATATTTTCTCCTTGACCTAAGAATTCTGGAATTTGGCCACAATGTTCCTAGGAGTTTCTATTTTTGGATCTCTTTCAGGTGGTGATCGATGGATTCCTTCAATACTTATTTTGCCCTCTGGTTCTAGAATATCACGGTAGTTTACTTTGAAAATTTCATGAAAGATGATATCTAGCCTTTTTTTTTTTATCATGGCTTTCAGGTAGTCCCATAATTTTTAAATTGTCTCTCTTGGATCTATTTTCCAGGTCAGTTGTTTTTCCAATGAGATATTTCACATTCTCTTCCATCTTTTTCATTCTTTTGGCTTTGTTTGGTGATTTCTTGGTTTCTCAGAAAGTCATTAGCCTCCATCTGTTCCATTCTAATTCTGAGAGAACTATTTTCTTCAGTGAGCTTTTGAACCTCTTTTTCCATTTGGCTAATTCTACTTTTGAAAGCATTCTTCTCTTCATCGGCTTTTTGAACCTCTTTTGTCAATTGAGTTAGCCTATTTTTAAAGGTGTTATTTTCTTCAGCATTTTTTTGGGTCTCCTTTAGCAAGGTATTGACCTGTTTTTTATGCTTTTCTTGCATCTCTCTCATTTCTCTTCCCAGTTTTTCCTCCATCTGTCTAACTTGATTTTAAAATCCTTTTTCAGCTCTCCCATGGCCTGAGTCCATTGGATATCTATTTTGGATGTTTGGGATACAGAGGCTTTGACTTCTATGTCTTTACCTGATGGTAAGCATTGTTCTTCCTCATCTGAAAGGAAAGGAGGAAACATCTGTTCAACAAGAAAGTAAACTTCTATGGTCTTAATTTTTTTCCCCTTTTCTGGGCATTTTTCCCACCCAGTTACTTGATTTCTGAGATTCCTCTCCACCCCTGCCTCACTAGTGCTTGGGGTCTGAGGTTCAAATGTTGCTCCCCAGTCTCAGGGCTTGCATTGGGGGCGGGGCTGCTATTCAGTGTGAGAGATTAAATTCAGGTCCTCAGGTGGGTGCAGGGCCACCACCCAGGCTCAGTTCCCTCAGGGGGTTTATGCAGAGATCTTCACTAATAAATCTGAGCTCCCATCTGCTCTGGGAGCTCCTGTCTGCTGCTTCCCCTGCCACTTCCTCAGGAGGGGGCCTGAGTCATGGATACACCCCACTCCCCTCTCGGCACTGACCTGTAGTGCCTGTGGGTTGAGAGACCTTTGTGGCCACCAGAGATTCCATCCCTGAAGCCTGCTTGGATCTGCTCCTCTCGGTGCTGTGTGGCCAAGGCAGGGCTGGGCTCTGCTCCAGATCTGGTGTGTGATGGACCTTTGGTGTCAGTTTTTCAGGGCTCTCTGGAACAGAAATCTCCTCCACTCCATTGCTGTGCACCTTACACTGCTCCAGAATTTGTTGGGAGATCCTCTTTACAGGTAATTTATGGGCTGTGCATTCAGAGCTAGCGTATGTGAATCTTTCTACTCAACCATCTTGGCTCCTATCCCCCCTGCTCCATTTGATTTTGATCCTCAATGGATCATTGAACATAGTTATCTCTTTGGTTGCATCTGTCAGAAAATCTTGTATGAGCAAGATAGAGATTTTGAAGAAATCTTTAGGATTTCATTTTGTTTTACTGCATCTAATTCTTTTTTAAAAAAATTAAAAACACTCAACAGTTTAATAGAAAATTGACCCTGGTGTAGAAAAACATCCCTACAAGCCCTAATATTTCCTTATGCTTTCACCAATAATGTCTTAAAAATGTAAGCTATTTAAAAAAGTATTACAAAATTGAGAAAACAATTAGATCAGTAGTTGCTGATGTCCTTTTGGATACATTCTGGATGTATAATGACTCCATTTGATTTTCCATTCTTTAATCATTGAATACTTTTTTTTAATGTGCTGCTTCTCTTCTGTATAAATTTGTTCAGGTGCAGTTTTTCTTTTTAGCTTCATCTTCTTTAATAGCATTACATTTACTCTTATAATAGTCTGAACAATGGGTAGATAGTGCAAAAATATGAAAATTGCATTATCGTTGTCTCTGCGTTTTACTGGATAGAATACAGAACTCAGTGCCAGGAATAAGAGTTGAAATCCAGACTGAGGCACTTGCTATATGATCACTTAACCTCTGTTAGACTTCCTTATTTCTAAAAAGAGAAAAATAAATACAATTATCTCCTAAGATTGTTGAGAGGATAAAATGAGTTTGTATTTTGAAAAATCACTTTGAAAATCTCAAAATGCTATATAAAGGATAGGTTATTACTATTATAAATAAAATAAAGTATAACAACTTCTACTGTTCTGTGGCAGTTTTGCTTCATTTAATGTTTTTCCTTCTTGTGATTTCATGTATTAACACTCGAATTAATTTAGGGGGGAGATTAGTTTTTGAAAGAAGGTTTGTGTGCTAGATGGGAGATTCTGGGAAGCCACTAAGCAGCCCTCTGACTTTGAAAACTCAGATGCTGATGCTTCCCTCTCTGGTAACTATGGTCAGAGAGTTGGACCTGTCTGTTGATTTGTGATATATGTATTGATTATGGTCAGACAAAGGAAACCATGTCTATTGATCTTTGATTTTCTCTGTATTTTCTCTGACGTTCAGGGTGCGGACTCCCTTGAATTAAGTGAATGATATATGTGATTTATTAAAGTGATTGTTAACCCCTCAAAAAATACTCTTAAACTGATTTAGGACCCTATATAGTCTCATTTCCTACTCAACTCTTCTTTCTTTTCTTTTTCTGATAGGTACTCCTGTCAATACTTTAATATTTTAATTTAATAAGCAATTGTTAAAGCTCTTTTTTATTAAGCAGTTGATTAAGTAGTTAATAAAATATTCTACTAGTGATGAAAAGAAGGAAATGAAGAGCCTGTACCCTCAAGAATTTTGCAATTTATTGTTGGAAATAGATGTATATTTTAAAAATAAGAATTATTAATGCAGAATTAGGAACAAAGAGAACAGAAGAGATGTAAGACAAGGTGCTTTACTAATGGAGGAGAGAGTACTGAGGATTAATCTAAATTTATACTTAGTTGCTTCATTGTTTTAATTCCTTCTCAAAGAGGATGAAAATGACATCACTCCGCAAGAGTCAAGTTTCAGTGTGTCTAACTATGATTGATAAGATCAATATAAGCTTGGAATGTCCTGCCACAGGTTGGGCACAATTAGTCCACAAATAGTCACATTTGGGGTGGATTCTCTAAAGTTACACATCCCACATTCCTTTTGAGATATTTCAATTCTGCACATTGAGCACACCTTTTCTGACATGGACATGCCATGCTGAATGATCCTGTGCCAGTCTAGCATGTTACACAATCAATTCCAAAGATCTTAAGACCTAGAAAGTGTCCTTATATCACTTCTTCTTACCACCACAAGAATGCTTTATGTGAATTCTCCAAAAATAATGTTTTGTGTAAGCATGCTTTTTGCATTTGAACAACGTTACCAGCCCATTGCCATTACACTTTCTGCAGTAGAGTTTAAATCTTTGGTGGTTTAATTCAAGAAAGGATGTCAGCATCTAGTATGTTATCCTGCTAGGTGATCTTCAGAATCTTCCTAAGACAATTCAAATGGAAGCAATTCAGTTTCCTGGCATGACACTGGTATGTTCTTCAGGTTTCACAGGCATGCAGCAATGAAGTCAGTACCATGGGTCTGTAGACATTCAATTTGGTTGTCAGTCCAATACCTCTTCTCTCCCACATTTTCATTTGGAGCTTCTCAAACACTGAGCTAGTTCTGGCAATGTATTCATCATTATCAATGTGTACATCACTAGAAAGGATAATACCAAGGTAAGTGAACTTCTCCAGAAAATCCAAAATTTCTTCGTTTGCTGTAACCAATGGTTCTACATATAGATGGTATAGTGGTGGCTGATGGAGCACCTGTGTTTTCTTGGTGTTAATTAAGACCAAAATTATCACAAGCAGCAGTGAATTAATTCATACTTTGCTGCATCTCAGCTTCAGAGGCAGCATTGAATTCACAATCATCTGCAAACAGAAAATCATGCACCAACATTCCTTCTACTTTTTAGCCTTTTCAAGTTGAAGAATTTACCATCAGTGTAGTAGCTGACCTTGATTCCACGTAAATCCTCCTTGAAGGGATTTGGCAACATGGCTGAAAACATGATGCTAAAAAGTGTGGGAGCAAGAATACAGTCTTGTTTCACTCCATTGGCAACTGGGAAAGCATGAGAGCATTGTCAATTATCCAGAACCTGGGCAAGCATGCTGCCATAATGCTGATCAACTTCTCTAAACAATCACATTTTGACACAATTTTCCATGACTCCTCATGACTGACAACATCAAAGGCCTTGATCAGATGTGCAATTGTTGTACATAGACCTCTATTAGGCTCTTGGTATTTCTCCTAGAGTTGTCAGGGAACAAGCACCATATTGACCATTCCTTAGCCTTTTCTGAAGCTACACTAGCCCTCAAGTAGATGACTATCATTCCAGGTGAAGGATCAGTCAATTCAGGAGGACTCTGAGAAAAGTTTCACCAACAACGATTTAGAGAGATATCCCTCTGTGATTGTCACAGGACAATCTATTTCTTTTTTCTTTATAGAGATGGATGATAGAGGCATAACCTCTGCTTGCCACACAACCTGGAAATTTTCAGTAAGCTTTGGCATGAATGATGGATCCCCTTCCTTGTAAACTCTGAAGATTTCTTTGGACTATGCCTTAACTATGAAATTGTAAAGCAGAGTTTGTTGCCATTATATTTGAGCATAATTAAATGAACTGGGCAGTGAAAAATTACTTTCTAGCATGCTACCACAAGGAAAATGTATTCATTTGAGAAAATCCAGGATCTTCTGCAGATTTTCTTATATGTAATGTATATAGAAATCATTGATGAAAACAATATCCTTCTGTTCATACACAAGAAATACAAATAACTTCAAGGTAGTTAAGGAGAGTGAACACTAGTAGTTGGGGGTTTACCAAAGACATCCTGTGTAAAGTAACATTTGAGTTGTAGTTTAAAGAAAGAGAAATACTATGAGGTAGGTATAAGGAAAGTTCAAATTCAAGAGAGAGGGAATTGGTAATTCAAAGGAATAGAAATCATAGAGAGAATGCTATGAGAAAAGAACAAGAATATCCTGACATCTCAATTCAACAGCCTTCTAAAATTCTGTGACCTCTCAGTACCTTCATTCCATTTCAGCAGTCTTCATGAGCAAATGTGCTTTAAAACTAATCATCTCCTATTACTGTGCTACCTGCATGATCTTCAAATCTGGAATTCCTTTTTTTGTTCCTAATCTCTCGTCCCTCCAATTCTCACTGCCTCCCCTCCTCCTAAACCTCCCTCTAATCTCTAAATGTCGTAATTATGACCCTTTGTCCTTACAATCTTCTGTGTCCCCCATCCCCCCATCCATCATCCCTACTCTGAACTCACTGTCTTCTAAACAAGTCTCATGTCCCTTTTGGCTATAGTCACCCACTCTCTGCCAATGCTCACACCAAGTTTAACCCACACTGTTTTCTCCACAGCTACTCCTAGGCAGATAAATGTCACTATAAGAAATCAAAGCACTGTGTTTATTTTACTACTGATTAATGCTAATGTCATCTCAGTTGAGTCGTAAGTTTTTCACACAATCATTTTTTTTAATCCCTCTCCCCACCGCCCCCAAGTTGGTACATTCCATCCAGTCATCCACCTAACATCATCATCAACCAAATCCTCACTAGCATGGACATTTTGTTATCATGGCTCCCAGAGATCACAAAACCTACCCCAGCTCTACTATTATCTTTTTCACCTCTTGCTATTACAAGTAGAATAGTTATTGACTCAATGAAATATGCTAATGAAAACAGCATGACACTGCTCTATGGCTCTATTCACAATCCTTCTGATTTTCCAAGACAAGCTCTTTCCCTGGTCCCCTCTCCCCTTTGTGTATTGCATTCACCTATAAGAATGGAACTTCCATAAGAATACTTTTATAGTTCTATATTCATTACCAAGTGTAGTGCCTGGCAAATAAATATGCTTTATTCATTCATTTATGCACTCATTAATACCTACTTTCCCTAGGAGTCAGAGTAGCTATCCCTAGTCTTTTCCTTTCAAGTCATTTAGCAAATCTTTTAAACTACCCCTCCCCATACCTTAGACCACAAATATTTCCTTTTTCCTCATTTCAATTTAATACAACAAACACATTAAATGACCATTATAAGCAAGGGACTATGCTAGGAATTAGGCAAAGAAATTCATAATAGAATTAATCAACAAGCATCTATTAAGTCCCTACTATATGTCAGAATCTGTGCTAGGTACTGGGGAGATAAATTGAATAAAAAAAATAATTCCTTACTCACAAAGAGAGAGAATGGAAATAATTCATTCTCTGCCTGCAAAAAATTTATATTCTACTGAAAGTAATTGTGGATGC
The DNA here is from genome assembly GCA_023548195.1 of Bettongia penicillata ogilbyi. Taxonomy (NCBI): domain Eukaryota; kingdom Metazoa; phylum Chordata; class Mammalia; order Diprotodontia; family Potoroidae; genus Bettongia; species Bettongia penicillata. The sequence goes on along the minus strand of JAJHZJ010000318.1, from coordinate 2,077,441 downwards.
AAACAGTAAGGGATGACTTAAATTGAACATTGACTGTTAAAATCTTTATTTTTTAAAAGACATCATACCTACATATTACTATTTAAACAAAAACAGAGTACTATAATCAATTAAATAGCTTTAAATGAAAAATGACAGTAGACCCTAAAGATTATCTTCTCTTTACTCCTCTTACCTTCCCTGAGTAGTTTTCCACAGTCTCCTATTTCATTCTTATTTCATGAAACATAAAAGAGAAATCTGAGAAGGTAGAATCAAAGCTATTTTTAACCTGTGGAGATCAGGTTGTCAGGTAGTATCTACTATAGCAACTAGAAAAAATATGATAAAAGAGAGTGGAAAAATTATCATGCAATTTCTTTTAAGTTTAAATGTTTATCGATTCTCTGTTTGAATTTAGCCTTTGGCTATAGAGGTTTTTTTTCTTTTCTTGAAAGTCACTTGGTGATATAGGAGAGCCTTGTCAAAATTACCATCCAAAAAAGGGTTTTTCCATTTAACCCATATGAAAACTGCCAAAATCAAATTAAGAAGAAACAATGTGAGATGTAACACCTTTACATTTTCCATGTACTTTTTCTTCCCTATGCTATCCTAGCTGTTAGTGGGTATATATTTCAACCAAGTGCTTGGCTTTTCTAAAACATCAGTGATCCAGAAAAGCAGAAGGATCCATTCTTACTGTATATACCACTCTCTTTACATTGTGACCTCCAAGCAACACTTTTAATTTCCTCTATTACTACAATACTTGGTTCTAGTCCTTCATTTTAATTGCAGATTTTGATGTTTTAACATGGTTGAGGAGGCTGAATATGAATCCTGGCTTTCTGTAGGGCGGCTATATATTAAATACCTTACTGAACATTATTGGCAGTCAGTGACTCTTGGTTAGTCCTTAAGTATCCCTATGACTGGAGGTTGTGTCAAAGATGATTGGTGAGGAGAATGGAGCCAATATGAAAGTGAAAGCAGGGACTCCTCAGAGCTCTTCCACAAATTCTTTCAAATACCTATAAATATCCATAAAAAGTGAATTGGAACAAATTTTAGAATCCACTAAGGGACAAAGTGTGACAGATTTCTAGCCCAGGACAACCTAAAAGGTTGAGCAGAAGGATCTTTTACACTGGTCTGGGGGAGTGCAGAGTATGTGAGCTGCACCAGAACAGACTTGACCATTGCAAACAAGGAACATCCTGGGGTGAACTGAATAACCAGTCACAGTGCTTATTCCCAAACCTCTCAGGACATGGTGGGAGTCTAACAAAACTGGATGACAGAGAAGCATAGGGTCCTCAGCAGCAAAAGCAGCTACTCCTACGGCTTAGTACACAGTCTAAATGTTTGATAGTCACCTAAGTGAGATTCTTGGGATCAAAATGGCAGAGTAAATTATAAGTACTTTCATCCCCTTTGTTGACCTTGAACAAAGTACATATCAGTGTCCCAGGAAAAGTCCAGAAATAGTGGAACTAGCAGAAGGGGTACAGCAATTTTTTTTATTTGAGAGGCTAGGGAGATTGATGGGAACGATCCTTCTTGCTCTGGCTGAAGAGGACAGATATGGAAGTGGAAGTGTCCCAGAAAGCTCCACTTCAGCAGACTGGCAGGAAATCCTGAGCCTCAGAGTGCTGGAGCCAGTAAGTACCAACACCAGGACCCCAGGCATGCCTTTACACAGCCAAGGGAATGGGACAGACACCACCGCAGATGGGGTTTTCCAGGTGCTGAACCTGCCCATGCTCTAATGCAGCCTTAGATGAGTAGGAGACTTAGAGAGTAGCAGACCACCCCTCCCCCACACCTCACTCCACAAGCTTCAGGATAGTCTCAAGGAAATTCAGATAGACTTTACCTGGCTTTGGCCTTAGCACATAACAGCCAGCTCAACACCAAGTAGGCAGCAGCATTATATAGCTTGTTGTTGAAAGAACCAGAGGCCACAGCACTCAAAGACAGTAACCAAGCCCCTGGCTCCCATCACAAAAAATGTGGAACAGAGTCCTCTGTGCCCCAGAAGCAGAGATTCATTTTAAAAGTCAGAAAAAGGGCAATCACTATGATGCAAGAACAAATAAGAAAAGAAAAGACAATAGAATCTTATTGTGAGGTCAAGGGGGATCAAAATATGATTTCAGAAGAGAACAGTATTGACATTATACTCACATCTCAAACCTGAAAATGGATTATCATCTGGTCTGAAGCTCAAAGAGCATTTTTGGAAGAGATCAAGAAGAATTTTAAAAGCCAAATTAGAGAGGTAGAAGAAAAATTGACCAGTGATTTTAAAAATAAAATCAGTTCCTTAAGAAATAAAACTGGCCAAATGGATAAGGAGCTACAAAACCCAAGCAAGAAAATAATTCCTTAAAAGGAACAATTGGAGAAATGAAAAAAGAGATATAAGAGCTAACTGAAGAAGACATTTAGATAAAATTAGAATTGGGTAAGTAGAAGCTAATGACTCTATGAGACATCAAGAAGCAGTCAAACAAAATTAAAGAATAAAAAATATAAGAAAATGTAAATTATCTCATTGGAAAAGCAACTGACCTAGAAAATAGGTCTTGGAAAGAAAATCTAAGAATTACTGATCCCCTGGAAAGTCATAATGAAGAAAAGAGCCTCTGAAGTATCTTCCAAGGAATCGTCAAGAAAAACTGCTCTGAGGTTCTAGATACAGAGTGCAAAATAGTCATCGAAAAAATCCACCAATCATCTCCTTAAAGAGATCCCAAATGGAAAATGCCAAGGAATATTGTTAAAATTTGAGAATTATCAGGTGAAAGAGAAAATACTGCAAACAACCAAAAAGAAATAATTCAAATATTGAGGAACTATAATCAGACTCACACAGGACCTTGCAGTTTCTACACTGAAATATCTGAGTGATTGGAACATGATATTCCATAAGGCAAAGGAACTTAGACTACAACCAAGGATTAACTACCCAGCAAAACTGAGCATCATCTTTCAGGTGAAGAGATACACATCCAGTAAAATCAGGGATATCCAGACCTGCCTGATGAAAAGACCAGAACCCAATGGAAATGTTGATTTTCAAATACAAGACTGAAGAGAAGAATAAAAAGATAAACAGGAAAAAAATGAAAAAAAATCTTTTAATTCAAGATGGGCAAATTACTGACCTCCTTTCATGGGAAGATGATACTTGTTAATCTTGAGAATTGTACCTTTATTATGACATTTACTAAGAATATACATAGAGAGTGTGAATATAAATTAACTGATGTGATGTTAAAAACATAATTAAGGGGTGTGGAAGGAGAAGAGGAAAAGAGGAAGCAGAAAAGGGTAAAGAACAACACAGAGGAAGGTACAAAAACATATTGTAGTGGAAGGAAATAAGGGAGAGAGATGAGTACCATTTGAGCTTTTTTCTCAGTGAATTTAGTTCAAGGAATAACACTTATGTAAGTATAGAAATCTAACTTGTCCTACAGGAAGAAGGAGGGGTAGTGGGAAAGAAATGGGAAGTGGTTAGAAGAGAGGGAAGACAAAGAGAGTTGGCGGTCAAATGTAGAACTATTTTGATGAGGGAAATAGAGAGGGGAGAAATAAAAGAATAAACAGAGGAACAGGAGAGAAATAGGATGAAGAAAAAGAAACAGATATAGATCATAATCATGATTGTGAATGTGAATGGAATGTACTCTACCCCAAAACAGAGGCAGATAGTGGAATGGTTTAAAAACCATAATCCCACAATAGATTGCTTGCAATAAACATGTTTGAAACAGGGGAATATTCATAACATAAACATATAAGGCTGGAGTAAAATATATTAAACTTCAACTGAAGTTAAAAAACTTAAGCAAGGGTAGAGTTCCTAATCTCGACACAGAAAAAGCCAAACTAGTTCTAATCAAAAGAGACAAGGAAAAAAAAAACTATATCCTGCAAAAAGGCATCATAGACAATGATGTATTATCATTACTAAATATATATGTGCCAAGTTGCATAGCATCCAGTTTCTTAGATGAGAAGTTAAGGGAGTTACAGAAAGAAATAGATCACAAAACAATACTAGTAGGTAAGATCAAAATCCTCTTCTCTGAACTTGATAAATCTAACCTCAAAATAAGCAAGAAAGAAATTAAGAAGGTGAATAGAAATCTGGAAAAGGTAGATATGGTAAACCTCTGGAGAAAACTGAATGAGAATAGAATGGAACATACATTTTTCTGAGTGGTATATGGCACATACACAGAAATTGACTATGTACTAGGGCATAAAAAATCTCACATTCCAGTGCAGAAAGGCAGAAATAGTCAATTCATCATCATCCTCAGATCATGACTCAATAAAAATTGTACGTAATAAAAGGGCATGGAAAGATAGACCAAAAATTAACTGTAAAGTAAACAATGTAATCCGAAAAATTAGTGAGTCAAATAACAAATAATACATACAATCAATAATTTCATTCAAGAGAATGACAGTATTGAGACAACTTAACAAAGTTATGGGATACAGCAAAAGCACTTCTAAGGGAATGTCTTATATCTCTGAATGCTTGCATGAATAAAAAAAGAATGAGGAGAGCAATGCATTGAACATGCAAGTGAAACTGCAAGACAAAGAAAAAATTGAAAATTCCCAATTAAATATTAAATTAGAAATGCTGAAAATGAAAGAATAAATTTGTAACATTGAAATTAAGAAAACTATTGAATTAATAAACTGAGTTCATTTTATTAAAAAAGTAATAAAGTTGATAAACCCTTGTTCAACTTAATTAAAAAAAGAAATACAAGTTACCAGTATCAGAAATGAAAAGGATGAATTCACATTCAATGAAAGGGCAATTAAAACAATAATTAAAAATTATTTTGCCCCACTGTGTGTCCCTAAATTTGACAATTTTAGTGAAATGGATAATGATTTACAAAATCATAAATTGCCCAGATTAACAGAAGAGAAACTAAAATATTTAAAGAACCCATTTTAGGAAAAGAAATTGAACAAGTCATCAATGAACTCCCTAGAAAAAAAATCTCCAGAGCTAGGTGGCTCTACAAGTGAATTCTATCAAACATTTAAAGAATATTTATAGATTATTTTGGAAAATTGGCAAGAGTCCTACCAAATTCTTTTTACATTACAAATATGGTGCTGATACCTAAACTTGGAAGAGCCAAAACAGAGAAAGAAAATTATAGACCAATTTGCCTAATGAATATAGATGCAAAAATTTTAAATTAGATTTTAGCAAAAAGATTAAAGCAACTTATCATAAGAATAAAATGTTTTGATCAGGTAGGTCTTACACCTGTGATTCAGGGCTGGTTCAACATGAGGAAAACTATCAGCATCATTGAAAATATCAACAACAAAATTTTCAGAATTTGTTTCATTTTTTGAATAGAAGCAGAAAAAGCTTTTGACAAAACACAGCAACCATTTCTGTTGAAAACATGGGAGAGCATAGGAATAAATACAGTCTTCCTTAAAATAACAAGTAGTGTCTACCTAAAACCATCAGCAAGAATTATATAGACTTGAATTATATTAGAAATGCTGAATTATATAGACTTGAATTATATAGAATTATAATATAGAATTATAATGGAGATAATAAGCTAGATGCTTTTCCAATAGGGTGAAACAGGATGTCCATTATCACTACTGTCATTCAATATGGTGCTAGAAATGTTAATTTTAGCAATAAGAGAAGAAAAAGAAATAGAAAGAACTAGAATAAACCAAGAAGAAACTAAGTTATCACTCGTTAAGATGATATGATAATGTGCTTAGAGAATCCCAGAGAATAGAGTAAAAAAAAATATTTCAACTAAGTCTCAGGACGTGAAATAAAACTTCATATGTCATATGCATTTCTACATATTACCAACAAAGCCCAGCAGCAAGGTAGAGGAAGAGAAATCCCATTGAAATTTGATGTAGACAAAAATATTTGGGAGTCTCCCTGCCAAAACAAAGCCAGGGACTTTATGAACACAATTACAAAACACTTTTCAGGCAAACAAAGTCAGATATCAATAACTGGAAAAATATCATTTGCTCATGGATTGTCTTAGCTAATACAATAAAATGACAAGTCTACCTAATTTTTTTTTTAAATTTTTATTTATTTATTTACATTCATTTTCACAAATTTTTGGGTTCCAAATTTTCTCCCCTTTTCTCCCCTCCCCCACCCCAATACCCCAAGCAATCTAATTTTCCCTATCTCCAATCTCCCCTCTCTTCTGTCATCCCTCCCTTCTCTTGTCTCCATCTTCTCTTTTCTCCTGTAGGGCCAGATGACTTTCTATTCCTCATTAACTGTATGTCTTCTTTCCTGGTTGCAACAACAATACTAAACAGTTGTTCCTAAAACTTTGAGTTTCAAATTCTCCCCATCCCTCCCTCCCCCCCCATTCCTTTTGGGACAGCAGGCAATTCAATATAGGCCATATCTGTGTAGTTTTGCAAATGACCTCCCTGATAGTCGTGTTGTGTAAGACTAACTGGATTACCATCCCTCCTAACCTGCCCCTCATTGTTTCTCTTCTGTCTTTTGATCCTGTCCCTCCCCAAGTGTTGACTTCAAATTGCTCCCTCTTCCCTTTGCCCTCCCTTCCATCATCCCCCCCCACTGCAATATCTCCTTCTCCCCCACTTTCTTATACTGTAAGATAGGTTTTCATACCAAAATGAGTGTGCATTTCACTCCTTCGTTTAGTCAAATGTGATGAGGGTAAACTTCTTGTTTTTTTTTTTTTTCCTCAGCTCTCCTCTTTTTCCCTCCACTAAGAAAAACTTCTACCTGCCTCTTAAATGACATATAGTTACCCCCTTCCATTTCCCCCTCTTTACTCCCACTACATTTCTCTCTCACCATTTACCTTAATTTCTTTTAAGGTATGGTCCCATCCTATTCAGTTCAATCTGTGCTCTCTGTCTCTGTATGTGTGTGCATGTGTGTATGTGTGTGCATGCGTGTACATGTGTATGTGTGGTCCCACCAACTACCCAGATACTGAAAAGTTTTAAGAGTTAGAAATATTATCTTTCCCTGTATGAATGTAAACAGATCACTTCTGGTAAGTCCCTTAAGACTTCTCTTTGCTGTTTCCTTTTTCATGCTTCTTCTCATTCTTGTGTTTGAAAGTCAAATTTTCTTTTTAGCTCTGGTCTTTTCATTAAGAATGATTGAAAGTCCTCTGTTTCATTGAAAGACCATATTTTCCCTTGAAGTATTATACTCAGTTTTGCTGGGTAGGTGATTCTTGGTTTGAGTCCTAGTTCCTTTGCCTTCTGGAATATCCTATTCCACGCCCTTCGATCCCTTAATGTAGAAGCTGCTAGATCTTGAGTTATCCTGATTGTATTTCCACAGTACTGGAATTGTTTCTTTCTAGCTGTTTGCAAGATTTTTTCCTTGAGCTGGGAGTTCTGGAATTTGGCCACAATGTTCCTAGGAGTTTCTCTTTTTGGATCTCTTTCAGGTGGTGATCGATGGATTCTTTCAATACTTATTTTGCCCTCTGGCTCTAGAATGTCAGGGCAGTTTTTCTTGATAATTTCATGGAAGATGATGTCTAGGCTCTTTTTTTGATCATGAGTTTCAGGTAGTCCCATAATTTTTAAATTTTCTCTCCTGGATCTATTTTCCAGGTCAGTTGTTTTTCCCATGAGATATTTCACATTCTCTTCCATTTTTTCATTCTTTAGGTTTTGTTTGGTGATTTCTTGGTTTCTCGTAAAGTCGTTAGACTCCATCTGTTCCATTCTAATTTTGAGAGAACTATTAAATTCAGTGAGCTTTTGAGCCTCTTTTTCCATTTGGCTCATTCTGCTTTTGAAAGCATTCTTCTCCTCATTGGCTTTTTGAACCTCCTTTGCCAATTGAGTGAGCCTATTTTTCAAGGTATTAATTTCCTCAGCATTTTTTTGGGTCTCCTTTACCAAGGTATTGACCCGTTTTTCATACTTTTCTTGCATCTCTGTCATTACTCTTCCCAGTTTTTCCTCCACCTGTCTGACTTGCTTTTCAAAATCCTTTTTGAGCTCTTCCAAGGCCTGAGCCCACCCACCACCCCCCTGGGATGTCTGGGGTACTGAGGCCCTGCCCTCCACGTCTTTCCCTGATGGCAAGGATACGTCCTCGTCATCAGATCCGAAAGTCGGGATCATTTGCATTTGTTGGAAAAAACTCTCTATAGTCTTATTTTTCTTCCCTTTTCTAGGCATTTTCCCAGCCAGTTACTTGACTTCTGAGATTCCTTTCCACCCCCGCCTGGATCTGCCCAGCTAGTGCTTGACCTCTGAGATTTAAATGTGCTTTCCGCAGCAAGCTTTAGTTCTGGTGCTGGGGTTGGGGCAGGGCCGCCTCCCAGGCTCGGTTCCCTCCGGGGCTTTATGCAGAGACTTTCAGGAATGGAGCGGGTGGGAGCGGGGTGATGTCTACCTAAATTAACTTACTTATTCAGTGTCATACCAATCAAACTACCAAAATTATTTCATTGATCTAGAAAAAAATAATGTAAAAATTCATCTGAAAGAACCAAAAGTCCAGAATATTAAGGGATTAAAAGAAAAGAAATGCTGGGGAAGGTAACCTAGCCATACCAGATTTTAATTGTATTTTAAAGCAACAATCATCAAAACAACTTAGTATTGGCTAAGATATTGAGGGGTGTATCAGTGGAATAGTTAGGTATACCAGAAACAATAGTCAATGACTATAGAAGTTTACTTTTTGATAAACCTAAGGACCCCAGTTTCTAGGATAAGAACTCATTTCTGCAATAAGAACTTCTGGGAAAACTGGAAAATTGTGTGGCAGAAACTGGGTATGGACCAATGCCTGACTCTATGTACTAGAATTAAGTCCAAATGGGTACATGATTTAGATATAAAGCCTGATAGTTTTAAACAAATTAGTTGAGCAAAGAAGAGTTTATTTCTCAGATTTGTGGAGAATGGAGGAATTGATGACCAAACAAGTGATAGAAAAAATTATGAAATACAAAATAGGTAATTTTGATTACTTCAATTGAAAAGTTTTACACAAACAAAGCCAATGCAACCAAAATTAGGAAGGAAGCAGGAAACTGGGAATGAATTTTTATAATTAATGTCTCTGATAAAGGCCTAATTTCTAAAATATATAGAGAACTGAATCAAATTTACAAAAAAATACAAGTCATTCCCCAAGTGATAAATGGTCAAAGGATATGAACAGGCAGCTTAGAGAGGAAGAAATTAAGGCTATGTGTACTCATGAAAAAATGCTCTAAATCGCTAATGATTAGAGAGATGCAAATCAAAAGGACTCTGATGTACCACATGACACCTATCATATTGCTTAACCTTACAAAACAGGAGAATCATAAATATTGGAGAAAGTGTGGGAGATTTGGAACACTAATTCATTGTTGGTGGAGCTGTGAGCTGATCCAATCATTCTGGAGAGCAATTTGGAACTATATCCAGAGGGCTACAAAATGTGCATTCCCTTTGACCCAGCAATATTGTTTCAAGAGCTGTATTCGCAAGAGATCATAAAAAGTGGGAAAAGGTCCCACATGTACAAATATATTTATAGTAACTCTTTTTTGTCATGACCATGAAGTAGAAATCAAAGGGTTGCTCATCAATTGGGAAATGACTGAACAAGGTGTGGTATATGAATGTAATAGAATATTATTGTGCTATAAGAAATGACAAACAGGTAGACTTCAGAAAATCCTGGAAAGACTTATATGAACTGATGGTGAGTGAAGTGAGAAGAACCAGGAGAACATTACACATAGTAGCAGTGACAATGTGTGAGGACTGTTTTTGATAGACTTAGCCCTTCACAACGTGCAAAGATATTTCCAAAAGATCATGATGCAAAATGCTATTCACTTCCAGATAAAGAACTATGGAGTTACAGCACAGAGTGAAGTAGAATATTTTCTCTTGTTATGTTTTGTTTTGTTTTTCTCAAGGTTTCTTATATTTGTTTTAATTCTTCTGTGCAATCTAACTGATGTGAAAATGTGTTTAATAAGAATGCATGTGTGGAACCCATTTAAGATTGCATGCTGTCCTGAGGAAGGAGGAAGCAGGGAGGTAGAGAAAATTTGGAACTTATGGAAGTGATGGTTGAAAACTGAAGAATAAATTAATAAATTTGGGGAAAAGATGATTGTTGTATAAGTAGAAGATGGTTATCTTCTCAAGAAGTTATATAATAGAAGTAGAAGGCTCTGGTTACTTCTTTGAGGGCCCTTCCTGGTTTGGTACAAATTTCTCCCCTCAACTTGCTCCAAGTATAGCAGGAGGTATTTTTTCCGAGAGAGAGAGAGAGAGAGAGAGAGAGAGAGAGAGAGAGAGAGAGAGAGAGAGAGAGAGAGATCATGGCAAAGAGAATCAATGTTTGCCTAGGTCAACCTGAGACTGGATCTCAGGTCCTTGATCACCTCTTCTGTTTCTCTTTTTCTATTAATAAGTAATTAAGAAATGGTAATTTCTTCCATTAATCCTACCCCTCAAGTGCGAGAGTTCTAAAACTGAGAGTTCGCTTTCTATCATTAGTTTTCAATAATAATGTCTCAAAGGATCAGTTTCCACAACAAGAAAGATTCTGAAGTTGAATGGACTGAAGTGCTATGCCTTGTTTGCCAGAAGATATGAAATTTGGGAAGTGCTTGGACAGTAAAGACTTGAGGCAAAACTGAAATATTCAGTCTTACAAAGTTATATTAAACTTCCGAAAGAGTATAAAATGGACTGGGTTATTGTTTAATTTTTAAATAATTATTTATGAATTATTTGTGCTTTAAGAATTTTGTGGTCAAAGTTTTAAATAACTGTTCTGTATCTGAAATCTATTTCAAACATTAAGAACCTGATGCATAGAAATATCCTGTAAACTGCTTTTAGAAGAGACTCTAAACATGAGTCACACCTAAGTTTTGTTGATGGGATTTTCCTTGAAACACTGAGGGTGGTAACATGAAGAACTGAAGTATATGACCTATATCTGATTTCTCTTTTTGCAACTAGGCTCCTTTAGGATTTTAATTCAGTTCACTTGAACCTGAAGGTTACCTGTGTCATGAAGGAAGAGAAACCTATAAAAAAGAATCCAATGGCTCCTGATCAAGATTCAAGTACAGCCAAGTAACCAGAATCAGAAGAATAAGACACAAAGTTACTACAATAATTTCAAGAAAAAATAATATTTAAATACTTCAGAGGACTGATCAATACAGTAAAAAAAAATTAATTTGGAGAACTGTTGGTAGAACATGCCTTCTACTTCTTGGGCAGAGAAATGAAGGACTATCAATGCAAAATGAGCACACATTTTCAGACATTGTAAATGTTTACATTTGTTTTGCTTAAGTGTGATTTTTATGGGTGGGTGGTTGTATTGGAAGTAGGTTGTTGGGAAGTTAGAGTACTGTAAAAATTAATTTCAATATTTAAGGAAAACAAAGGAAGACACCCAGTAAGATAAGTATATAGGTATGGAAATACGTTGAATAGCTAAAATTTTTAAAGATGTATCAAAAAGCGATTATTTCTATAAACTACTATTTGTAATAGAGAACAATTATAAAACTACATCTTGGTCATGTGTGCAACTGTAAAAGGGTGATTTGGTATCCATTTTTCCCCAGAAAGGGGCTTTAGAAGGATTCTACAAGGAGAGAAAAGCTTCCAGCGTTCAGTAAGTAGCCTTCAACACATATGCTTCTTTTTAAAATCCATTGATTCATTGATTCATTCATTTTATTCTGAACTGAAGAAATTAAAAAACAAAACAAAACACATTTCTGTAACATAGTAGAATGGGAGAAAAAGACAATTGCACAGGAAATTGCAAATCTGATAAGTACAACTTGCTATTCCTTTTAAATATATAATAGTTTTCATGCAATTTTCTTTTCCCTCTTCTTTTCCCTCCCCCCTGTCCTAGAGATGACTATTATTATACATTGCTGTTACTTTAATCTTGCTTGCATATGCTTTATTTGTACAAAAAACTTTTTTCCACTTAATAGTATTTTACTTTTTCCAATTATATAGTTTTCAATATTAACTTTTATAAGGTTTTGAGTTTAATTTTTTCTCTGCTTCCCTCTCTATCTACCTCCCCAAGATGGTAAGCAATCTGATATAGGCTATACATGTACAATCATATTAAACATGTTTTCACACTAGTTGTATTGTGAAAGAAGAATCAGAAGACAAGGGAAAAACCAAGAGAAAAAAAGAGTAAATAGTATGCTTCCATATGCAGTCAGACTTCACAGTTCTTTCTCTGGGTGTGGATAGCATTTTCCACCATGAGTTTTTTGGAATTGTTTTAAATCATTGTACTACTGAGAAGAGCTAAGTCTATCAAAGTTGTTTATTGCATAATATTGCTTTTACTATGTATAATGTTCTGGTTGTGCTTACTTTATTCAACATCAGTTCATTTCAGTCTTCCCAGATTTTTCTAAAATCTGCCTGCTTGTCAGTTTTTACAGTATAGTTTCTAATTCTTTACTACCACACAAGGAGCTATTACAAATATTTTTGTGCATGTGAGTGCTTTGGGATATAGACCTAGTAACTATATTGCTGGATCAAAGGGTATCTATTGTTTTATAGTCCTTTGGAAATAGTTCTACATTGCTCTCCAGAATGGTTGGATTAGTTCACAGCTCCACCAACAATGCATTACTACTGTCCCAATATTCCCACATCTTCTCCAACATTTACAATTCTCCTTTGTTGTCATATTAGTGTGAGGTGGTAGGTCAGAGTTTTTTCAATAGGTATTTCTCCAATAAATAGTGATTTAGAGAATTTTTTATGTGAATGTAGATAGCTTTAATTTCCCCATCTGTAAACAGCCTATTCGTATTTTACAATTTTTAAATTTAATGTAACCAAAATTATCCATTTTATATATGGCCCTCATCTTTATGTCACATTATTCATAAATTCTTTGCCTATTCATAAGTCTGATAGATAATATATTCCATGATGTCTTTCATATTTTCTTATAACATCTTTATATTCAGATCAGTATCCATTTTGACCCTATATTGGTAAATAGTATAAGATATGATCTATGCTTCATTTATGCCAGACTGTTTTTCAAGCTTTTGCGTCATTTTTTTCTTACCAAATAATGAATTCTTGTTCCCAAGACTTAGGTCATTTAACTTGTCAAAGACAAGGTTACTATAGGCATTTCCTTCTGCAAATTCTATGTCTACTCTTTTCCATTGGTCTCCCTTTCTATTTTTCAGCCAGTACTAGAATATTTTGATAATCACTGCCTTATAATATAGTTTAAGGTTTGGTACCATTAAGCCTTCTTCCTTTACCATTTTTTTTATTAGTTCTTTGGATATTCTGGACCTTTTTTTCTTCCAAAGGAGTCGTTTTTATTTTTTCTAACAGTAAAAATTTGGCAATTTAATTGGGATGGCATTAAATATATAAAACCATCAGTTTTTATATTGGCCCTGCCTATCAATGAAAAAATAATATTTCTCTAATTATTTAAAATTGATTTAATTTGTATAAAAAGTGTTTTTTAGAATTTTGTTCAAGTAGTTTCTGAATTTTTTTTCAGGTGTACTCCTAAGAATAATATGTGCTTTTTATATAATACCTCACTATAAATGTAGTTGATGTACAAACACAATAAATATATTGATGAACAATTGATGTTTCAATAGTTCCCAAATACGCTGTGTGTATTTATGAGAGAGTACATCCCAGATTTGGGGTGGGAGGATTCTGGCCACTATTCTAACCAAGCCAAAACAATAAAGGCCTTTATTTTATGCTAATCACACCTGTTACTTAGTACCTATTAACTAGTGTTCAATACTTTGAAGTTATATCTACAATGCAATGTATACCAGGAGGCATTCTTGACCATTAGGGTTAGGAAGGCAAATTAATAGGGATACTCCTAGAAATTGAAATAGCAGATGTCTTCTAGGAACCAAATCCTCAGGTAAAAGACGAAGTTGAGTAAGTAGCTAAGAGGAAGTGATACAAATTTTTTTCATTTGATATAATTGAAAATATAAATTTTCCATCTCCTAATATTCTCTCTTGTGCTTGGTCATAAATTGTTCATTTATCCATAGATCTAATGTGTAAACAATCCCATGTTCCCCTAATTTACTTATAGTATCCCTCCTTACATGTCAATCACAAATGTTGACTGTACCTTGGCATATGGACAGGAGATGATTGGAGTTATCGTCGATAACTAGTTTTTGCCAAATTTTCCAGTTTTCTACCAGTTTATCTCAAATAGTTTGTTTTTATCCACAAAGCTTGGATCTTTGGGTTTATCAGACATTAATTCCTATGATCACTTACTACTGCATACTGTGCACCTAGTTTATTCCGTTGATTCATGACTCTCTTTCTTAGCACCAGTTTGTTTTGAAAATTACCACAAAAAAAAAAATGAGATATAGTATCACCAGGACACCTTCCTTGACATTTGTTTCCACTGATTCCCTTTATATTCTTGATCTTTTATTAATCTATATGATTTTTTCAAGCTCTATAAGATTATTTTTGGCAATTTGATTGGTACAACACTGAATAATTAAATTAACTTATGTAGAATTGTCATTTTATTTTATTGGCTTATCTCTTTTAATTTTTTCAACTTTTTCTTCTCATTACTATAGCTAGCATTTCTAGTACAGTTCTTGTCCGGGGCTCACGATCCCCCGGTCGACCCTCCCGGTGAGTAGTAACCTCTCGCTCTGCTTCACGCAGCTTCAGACGTCTCTGGACCCGTCTCCGGGGGACAGGAGCACAGGTGGAAACCAAGCACGAACCAGAGTGGTAGAGCAATGCAGATGTTTATTCAGCAGTTCACATCAGCCCAGTCTCACTGAATCCCCCAGAGCATAGCCTTATATTCCTTATCCCTTCCGGTTCTTGCTATCTGGCCCCTGATTGGAGAGCTCAGCCTGCTGTCGCCCCAGCCCCCTCCCCTTAGCTGGTTGTGTCCTGTGGCAATAGGGCAGGAGTCTCTCTGGACCTTCCCTCCCCACTCGGACCATCTGCTTGGTCCTATCACAGGTGGCCAGGTGTGTTTTACTCTTACTGGGGCTCCCTCAGCACCTCCCCGAGGGCAGTATCGTGCCTTGTACACGAGCCTTTCCTGCACCCTTAGCCCGGAAGTCACGGGTGAGGCGCGTGATTGCCGGGGGGGGGGGGGGGGGGGGGGGGGGGGGGGGGGAACGGGTATAGACTCCTGCTGTTACCTCTCTGCCCAGGAGGTTCGGGGACGGCCCCTGACAAGTTCTCAATAATAGTGGTGATAATGGACATTTGTGCTTGAGCCCTAATCTTGTTAGGAAGGCTTCTCGCTTATCCCCCTTACAAATAACATTTATTGGTAGTTTTTGATAGATATTACTTATTATTTTAAGAAAAATTTCCATTTATTTCTACATTTTCTGGTGTTTTTTAACAAGAATGAGTATTGTATTTTCTCAAAAGCATTTTTTGTGTTTATTGATGTAATTAGGTGAAATTTGTAACTTTTATTATTGATGCAGTCACTCATGTTGATAGTTTTCCTAATATGGAGGCAGTCCTAAATTTCCTGGTTGTAAAGTATAATTCTGGGGATATATTGCTGTAATTTTCTTGCCAGGATTTTTAAAAGAAATTGTGTATCAATAATCATTATGGAAATTATTCAGTACTTTTTTTTATTATTATTTCACTTTCCCTGGTTCAGATATCAACCCCTCGTGTCATAAAAATAATTTGGTAGGATTCTTTATCTGCCTATTTTTTCCCAAGTAGCTTATATAATAATGAAACTAATGTTTCTTTAAATTTTTGGGACATTCACCTATGAATCCATGTGACACTGGGGATATTTTCTTAGAACTCATTTTTTCTTAGAATTCATTCATGAGTTCTTCATTTCCCACCCCTAAGGTGGGACTATTTAAGTGTTCTATCTCCTCTTTTGTCAACCAGTACAATTTACATTTTTGTAAATATCTGTCTATTTCACTTATATTGCCAGATTTATTGGTAAATAATTGGACAAGCTGTAGGAAAAGTGGTGGCTCAATTCAAAGATGCACATCATGATGTGTTATTTATGTTCTTGGCTGGTGTACTTGGGACACAGAATGATGTTTGTCAATGATGACTGTAAATTTTTCAGATTTTGTAGATCTAAATTTCACAAGAGCTTTAAAAAGAAGCATAATCCTTATAAGGTCAAATGAACTAAAGCCTGCCAAAAGGTAAGTGGCAAAGAACTTGCAGTGGATAATTCATCTGAATGTGAAAAATGTAGAAATGAACCTGTCAAGTACCAGAGAGAGCTATGGAACAAAACAGTTAATGCCATGAAGAGAGTAGAAGAGATCAAACAAAAATATCAAGGTAAATTATAATGAACAGGTTAAGGAAGAACAAAGAACTATTGAAAGTTCAGGTCATCGATAAAATCAAACAAAACATCGATCTTATCCAGGCACCTCTTGCAGGCAAAGGAAAACAAGTGGAAGAAAAAATAGCGCTCAGATTGCAACAGGATGTGGACATGGATGATGATTCTTAGAAATCTCAAAATGTTTTGCATTCTTCACTTGGTTTCTCTCTAGAAAATATCTTGCAGAGCCTTGGAACTCTCATCCATCATTGATTTATTTTTCACATTAGTTTAGTAAAATGAAGTATTAAAAAATTCATCTCTTCCACATTGTTATCTGTGAACTATCAAATTATGGCGATGTTAATAGTATTTCAAGGTTAAAACTACATTGAATGGGTACTCTTCTGTAAGTGATCAAAGTGCTATTTGCAATTACAGAAGAGCACAGAAATAAAATGACTATCATTTGGATAACGATTTTCAGCATTTATCTAATGATATAATTACATTGTCCTTTAAGGTCACTGATATATAAAATAAAACTTTTCTTTTTAATGTCAAAAAGTAATTGGCCAAGACACATCCTAATTATTGATTTAATTTCCTCTTCATTGATGGTGAGTTAACTCTTTTCATTTTTATGCTGGTATTTTTTGCTTTTTTTTTTAAACAAAATAATTAATAGTTTATTTCACTGTTTTTTTTTGCATTTCATAAAACCAGCTCTAATTTTAATTTGTTACTTCAATGCTTTTCTTACTTTCAATTTTATTAATCTCCCCTTTGATTTTCAGGATTTCCAATTTAATATTGAATCAGGGATTTTTATTTTGTTTCCTTTTTTGCTTTT
Organism: Bettongia penicillata ogilbyi; assembly: GCA_023548195.1. Lineage (NCBI taxonomy): Eukaryota > Metazoa > Chordata > Mammalia > Diprotodontia > Potoroidae > Bettongia > Bettongia penicillata. The sequence continues at coordinate 2,060,180 of JAJHZJ010000318.1, read as the reverse complement.
TTAATTTGCATGTCCAATTCTTTGATCTGATCTTTTTCTCTTATGAAAGTGTTTTAAGATATATATTCTCCAAAAATATTGCTTTAGCTGCATATCATAAATTTTGACATATTGTCTAATTTTTGTGGTTCTCTTTAATGAAATTATTTATTATTTCTGATTTGTTCTGGAACCCACCAATTCTTTAGGGTATGATCATTAGCTTTCCAATTGTTTTTAAATCTTTTCATGCACCTTAGTGAATGTCATTATTATTGCATTATGATCTGAAAAGGATTTATTTATTATTTCTACTTTTCTATATTTGATTGTGAGGTTTTTCTTCCATAATACATAATTAATTTTTCGTTTCATGTAACACTGAGGAAAAGAATATCTTTTATATTCCCATTTAATGAGGTCTATCATATCTACTATTCTAAAATTCTATTCACTTCCTTACTTATTTCTTGTTTATTTCCTGGTTACGTTTATCTAATTTTTAGAAGAGAAAGTTGAGGTCCCCCACTGTTCTAATTTTACGATAAATTACCTCTTTCCGTTAATTCAACTTCTCCTTTAAAAATTAGGATCCCATGTCAATTGGTACATATATATTTAGTATTGATGTCATTCATTTTCTATGCTTCCTTTCAGTAAGATGTTTTTTCCTATCTTATTTCTTTAAATTGGATCTGTTTTTGTTTTTGTTTTGTTTGAGGTCAAGAATGCCATCCCTGCCTTTTTCCTTCATTTGAAGCATAATAGATTTTGCTCCAGGCTTTTACCTTTACCACCTGTGTGTCTTTCTGTTTCAAATCTGTTTCTTGTAAGCAACATATTGTTAGATTCTTTTTTTTTTAATTACTATCCTCTTCTGTTTTGTGGGCAAGTTCATCCCTTTCATATTCACAATTATAATTACTAACTGTATTTCCCTCCATCCTATTTCTTCTCTCTCTCTCTCTCTCTCTGTCTTCTCTGTCTCTATCTGTCTCCATTTGTCTTTCTGTTTGTCTCTTTGTCTTTTTTCAACTCAACTCTCCTCACAGTTGTTTTGCTTCAATCCACCATATTTACCCAAAGTGCCCTGTCTGTTATCAGTCGCCCTTCTCTCATGCCACTCTACTCCTACTTTATACATATATATCTATATGTGTGTGTGTATGTCTGTTGTGTGTATTACACATATATATTTGTATGTATTTGTTTGCATATGAATACACACATACACACACACACACACACACACACATATATATATATATATGAAAATAAGTGGATATGTCATATGCTATTTCCTCCTTAAGTCAATTTCAATGAGAACAAGGTTCAAGCATTGCCCAGCACTGCTTTTTCCCTTCATGGCAATGGCACTTTTGTGCCTATTTCTGTAGGATAATTTGCTCCATTCTACTTCTCCCTTCAGCAACTTGTTTTTCCCTTCACTTTTCTTGCCACTTAATTTTGTTGTCTTGGATATCATCCCATCATAGTCAACTCACATCTGTATCCTCTTTCTATATACACTCCTACTAACTACCCTGAAAGTGAAAAAATTCTTAAGACTTGCAAACATCATCTTCCCATGTTGGAAAGGAAATAATTTAATGCTACAGAATCTTTTGTCTTCTTTTTCCTGTTAGTGGTTTTATGCTTATTAAGTCTTGTATCCTAAGGTTAAATTTTCTGATCAGCTTTTGTCTTTTCATCAGAAATTTTTGAAAGTCTCTTGTTTTTCAATAAATGCTGATCTTCTTTCCTGAAGAATTATTCTTAGTTTCCCTGGATAGGTTTTAATTCTTGGCTTTAATCCTAGCTCTTTTGCCTTATAGAATATCATTTTTCAAGCTTCCTCCTCTTTTAATGGTGTAACTGCTGAATCCTGTGTAATCCTGGATGTGACTCCCTGATATTTGAATTTCTTCTTTCTGGCTCTTTGCAGTATTTTTTTTCTTGGGCTGGGAATTCTGGAATTCGAATATAAAATTCATGGAGTGTTCATTTTGGGATTTCTTTCAGGAGGTGATTAGTTGATTATCTCTATTTTACCTTCTAGCTCTAAAATATTAGGGAAGTTTCCATTGATACTTTCTTGAAATAAGTTTTCTTATTTTTTTTATTGTGGTTTTCAGGTAGTCAAATAATTTAAAATTATTTCTCCTAGATCTATGTCAGTTATTTTGTGCAATGAGATAATTCACATTTTCTTCTATTTAATTCTTTTGATTTTATTATATTATTTTTAGATATTTCAAAGTGCCAGTAGCTTCTACTTGGTCAATTTTATTTTATTTTTTTACTTGTCACTTTAATGAGAGACAATTTGCCCCATTCCATTTCTCCCTTTCTCCTCCCAATATATTCCTCTCCCACCCCTTAATTTCATTTTTTTAAATATGACCCCATCCTATTCAACTTACCCTGTGCTCTCTGTCTGTGTGTGTGTGTATGTGTGTGTGTAATCCCACCAACTACCCAGATACTGAAAAGGTTCAAGAGTTACAAATATTGTCTTTCCATGTAGGAATGTAAACAGTTCACCTTTGGTAAGTCCCTTATGACTTCTCTTTGCTTTTTACTTTTTCATGCTTCTTCTCATTCTTGTGTTTGAAAGTCAAATATTTTTTTTTCAGCTCTGGTCTTTTCATTAAGAATGCTTGAAAGTCCTCTATTTCATTGAAAGACCATTTTTCCCCCTGAAGTATTATACTCAGTTTTGCGGGGTAGGTGATTCTTGGTTTTAGTACTAGCTCCTTTGACTTCTAAAATATCCTATTTCACACCCATCAATCCCTTAATGTAGAAGCTGCTAGATCTTGTGTTATCCTGATTGTATTTCCACAACACTTGAATTGTTTCTTTCTAGCTGCTTGCAATATTTTCTCCTTGACCTGGGAATTCTGGAATTCAGCCACAATGTTCCTAGGAGTTTCTCTTTTTGGATCTCTTTCAGGCGGTGATTGATGGATTCCTTCAATACTTATTTTGCCCTCTGGTTCTAGAATATCAGGGCAGTTTTCCTTGATAATTTCATGAAAGATGATGTTTAGGCTCTTTTTTTGATTATGGCTTTCAGATAGTCCCATAATTTTTAAATTGTCTCTCCTGGATCTATTTTCCAGGTCAGTTGTTTTTCCCATGAGATATTTCACATTCTCTTCCATTTTTTCATTCTTTTGGTTTTGTTTGGTGATTTCTTGGTTTCTCAGAAAGTCATTAGCCTCCATCTGTTCCATTGTAATTTTGAAAGAACTATTTTCTCCAGTGAGCTTTTGAACCTTGTTTTCCATTTGGCTAATTGTGCTTTTGAAAGCATTCTTCTCCTCATTGGCTTTTTGAACCTCTTTTGCCAATTGAGTTAGCCTATTTTTCAAGGTGTTACTTTCTTCAGCATTTTTTTGGGTCTCCTTTAGTAACTTGTTGACCCACTTCTCATGATTTTCTTGCATCTCTCTCATTTCTCTTCCCAATTTTTCCTCCACCTCTTTCACTTTATTTTTTCAATCCTTTCTGAGGTCTTCCATGGCCTGATACCATTGTATATTTTTTTGGATGTTTGGGATACAGAAACCTTGACTTTTATGTCTTTCCCTGATGGTAAGTATTGTTCTTTCTCATCTGAAAGGGTGGGAGAACATATCTGTTCACCAAGAAAGTAACTTTCTATAGTCTTATTCCCCCCCACCCTTTTTTTTTTTGCATTTTCCCAGCCAGCTACTTGACTTTTGGGTCCTTTCTCAAGAGTAGGATATACTCTGGGGGTCTGTAAGATCTCAGCTCCTCCAAGGTGGCACAATCAAGTGTGTACACTAGTCTGGCAGCAAGTAGAGATTTTTGTGCCCAGAATCTGAGTAATAGAGTTTCCTCTTCACAACCACCCCATCTTCAGTTCTGCCAAGACAGCACTGGGGGCTGAGATTCAGATAAGCTGTAGGGGCAGGGTCTCCATTCAGTGTGAGATAAAAAGCAGCTGCACAAATCCCTCAGAAGTATTAGATGGAGGCAGGACCTCTACACAGGGCCAAGGTAAGAATCAGCAACTCAGTACCCCCAGGGGTTTTACTATGTAACAATGGATGTCGGCTGCTGTAGGGGCCGCTGTAGGGGCTGCTGTGGAAGCTGTTACCACCTGTCCAATGTGATAACAGCTCCTGCCTGAGGCCAAGCTATGGGAAGGGACTTCTCCCTTCTCAGCCAGCTTAAAAAACCCTGTAACTGACCTTTGGTGCCTGTGGTTTGAGGGATCTGTGAACCGCTGTTATTTCAGCTGGGAATTCCTCTCTCATGGCCTGCTCATGTCCTCCTCCAGTCTTCATTGCCCTGGACTGGAAATCTCCACTCAGTTATTCTGTGACTTCTGCTGCTCTAGAATTCATTGAGAGTTTTTCTTTTCAAGTATTTTATGTGCTGTGGGGGTAGAGCTAATATATGTGTATCTTTCTACTCTGCCATCTTGGCTCCATTTTTATTTTTTTAAGGAGGTATTTTCTTCCTTGAATTTTGGTACATTTTTTTTTTTAATTTGTGTGTGTGCTTCCTTTACCAAGTTGTTGACTCTTTTTTCATGATTCTCTTATACCACTCTCATTTCTCCTTTTTTTGCCTCTTTTATTTGATTTTTAAAATCACTTTTGAACTCTTCCTGGAATTGTTGTTGGTACTGATATTAATATTTTTCTTTGAGAGTTTGTATATAGCCATTTTGACAATGTTATTCTCCTCTGATGTTGCTTTTGTTTTTTTTATCTTCCCTGTCACTATAGTAGTTTTCTATGGTCAGGTTCTATTTTGTTCTCTACCATCATTTTCTGGGGTATTTCCTAACTCTTAACTTTATCTTAAAGCTGGGCTCTGCTCCTACAGTAGAAGAGGACCCCAAGCTTTAGATCTTTCATGCAGCTTTTTAAAAAAAATAGTTTTGTTTTCAGGGTTCTACAATCACTTCCATTTAAATTAAATTTTCCTCCTCCCTTGTCTTCCTTCCTGCCTCCCGCCCCTCTGCCTCCCTAAGGTGGCATAAAATTTTATATAGGTTCAGCACATACATTCTTATTAAATACATTTTCAGATTAGTCATGTTGCATAGAAGAATTAGAACAAATGGGAGAAATCATAAAAGAAATCAAAATATAATATGAAAGAAAATTAGCTGTTAAGTTCTGCAATCGAATTCTATAATTCTTTCTCTGGACTTAGAAGCCGTATTGCCTTAAGAGACCATTGGGAATTTTTTAAGTACTTGCATTGCAATGAACTAAGTCTACCAGAAAAAATCCTTGCATACCCTGATTGTTGCTATGTATAAAGTTTTCCTGGTTCTACTCCTTTCAATCATCATCAGTTCATATAAGTCTTTCCAGGATTTTCTGAAGTTCACCTGTTTGTCTTTTCTTATAGCAAAATAGTATTCCATTACGTCCATATAACACAATTTGTTCTGTCATTTCCCAATTGATGGGCAACTTCTTCATTTTCAGTGGCCAATATGCCACCAACAAAGTGTGCTGCTATAAATGTTTTTGCACACGTGGGACCCTTTCCCATTTTTATGATCTCTTGGGGATACAGTGCTAGAAGCAGTTTTGCTGGGTCAAAGGGTATGCATTTTTTCTAATCCTTTTGGCACAGTTCCAAATTGCTCTCCAGAATGATTGGATCAGCTCACAGCTCCATTAGCAAAGAATTAGTGTTCCAATTAGTGTTCCAATTTTCTCACATCTTCTCCAAAAATTATCATCTTCCTGCTTTGTCATGTTAGTCAATCTGATAGGTGTGATATGGTACCTCAGAGTTTTTTTGATTTGCATTTATCTAATCAATAGTAATTTAGAGCATTTTTTCAAATGACCATAGATAGCTTTGATTTCTTCCTCTGAAAACTGTCTGTTCATATCCTCTGACCATTTATCAATTGGGGAATGACTTGTATTCTTGTACATTTGACTCAATTCTCTATATATTTTAGAAATGAGAACTTTATCATTGACACTAGTTGCAAAAAATTCTTTCCCAATTTTCTTCTTCCCTCCTAATCTTGGTTGCATTGAGTTTGTTTGTGCAAAAACAGTTCAATTTAGTTTAATCAAAACTATTCATTTTGCACTTCATAACGTTTTCTATCTCTTGTTTAGTCAAAATTTCTTTCCTTCTCTATAAATTTGATAAATACACTGTTCTTTGCTGCAGTAATTTGTTTATAACTAGATCATTTACCCATTTGGACTTTATTCTTGTGTATGGTGTCAGGCATTGGTCTATGCCTAGTTTCTGCCACACTGTTATCCAGTTTTCCCAGCAGATTTTATTGAACAGTGAATTCTTATCCCAGAAGCTGGAATCCTTGGGTTTATCAAACATTAGATTGCTACATAGATTAACTACTATGTCTTGGATTCCTAACAAATTCCACTGGTCTACCCTTCTGTTTGTTAGCCAATACCAGATGTTTTTGACAATTGCTGCCTTATAAAATATTTTGAGATCTGGTAGAGCTAGGCCACCTTCTACAGCAATTCTTTCATTAGTTTCCTTGACATTCTGAACCTTTTGTTCTTCCAGATGAATTTTGATATTATTATATTTTTTCTAGCTCTATGAAATAATTACCTGATAGTTTGATTCTTATGGCACTGAAAAAGTAAATTAATTTAGGTAGAATTTGCCATTTTTATTATATTGCCTCGGCCACGCACGAGCAGTTGACGTTTTTCCACTTACACAGACCTATCTTTATTTGTGTAAAAAGTGTTTTCTAATTGTGTTAATGTAGTCCCTGGATTTGTTTTGAAAGATAGACTCCCAGATATTTTATAGTGTCTACCATATCTTTAAATGAGATTTCTCTTTCTATCTCTTGCTTTTGGGCTTTGTTAATAATATATAGGAATGCAGAAGATTTGTGTGGGTTTATTTTGTAACCTGCAACTTTGCCAAAGTTGTTTTTTATTTCAAGTAGTTTTTTACTTGAGTCTCTGGGATTCTGTCAGTATATCATCATATCATCTGCAAAGAGTGATAACTTACTTTCTTCTTTGCCTATTCTAATTCCTTCTATTACTTTTTCTTCTCTTATTGCCACAACTAACATAACTAGTGCTATACTGAATAATAGTGGTGATAATGGACATCCTTGTTTCACTCCTGATATTGTTGGAAATGCATGTAGCTTATCCCCACTGCATATAATGCTTGCTGAAGGTTTTAGATACTGCTTATTATTTTATGGAAAGTTCCATTTATTCCTATGTTCTCCACTGTTTTCAACAGGAATGGGTATTGTATTTTGTCATGAAATTTTTCTGAATCTATTGAGATAATCATTATGTTTCTGCTAGTTTTGTTGTTGATATGATCAACAATTTCCCTTTTCTGCTTATGTTTTTATGCTTCTTTTAATTCTTGTGTTTTAAAGTCACATTTTCTACTCTTCTCTGGTCTTTTTATCAAGAATGCTTAAGAGTCCTCTATCTCATTGAATATCCACGTTTTCCCCTGAAGGATTTTGCTCAGTTTTGCTCCATAGGTGATTCTTGGTTGTAATTCTACCTCCTTTGCATTTCCAAATATCATGTTCTAAGCCATCTGATCCTTTAAGTTAGAAGCTGCTAAATCTTGCATTATTCTGAATGTGGCTCCACAATGTTTGAATTGTTTGTTGCTGTCTACTTGCTGTATTTTCTTCTTTACCTTGGAGGTCTAGAATTTGGCCATGATATTCTGGGCAATTTTCATTTTGGATCTCTTTCAGAAGGTGATAGATTGATTCCTTCCATTTCCATTATACCCTCTGCTTCTAGAAAACCAGGGCAGTTTTGCTTGGTAATTTCTTAAAAGATGTTTTCCAAGTTTTTTCTTTTTTTTCTTATCATCTTTTCAGGTATTTTTAAACTCTCTCTCTTGAATCTATTGTCTGGATCAGTTGTCTTTCTAATGACATATTTGACATTTTCTTAATATCTTGTATTATTCATTTGCTTTTGTTTTATTTTTTCTTGATTTTTCATAAAGTCATTGGCTTCCATTTGTTCTGTTATAATTTTTAAGGAATTATTTTCTTCAGTGAGATTTTGGATCTCTTTTTTCATTAGACTAATTTGGTTTTTTTTCAGACATTCTTTGCCTCATTGACTTCTTGAATCTCTTACAATTTGGCCTCGTCTGTTTTTTAGGTATTATTTTCTTCAATATTTTTGGTGTGTCCTTAACCAAGCTGTTGCCTTGTTTTTCACTATTTTCTTTATTGCTTTCATTTCACTTCCAAATTTTTCCTTTACTTCACTTATTTGATTTTCCAAATCACTCTTGAGTTCTTCCATGGTCTGACACCAAGTATATATTTCTTTGAGGCTTTGTATGTAGGATTTTTTACTTTGTTTCCTTCTTCTGAGTATATGTTTTGAGCCCTCTTGTCATCATAGTAACTTCATACAGTCAGTTTATTTTACCATTCTTTGTTCATTTTCCCAGCCTAGTGTTTGAATTTTAATTCTTTGTTAAAGTAGTGCTCTCTTTACAGGATGCTACCCTCTTTCATGTTTTAGAGGTTTGTGCAGCTGTTTTCAGAGATACTTCTAGGGATCTATAAATGTTCAGTTCCTCAACTGTAGTAGGATGTAATACTCTCTTGGCCTGTGCTCTTCTCTGTGAATGACCACAAGCACATTTTTTCTGCCCTGAAATTGTGATGAGGTTCCCCTCTCCACTGTGGCCACAAACTCTGCTATGCTAGTGCTCTTCTTTACCCTGAGACTACCATTCAGGACTGTGTTCTGGATCTGAGTATGGGCAAACCAACAGAGTCCTGCCTCAGTGCTAGGAAAAAAGACCCTTATAATCATAATCTTCTCTGACCAGCTTGACCACCTTTCTATCTGTGGGCTGAGAGCTCTAGAAGCAGCCATTGCCACTGCTGATTCAGTCTCTCCCAAGGCATGCTCCTTCTTTCCTGTGGCTGAGGCTATTCTGGAACAGCCTATGCTGGAGTGCATTCCACTCTCACTCACGTATGACAGATGTTTCCTGTTGACATTCTAAGTTGTCTTTGGTGTCTGTGGGTTGAGAGGTCCGGAGACTGCTAGTGCATCCAGTGATTCAGTCCCTCCCAAGGCCTATTCCTGGTTTGCTGTGACTGGTACTGTGCTGTCTTGGCCTGTACTAGACTGTGCTCCTAACTTACCATGGTGCAACAGATCTTTCCTCCTAACTTCCCAAGTTGTCTTGGCCTGAAAATTTTTTTCACTCTATCCTTTTTTTTTTGTGAATGTTGGTACTCTACCATTTTATAAAGGTTTTTGAATGGGTTTGGGGGAGGGCTCAGGTGAGTCTTTGTCTTTACTCTTCCATCTTTGTTCTGCCTCCCAGAATCATAGTATTTTTGACAATTTATACAATTAATAGCTTAGTTTGGTACTCCAAATATGAGATTCTTGTCTAGTGAACAAGCAATGGACAAATTGCTAATAGAACAGGATCATATTAATCTCTACTGTAAATGAAAGTGAAAAATCAAAGGAAGCTGTGGTTAAATGTAAGAATGTCATGCCATTTTTTTCCTACTAGGACAATAAATAATGCAGTTGGGAGAGTTGATTTTAGTCTTATATCTAATGAAAGAAAGATAAATGAAGTTCAAGAGAACTTCATTTATCTTTTATTGTAGAGTTCATGGTAAGAATTTGACAAAAGATCAATACAAACTAATAGCAGATTATTCAAAACATTTTCTCCAGGGGAGTTGAGTATTCAAAATTTGTATGGGTTGTTGATCATACTTGTTGGCTTAGGAAACAAAGTAAAACATAGAGCAAAGTCAAGACATCTCAAGACTAGAGAGGAGCTGTAGATTTAAAATGAATAATGATTATTCCCTCCCCCATTTGATTTCTTCAGGGAAAACAGAACATAGAAGAAAGGAGGAAAAGCTTTACCCTCAAGCCAGAAATAGATGAGTGATGCTAGATTTACTCAAGATATATTTCTGATTTGAAACTTCCTCACTGGCCTGTCTCAAGGCTCCTTTCAAACTTTTCCCGCTTTCATTTCTGCTTTGGGATGACATCTTTTTCCTGTTTCCCACCTCAAGCTATTTAGTCATTTGACTAACTGACATTTGACTAGTTAATTTTTTTTGCTATTCTTACCCATTAGTCTTATTCCCCCAAAATTAGGGTTATCTGGCTTATGGATGGTTTGAATTCAGGTCTGGTTCGAATCCCTTAAGAGATTAAGAAATATTGATAAGATTGTACGTTTGCAGATAGCCCTCCTCTACTTATTTCATGCCCAAGAGTTCTAGCATATAAACAAATAGCAGATATTTATATCAAATCAATATTTATATGATCTGTTTTTATATATTACTTTATAGATATATCTTACATATCCATACACACACACACACAATCACACATTCGCACAAATATGCAGCCATGTACCATAGTGGGTGCCACATGTATGCATGAATGTATGCATGTATGTATTCATGTGTACATATTTGTATATACTCATGCATACACATAGAAACCCACACACATGACTTCTCTATAAAAATATATTTTGAACTTATACTATGCAAAGAAAGTGATTAAAGAGCTAGCTAGTTTGCCCTTGGAAAACTATGTGGTGTTTTAAAGTCTCAAACCTCTTGCCTGAAAAAAAAATCCCACATTTTTAATAGCAAATTGGTGATACTCCATGATTATGACTCTTGAAATACCATAGTCTATAGAGCAGTAAATATTCTGATTACTCAAAGAACAATAAGGAGGGACATGGGAGACATGAATAGGTTACAAGGTACTGCTAATATGATGAATATTGTGAAGAATATGTGTTGTATATATGCATGCACACATACTTGTGTATGTATGTTTTTCCATGTATGGGTTTATGTTTAAGCACTCCAGAAAAAGAATGTGATCTTGCCATGTACTGCAAGTAATAATTTAAAAATGGCCTAAAAAGTCTACAGGAAGCAAACAATATTAACAGATCCAAAGGAAAGTCTTCAAAATCATTTGGACTAAATGCAGAGGATTTATGAGAGAATATGCTTAATATCAACACTGAATGAGAAGGTTCTGGATGAGTTTTTGCCTGTACCATTTGAGGGAATAATCATGTCAGATCATATAGTTGTCAAAATATGTATACAGTTCAATTTGTTTTGCTTTTGACGTTTGTTCTTTATTCTGTGAAATAGCTAAAAAAAGAACATGGACACGCTAAATAGTGTTAGTCATTTTAGCGAATTAAATATTTGTCAGTCTTTGGGATCAGTAAATCTCTGTCAGGACAAACTACCCCATTTATTGTTTTATTAAACAAAGTGTATATCATGGTTAGACTGGAGTATATTGAGATTATTTTTCCTTCTGTGCAAGTTTTCTCCTTAAAAAGTAATTTTGAAACACATTGTTTGAAGTTTGACTAAGTGACTTCTTTATCCTTCAAAATAAACAGAAAAATAATATAAAATAATCAGTGGATAATCAATATGCTCTATTGATAGGTTCAAATGTCAGGGGAAAAATATTGGAAATTCATCCAAAGCTTAAGTGGACCCTCTCTGGTGAATATATTGGAAGATGTGTTCCAGAAGTGCACGAGATATGCAGGGATTGATGAATATGCTATATACTTCATTGTAGGAAATATTCCTGCAGTTGAGATCACAGAATCTTTGTAGCATTGGAGCATGGTCTTAATAATTAATTTATTTCAGCAACCCAACATTGAAGATTCCATCTTGCTTTTGTCCATCTTTTCAGTGTTACTCTTATCTGCATCCTCCCCTAAATTTTACAGAGCCAGTTTACCCAGTTTACTAAAAGGCCTTTGCCTAAAATCTTTGCATTTCATGGAAAACTATATATTGGAATGGAAGCATTGGTCATATTTCATCTTTTCTTGCTATGTTAGTGTTCATCTTCTTCTACTGGTCGCATTTCTCTTATCATATGCTTTCTACCACTTCTTTGTAATTTATGATTTATAATTTTTGGCAACCTAAGACTATCTATTATATTCATTTCTTCTGATTCAATTCTTTTTTATTTTTATTGGTAAGTAGTGTTATACTTTTTCCAACTACATGTAAGGATAGTTTAAAACACTAATTTTTATGAGATTTTGAGTTTCAATTTCTTTCTCCTCTCTCTCTCTCTCTCTCTCTCTCTCTCTCTCTCTCTCTCTCTCTCTCTCTCTCTCTATCTCTCTCTCTCTCTCTCTCTCTTTCTCTCTCATCCCTCCTCTTCAAAATGACAAGCAGTCTAATATAGGTTATACATTTGCAATCACGTACAAATATTTCCACAATTATCATGTCATCAAAGAAGAAAAGAACAATGTGGAAAAGGAATAAAAATTAAAAAAAAGAAAAAATAGCATACTTCCATCTTCATTCAGACTAGACATTTCTTTCTCTGGCTGTGGATACCATTTTCCATCAGAAGTCTTTTGCAATTGTTTTGAATCATCATATTGCTGAGAAGAACTAAGTCAACCAAAACTGATCATTACACAGTGTTGCTTTTACCATGAACAATGTTCTCCTGGATTGGTTCACTTCACTCAGCATCAGTTTGTGTAAGTCTCCAGGTTTTTCTGATGTCTGCCTTCTCATCACTCTTATAGAACAATATTATTCCATTACATTAATATACTAACACTTGTTCAGCCATTCCCTACTTGATATGCATCCTTTCAAATGCCAATTCTTGGTCACCACAAAGAGAGCCACTATAAATAATTTTATACTTGTGAGTACTTTTCCTTTTTTTATGACCTCTTTGGAGTGCATATCTAGTAGTGTCTGGCTTAAAGGGTATGCCCAACCTCATAGCTCTTTGAACATATTTCCAAATTGCTCTCCAGAGTTGTTGAATCAGTTCATAACTCCATCATCAATGCAATGGTGTCCCAATTTTCCAACATCATATTCCACAGCTATCATTCTTTTTTTCTGTCATATTAGCCATTCCAATATATGTGAGGTGGTACTCAGAGTTATATTAATTTGCATTTCTCTTATTAATGGTGATTTAGAATCTTTTTCATATGAGTATATATAGCTTTAATTTCTTCATCTAAAATTCTCTGACCATTTATCAATTAGGGAATGGCTTGCATTCTTTTAAATATGACTCAAATCTCTACATATTTTAGAAATGAGACATTTATCACAAATACTGGCAGTAAAATTGTTTCCCAGCGTTCTGCTCTCTTCCTTATCTTGTTGCATTGACTTCGTTTATGTAAAGCCTTTTCAATTTGAAGTAATAAAAATTATTCCTTTTGCATTTCACAATGTTCTCTATCTCTTCTTTGGTCATAAATTTTCCCCTCTGCATAGATTGACAGGTAAACTATTCATTGCTCTCTTAATTTGCTTATGGTATCACCCTTTATGTATAAATCATGTACCTATTTGATTTTATCTTGGTATATGTTGTGAGATGTTGGTTTATGCTCAATTTCTGCTGTACTATGCTCAAGGTTTCCGAGTGGTTTTTGCAGATGGTGAGTTCTCATTCCAGAAGTCAGAGACTTAGGGTTTATCAAGTACTGGATTAGTATAATCATGTACTGTAATTTTTTGTTTACTCAATCTATTCTACTGATTCATCACTCAACTTCTTCACCAGTATAGTTTTCACCAAATAGTTTTGATGATTACTGCTTTACAATAGAGTTTTAGATCTGGTATGGCTAGGCGGCATTGCTTTGAATTTTTCTTCATTAATTCCATTGATTTCTTGATCTTTTGCTCCTGCAGCTGAATTTAGTTATTATTTTTTCTTGCTCTATAAAATAAATGTTCATAGTTTGATTAGAATGACACTGAATAAGCAAATTAATTTAGGTAGAATAATAAATTTTAAAATTTTATTAACTCAGCTTACCCATAAGCAATTGATATTTTTTCCAGTTGTCTAGATCTGACTTTATGTGAAAAGTATTTGTTATTGTGTTCTTCTAGTTCCAAAGTTTGTCTTGCCAAGTAGATTACAAAATATTTCATATTGTCTACAATTATTTTAAATAGAATTTATCTATCTCTTCTTACTAAGTTTTGTTGGTTACACATAGAAAAGATAATGATTTATGTAGCTTTATTTTATACCCTGCAAATTTGCAAGAGTTGGTAATTGTTTCATGTACAGTTTTGGTTGATTCTGAAGGATTCTCTAAGTATACTATGATATCATTTGCAAAGAGTGATAGTTTCAATTCCTTATTGCCTATTTTAATTCCTTCAGTTTCTTCTTTTATTGTTACAGCTAACATTTCTAGTGCAGTATTGTATAATAATGTTGATAATGGGAACCTTTTCTTTTACCCTTGATCTTATTAGGAAGGTCTCTAGTTTATTCCTCATTATAGATAATGCTTGCCAATCATTTTAGATAGATTCTGCTTATCATTTTAAGCTCCATTTATTACTATACTCTCTATTGTTTTTAGTAAAAATGGATGCCATATTTTGTGAAAAGCTTTTTCTGTATCTATTGAAATAATCATATAATTTTTGTTGGTTTTATTATAAATTATGGTCAATCATTCCAATAGTTTTCCTAACATTGAACCAGCCCTGCATTCTTGAGATAAATCTCATCTGGTCATACAGCATTGTCCTTATGATAAATTGATGTGATTTCTTTGCTAACCTTTTCTTTAGAAGTTTTGCATCAGTATTCATTAGGGAAAATTAGCCTATAACTGTCTTGCTGTTTTGACTCTTCTCAGTTTAGGTATCAGTACCTTATTTGTGTCATAAAAGAAATATGGCAAAATTCCTTCTTTGTCTTTTTTCCTAAATAAGTTCTATCTGCCTGTATTATTTTAAAACTAATGTTTTCCTTGATTTTTAACCATAAAACCCCAAAAGGATACTTGTCTTTTAAAAGAGGGAGCTTTGTTGCTGGGGAATGTTTAGAGGTGTTAAAAACACTAGTTACTTTTCTGAAGGGGTGTAATTTTCTCCTCACCTATTCAATTCCGGAGTCATCTCATTGCCCATGAGCCCTCTAGGTCATCCTCCAAACTGCATACCCTACAATGATTAATACGTTTTTTATTTTGTTTATTTCATCATGTTAAGCAGTAAAAATTGTTTGAGATTATAACATAGAAGGTTACTATACTAAAATGCTGTTTAAGTAATAAAAAGCTATTATGTTGATCTCTTTGTATATTAACTAGTAGAAAGTAGAGTATTCCAGTGCTTATATCAGAGAACCCACCATGGTTCAGCACAACTGACTGCCAGCCTGTTTCCTCCTTTATTTCTACCCACCATCACTCATCTCACATGTATTTGTGCTGCCCCTCCCCCAAATATTCATCCTTCTCATCCTTGCTACAATCTCATCTTTTTTTCAAGACACAGTTTAGTTTCTACCTCATCCAAGAAGCTTTTTTTTCTAATTATCCCCTTTTGAAATTGTTTGCTTTTTCTCCTCAAAATATCTTGGAACGTCTTTTCTGCTCCTTTTCCTTTATTCTTTCATGCCTGTACTTTATGTATTTGTAGATGTATCTGATTGCTCACAATTAAGCATAAGGAATGTCTTTTTTTTTTTTTGCATCCCCTCTTGTCTAGCATTGTTCCCTGTGAATGGACACTTTAAAATGTTTAATGAATTGAATGACAAAATTGCCTTTACATACATTTTGAGAAACATCCATTTTATTTCATATAAAGACATATGGCTTTATCCATACTTCAAGTAAATCTATGGAACAATTTAACAAATTGATAAGAAAAAAATATTGAACCCAGGTCAGCAGTGAACTAACTTTGAATATTATCTCTCGTACTTTCTAACTGTGAAATCTAAAAGTCACTACCTCCCCAAAACTCAGTGCCTTTACTTTTTGCAAGATGAGAATAATATCTATTAATACTTGTTCAATATGGTAATTTTGAGCAACAAATCAGCTAATTAATGTATGTAAAGTGTTTCACAATAGAAAACCACTTTTTAAATGCCATTATCTTATTTTGATCTTTTTAAAATCAGTTATTATCAATATTATTATTACTATCACCCTCATCATTTTAATTATGATTTCAATTAGTTTCTATTTGCTGGGAAATTTAAGGTATATATTCTAGTGAATGGATGAATGAGTAGTCAATGGATGGAGGTTTATGATAGGACTGGATGATGGATTAACCCTGCTTGATGAACAATTCCTCAGACCCCCACAAAACATTCCTCCCCTCAAGAATATTTCACTTGATAATTAGCAGCTGAATGGTAATCGAATCAAGTCTCTTTACTTCCTGAGTATGCAAATTTTGACTTCTGATTGAATTGAAACTTTTTTCACAAGATTCTGTGGAAACTTCTTGTAAATTATTCTACACACCTGACCCTAAAGACAAATCTTAAGGGATAGCTAATGAAGTGCTTCTGTTGTAAAGCTACCTACCCCTTGATAAGGAAGCATTTGTTTTGCATTTTCAGAATGTCTGTTGGTGTCTATTCAGAAGTGATCACATGTAGAGAAACCAAATATCTCTTTCCTGCACATGGTAGATCCCTACCATGCATAGCACAGAACTGAATTTTAAAGGAAAATTAAGTGACAGTCAGTAGTTACCAAGAGCTAATTACCTCCAAGTTCAAATGCGTTATATGTCTGTACAGTCCCCACTAAATATTTTGAAAGTGGTTGGGTATGATAGTATATTTCTGTAACCTTTGCTACCCAAAAGGCTGAGGTTGGTAGATCTCTTCAAATCAGAAGTTAAGAAATTCTAATAGATGTCACTAAATCTAGAATGAGCTTGATGAGGGCACCACCTCCTCTCCCACTATGAAGTAGGGGAAGCACTGGGTTGATTGAGGAGGGACAAACTTGCCCAGGTCACAAATGGGACAAATCAAAGCTTTTAGGTAGAACAATTGTGAAATCAAGCTATGAGGGGCCACTATATTTCCAGCCTGGGTGAAATAACGAGACCCAAACTCCAAAAAAAAAAAAAAAATACTTCATCAAATTTAAACATGATTATCTCTAATGAGATAGAGAGTGCAAAAGGAATTATTTCCTTTTCTGCCTAATGGAGGGGGCAAGAGAGTGCAGTGGTGGAAAGGTATATGCTTCATGCTGATCAGATATTTATTTCTGTTGCTTTATTTGATTTCTACTGCTCTCAGTACTTCCCTGCCTCTGAGAACTGCAAGGATTCCCACTTGGTTTAAACAAAAGGGAAACCAATGGCTTGAGATACTTTCTCCTTGATTGAACATTTGATTAAGTGCTTCACTCTTACAGCTGAACACTTGAATTGAGTAAGTGCTCAGGAAACTTCAGCAGGTTGAGTAGGAGTTTACTCTCTCAACACAGCAGGATCAGAAAGCATGTTGTTTTTTTTCTTTTAATCCATTTAAAAAATTCCATTTTCCTCAGGGGAGTCTTTTACCTCTACTAATTTAAGTATGCAAGTAAGTTTAATTAACCACCTCAGTTCTCTGGCGTTTATATCAATTGCAAGACATGTTCCTGGTCATCATTATCTATCCTCCCTCAGGACTATGATTAGGTTTAGGGGAAACTTAAAAAGCTCAGAGAATGAACATGTATACAAAGCAAAGACATTCTTTGATAAAAAGAAATATCAAGAGGTAGATGAAAGAGGGGGAAGATGCTATGGTTCATTTGTTATGTGCCCTCTTAAGTTAAATGTTTCTAGCTGAATAGCTTGGTGAAAATCATAAGGCTTTACATCCATCTGGATACTTTAAAAAAGATTTATATAAGTTTTACCATTTCAGCATCAAGGCATATGATTCATTGTTTAGTGACACAGAGTTAACAGATTTACCTTTGGAAATTAAACTTGCATAGGAATTGCACATGCATTTCAGCACATTAATACATAAGGTTTAAATATAGTATCTTGAGAATTCCTGCTTTAAGGTTATTGTGACAAAAATATGTATAGAAAAATAGGGGAGACTGTTCGTCTTTCTCTGACCTATATCTTCTCACTTTTGTCTATGTATGTGTGTCCTCATGCATTGGTATATTCCATTTTACATATATATATATATATATATATATACATATATACATACATATGTATGTATGCATGTGTATGTATGTGTGTGCATGTGTATATATATATGTGTGTGTATATATATATATAAAGAGAGAAGAAAGAGAGAGAGAAAGAGAGAGAGAAGAAAAATAAACAGAAGAAGCAGTACTGCAGGCAAATAGAGTAATTTGGTATTATAATAGTTAGAACTCATATAATGCAAGTAATCAAACGTAAAATCACAGAACAAGAGTTACCCATAAAGAATCGTCAGCTATGACTCCTGTTAGAAAGACTGATAAGCTTATCCATATAGTCTGTTCCTCTAATTCCAGGGAAAAAATCGGGAGTAACCACCAAGGCCTTGACCTTCATTCTCACAGAATAATAGAATTTTAGAATTAGAATGGGACTCATAGACATCTTAACCAACTCATATTTTCATATATGAAAGAAATCCCTAATATAACAACATATTTAACAGCTCCTCAGTCAAACTCTTCTTGAAGAAATCCATTGAGAGAGAACTTAGGACACTTGAGGCACTTATTACAATTACAAATATTTTTAAGTATCGCAATTTTTTCCCTCTGACATCAGTTCTAAATTTGTTTTTTTGTAAATTCTAAATATTGTTCCTCTAGGCATAGAAAATGAGTCTAATTCCTATTTCACTTGATAATTCTTCAAATATTTGAAGACGTAGTAAAAACTTCTTCAGATTAAGTATTTCCAACTTCTTCAACTAAACATTATATGATATAAATTCCAAGCCCTTCCACACCCTGTTCACTAATTTCTGTATGTTCAGAGATGATCAAGATACTTCTTATGCAGTTTCACTAAGGAAGAGTATAGGGGGACAATAACCATTTTTTCCTGGAAGCTGTGCCACTCTTAATTCAGCCCAGTATCATTTTAGAGTTTTTCAATGTTTCATCATACTAATGCATCATATTGAGTTTCCACTTCAATATAACCTCTATACCATTTTAGGTAACACACTTTCTATCCAAATAACTTTAATTTTATACATGAGAAGGTATTTTTTGTAGTCTAAATTTTTTGTTTGTCTTTCTTAAGTTTCATCTTAGTAGATTCATTCCAATGGTATACCCTGTCAAAATATTTTTAGATCTTGACTCTAGCATCCAGATTGATAGCTATCTACTCTAGATTTAAGAAACACAAGTGATGATTTAAGTCAGAGCCTAGAATATGAATTCTTTGCATTTCAAGTAAAGGCAGACTAAGTTACATTGTTAAGTTCATAAAGTTATCATAACCTTAAGTGAGAGTTAAGGACCAAACTGGTCATACCAGTGGCTGAGACTACAATACTTAATTTGTGGTAGCTTCCTCTGGCAAGGATGAATTGTGACACGGTCTTTTAAATTTCTTCTAAGGTATTCTTTTGATCTCCTTGCTATATTTTTGTTCATGTTTATGCATGAGTGTGTGCATTTTTGTGTATGTGTGAGAAAGAGAGAGAGAGAGAGAGAGAGAGAGAGAGAGAGAGAGAGAGAGAGAGAGAGAGAGAGAGAGAGAGAGAGAGAGATTCTGTTTCAAGTTACTTGGATTAAAAAAATACTTGAAAGTGAAAAGCAAACCTAAATGAAAGAAATAAATTAATCCAAAAGATGGGAAATTTTACTCAGCAATAGCATCTATTGGTTGGATATAGTGTGCAATGTAAGGAACAGGGAGGATTACTTAATTATTTAAATTTATGGCCACATTGAAACAAGATAATCACCACAGTCCTAAGAAATTAATGCTTTGATGAGATTTTACTGAGAGCCCTTTCATTCTCTAATCTATACCCTGTGGGCATATGAATCAAATATGTGTTGTCTTCCAATCATGCTACGGTGACTAAATAAAGGAGAGGATAAGTAGATTGTCAACAGTCACACAGCAAATCATTTAATTTCCCCATCTATAAATTAAGAAAGTTGAACTAAATAATGTCTAGAATTCTGACTTTAATTGCTTACCTTTGACATATTGTGATTTTATATTTGGAATTAGTTATGACAATGAAAGATGATATGTCTTTGTTTTATCACAACTAAGCTTTGTTTCCAGACCCCATCCTGGATTGCACTCAGCCTTTGCTTTTCTGTTCCTGCTTGGTTATTGTTGATCGAAAAAGAAAGCTACATTACCATGCTGTCTCAGAAAATTGTAAAATTTGTTATTCAATCTCAACTATATCTTCACTGCTGCATATCAAATGTTTCATTCTTCCCTGAGTGACTGTCATATTTCCCATGGTAACTGTTCAAACCTTCTCAAATCATGTGTTACATCTTTTCCACTTCTCTTTCAGCAAAGAATCACATTATATATTGTTGAAAAAAAAATGGAGATCATTTCTAGGTAGCACCTTCATGTTACCAATCCAATATTTTGTATCACCTCAGTATTTAGCCTAATCTTCTCTTTTGCTCTAATCTAAAACAAAAATGAGGTTGTCCCTTCTTATTGCCCACCCTTCTATTATTTATGTACTTCTTCTCATTTCCTCCTTTGTCATCTAGAATTTTGACCCTTTGATAATTCCCTCTCTTTCTAATATTCACTCCCAATAAATTTAGAAAGAAAAATAAAAATAAATACTCTGCATTCCCTACTTCAACTTTCTTGCCTTCTCCTTGCTTTACAATTCCTTGAATTCTGACTTTTATCACTATCACTCAATGTTCATGTCATATTTAATAATGACCTTTTTATTGCTAAATTCTATGATCCTTTGTTGATCCTCATCTTTTTTTTTGACTTTGCATTCTTTGTTGCTTTCTCCCTATTCTCTCTTGTCTCTCTCTCTCTCCTCCCCCCCATGTGTTCTCTTGCAACCTGCTCTACTTGGACATCTCCTTTGTAATCTTATCATTTATATCTGATACCATATTAATAGGTGGATCCCAGAGCTTTGTCCAGGAACCTCTCATTCTCTTTCAGCATAGTCTCCTTTGGTTATTTGAATAGCTCACATGTATTCAACATTCATTGCTAGGCAAATGCAGATATTATAAAATCTCTATAATGTATCCCCATTATCACTTATCTCTCATTAACTCCAGTTGCTAGCTGGCCATCACCACTAAGATATCTCAGTGGCATTTCAAAATCAATATTTCCAAATATAGAATTCAGTAGAATACAGAGGAAACTAAAAGTAAATCACAAGTAAAACTTAGGAAGATAGGAAATTTGCCTTGATATTGGAAATATTGTCCATCTAAAACTGGGATCAAACATTGTCTGTGAAAAAGAATCTGTAGAGGCAATTAAATATCATAAGAGTGAAGCAAATTTCATCACCATCATTTTACATAATTCTAGAAATGTTAATTATTGGAATTTGAAAAGATAAAGAAATTGAGGGAATAAATGTGGACAAAGAAGAAACAAAGTTATTACTATTTGAAGATGATATAATGGCTTATGTAGAGAATTCTAGAAATTCAACTAAAATATATTTAATAATTCATAACTCCTGTAATGTAGAGTATGAAATAATCAGGTTATATATTACTAATAGAATCAAAGGACAAAGAAAAGAAAAAGAAATCAAATTTTTGAAGATTGAGAATGTATAAACTATCAAGTACTCTGCCTCTACCCAATACACAGGACTTCCATGAATGTAGCTACAAAATATTCCATAGGAAAATAGAAGAAGGAACTAATAAGGTGCATAGTAATTGCTCATTGTTGACCTGTGCCAATTTAAAAAAAAATGGCATTACTAATAAAATCAATTTTCAATTTTGTTGACTTATAAGAATTAAAAAATGAAAGTGCTTTATAATTAAACAAATGGACAAAAAAATTCTGAGGAAACAAAATTAGAAAATTTAAGAGAAAAAATGGTAAAATTGAAATGCAAGGATTTCAAGATATACTACAAAACAGTTTAGTGGTCTTGATCCATTTTATAAAATAGTAATCAACAAAACTACTTGATATTTTTAAAAGTTGCTTAATGAAACAAATTAATGAAACTCAGAAAAAATTGGATATTGCACCATAATGTTCAATCAGCCCAAAGACATAAGCTAGTAGATAAAGGCTCACTGTCCAACAAACCACTGAAGAAAGAAGGAAACAGAAGGGTAGAAATTAGCTTCATACCAATATTCAGATATATGAATATATGAAGTAGATAAGTGATGCAATTTTTTTAAAGTTGTATCATAATTCAATCAGAGAAGAGAAAAAGGTACCTTTCATACCTATGAAAAAGGTTTCATTTTTAACCAAACAAGGGATAAAGATGATCATAAGACATAAAATAGACAATTTCAATCATATGTAACTGAGAAGTTGTTGCTCCAGCAAATACATTTCAATTAGAATTAGGAAGCAAATAACTAATAGTGGAAAATTTTTGCAGCAAGTGCTCCTAATCAACTTTTGCCATCTAAGTTATACAAATGTATATGTATATATCGATTGTACACATGTATATGTATCCACATGTATGCACTATATATGTAACATATATATACATAAACACACATTCCACACAATATACATGCACATGTATATTTCATACTTGTGTGGTCAGATATGTGTATATGATCTGCACACATGTATATATATGTGCAAGATGTGTATATGTATGTATTTATATGCATATTAATACGTGTATGCTGTATATACTTAAATTTTCTCTCTATAAATGTTTTTCTGTATCTGTTCATATATCTACACACATGCATATTGATATGTGTTTATACAAAAACACAAATATCATAATTCGTAGATAGATGATGCGAGGATATGTAATTCAGTTTTCAAAAGGACTCAAACTGTTTCATGGGCTATGAATTGATTCAGTCTTATGATAAGCAGTTTGTAAATATAATTAAAAAAAAATCACCAAACAACACATCACATTTGATCACACCATTCTGGTATGCTTACAAAGAGTTGAAAAACATAGGGAAAGACATATATGTATAAAAATGTTCACAGCAGCAATTTTTTTTAATGCAGCAAAAAATTTGACTTGAATATAATTGCATATTACTGTATGTAATATACAACACAATTTACATATGTAATATATGATAAAAGGAAGAGTTCAGGAGACTTGAACAAGTTAAGAAAGACCCGGAGAAGAATTTACTTAATGAACACTATGATATAAAGGAAAACAACTTGAAACAATAGTAGACGTCTGAATTGACTACTTATGACTCAAGCTATTTGTTGCCAAGCACTCTTTGGCAAAACGGTGATGCACTAGAGATAAAAATATGTATATATAAATTTACAGGGCAGCTAGGTGACAGTAGATAGAGTGCCAAGTTTGGAATCAGGAAGACTCATCTCTCTGAGTTCAAATGTGGCCTCAGACATTTATTAGTCGTATAACCCTGGGCAAGGCACTTAACCATGTTTACCCCAGTTATGTCGTTTCTAAAATAAACTGGAGAAGAATATGGGAAACTATTCCAGTGTCTTTGACAAGAAAATGCCCTAAATTGGTTTATGCAGTTGGACATGAATGAAACACAATAAATTTATGGATATAGCCAATATGTTCTTCTGATTGACTCAGCTATGCTTATTGATTACCAAAAAGGACTTCTGTTCAAATGGAGTCATTGGTGCTTAGTGATGATTAGGAGAAAAGAAAAGAAAGAAAACAATATCTATGAAGCTTTTAAAAATACACAAAGCATAGAGGGATCTTTGAAAAGGGCACCCAGATTAGCAGGATGATTTCCATACTGTTACCCTATATTTGCTATCTACTTTAAAAACTATGCAACAGTGGTTCACACCATGATATATGCAATTTTTTTTTGATTTTTCTTTGAAATTCATTAACTTCATAAGATAATAAAGTTAAACAAATATAAAAAAGAAGATGAGAAAATACACCTCTCTCCTTTCTTTGTGGATGTGACAGTCTATTAAGTATGGAGCACTACATATATTATGCTTTCTCATTGTGTTGGTTTTGTTTCTTTTTCTATTTTTCTCTCACTGCAAATAATCTAATAGAAATATCAATACTATACCTATTTTTCTTCCTCATTTCACCCCCTCTTGTTTCTCCCTTTGTAACAAGGAATATCTTACTAGGTAGTAGAGAAGAAATGTCCATATTCAGAAATTAAAGTCATATCATGTGAAAAGTAATTACTTTTTTAAAAATTAAAAATAAAAAAATGAAAAATCTAAGGAAGATAATAAAAGGGAAGTCAACTGAAATAAAAGCCAGTATAGATCTTCTGCTGTTTGACTAACTAGATATATGATTATGACCAAGTAACTCAATTTCTCTCAGCTTCAGGTTTGTTTACCCTCTAAAATGAAGGATTAAACTATAAAATATCTAAATATCTTTGCAGCCCAGTAATTCTGTATCCAAGGGAGGAAGGAGAGAAGAATCTAAAATCAAATACTATTGGCTTTGAAATTGCTAGGCAACCCAGAAAGATTATTAGTGACACTTATTTCAGTTTCTTTGGATCAAAAGGACAGTTTAAACAATTAGCTTCAAAGGAACTGAAAGGGTCGAAGACAAGCCCCTTGTTGTATTTTACTTAGGTAAATCATGTTTTAAAGATTGCCCAATGTTCTATAAAGCCTGCACGAGAGTCGTAGTAATGGGAACAGACAAATGGGATAATAAGTGGAGACCCGGGTGGCATAACCTCGATTATCTCTCAAAAATTCATAACCATAACTGCAATGTGGAGGAAATGGCTTTGGAAGGAAAGACATGCAAGCAAATTGCTTATTAGGAAACTTCAATCGAAAGGGCAAGAACATATACCAGAATCCCAGATATAATTGTAGAGTCACATCAACTGCAAAATTGGCCTGAATAAATGAAATGAAGTTAAGCTTGCTTTGTTCTATGAAAGTAAGGTTGTTCAGGAAGTTCGTTTTATTTGGTTTGTTTGTTTTGTTTTGTTTTTTTTAAGGACAATCATATGAATTAGGTCATTGAATATTTTCACATTTTAAAAGTGGTCAGAAAGGAGAATTTCTGGAGTTTAGGCCAACAGACTTCTAGCAAAGAGTGGTTGGCTACTGTCAATGTGAAGATAATTTTTTTTTTTTAAGTCATCCCTCTCCCTTCAAGTTTGAATTTTTGCTCTGAACTGCCTTTGTAATTTTAGTTAAATAGAATTAGCAGAAATAGATTTGGGACATCTGACATATGAAGAAGAAAACTCTTAGGATAAAAATGTTAGCTATTATATCTTCAGTAGTTTAAGAGGTATAAAATGGAATGTGGATTAACAAGTTCTTCCCAATAGCAAAAGGACAGAAAAAAAAAAACCTGCAAAAAAACTCAGGTGTATTTAGTCTTGATAGAAAATTCATGCCTACTTTCAAGGAGAATGGTCATATTCAAGTGGGAGTAGATCATAGGTGATCTATTACTCATATCTTCATAAAAAAAAAATAGTTGGACACCTGTTGAATATGTTGTAAACAGGATTTTTATTCCGGCACAGATTGGGCCATATGGCATCAGTGCTTCCTTCCAACTCTGAGAAGTTGTGATCATTCTGTGTTCTAGTTTCCAGCTAAGTAGTAGATTGAAACTAAAACTAGATTTCAGGCAGAGACATTGTGAGCACGTCAATAAAGATACCATGGCCTTTCATACAGAGGGTATTCAAAATGTTCAGTGATTGGATGATTATACTTCCAGAAAAAAAAATACTCTCCAGGGAAAATCCATAATTCTTATTGCAAATGTAGAGTGCTACAATTTTTTTTAATAAGAATACTACAAAAAAATATTAAAACTTAGAAGGGAATTACCTAAATTCTAGAAAGTCAATAATATATTCCCTGGAAATTGAATGGTGAAAGACAACAAATAAATATCAAAATTTTTTCTTATGAGAGTTTCTAATTAGACCTTCGTTGATCTTGCTATGTGTCTATTCTCCCTAATGCTCTAGATCATAACCTATTTACACATTTTTGTCATTGTTAAATTTTATCTAGGTCTTCCCTTATTTCCTCCGTGGTGGACCTATCCATGATATAAATTGACTCATGAAAGTCTGAGAGGAATTTTTCTGAGTGGTAACTCCTTTCCTATATGAATTGCATTCACCATGTTAGTTACCATTTCTCATTTGAAATACAGATAAATTTTAAATAATTTCATACCTCTATCAACTGAAAGAATGGATTCTAACAACACATGTTGTTTCTGACAAATACATTAGCAAAGTTGAGGTCATTGCATCTTTTATAATCTTGTGAGATCTTTCCCCCCTACTTAAATCTGCAGGCTGTACCTTGGCCTTAGCCTTTAGCTTCCCTCTCAGAGGAGAAAAAGGAAAACCCTACACAAGACATGTGTTCAAAAGTTTTATTAAAGGATAACTTTATACATAGGTAGAGATGAAAGTGGAATCAAAATCTGTACCCACATGGAAGTAATCTGACAATTCCTTAAGTTAAGGGGGTATAGAAGCTCCAAAGATGGTTCCCCAGCTCTGTAACGCCCACTCCCCTTCTTTTTGCAAGAAAAGTTCTATCTCTGATTTGTGTTAAATATGTTCTATCCCTTTCATTGGAAAGAAGCCAAGACCTAAGATGGTAATTAGAGGAAAGCAAGGCATAATCTACTACGTCTGTTTCCACATCTATGTATTAGAATCTCCATGTAAAGTAGTTGACTGAGGACTAATTCTCCATGATTTATTCAAGTTTTGCTAGCAAACATTGAGGAGCCTATGCACAAGGTGAGGTGTTATTGGGTTATCATAGTGACTATAACTATGGGGTAAAAATGAAATAAAAATGAATGCTATGTAGTTAAATTGATAAGCTTAGCCCTGGAGAAGAGTTTAAAAATATACCTGCCTCCTGGAGGTGAGGATCTACTGGTGTAAAATGTACTCACTGGTTTTATTTTCTTGTTTGTTTGTTTTTATCTTTTATATCTTTGTTAGAATTGAAAATTCACTGGGCAGTAGAGTAGAAAGGTTATATTTAGAAATGAAGATGAGGTGATTTAACACATCATTATAATTTTTTTTTAAATAAATCAACACTTGAACCCAGGCCCGGGATAGAAATAGAGTTACCTACTGGTTAAAAAAATCTACTGCCCCCTTGAAAACAATTAATTTCTTTCTCTTCTTCAAACAATGTGATTCAGAGAGAAAGGCTGACTAGACAAAAACTTCTTTTCTGCGTCATTGTCGATCTCTTTCTTTCTTCTCCTGAATCCTTGTCCCCATCTGCCCTCTCCTTTAATTGTGTCATCTAGAACTCTTCTTTATTGTTATTGTCTTCTTCATTAACCCTTTCCTTCTCCTTCTTTCTTTCATTCATGGAAATATCAATTCCCTGATAAAATTTTGAATCTTTGTCCAAAATGTTCTGTTCTGTGCCATTGTTTTTCTTCATACTCAAAGAAGACCAGTGTTGGGGTAATGTACAATGCGTTCTGCTGTGAATGATCACACCAATACAAGCTTAGAAGGCTCTACCACAAGTCAAGAACAAAGAGTCCGTAGGAACATTTGGAATTTGTGGATGTCACATTTATTTTGAGCTGCTGCAATTCTACTTTGCTCTTAGAGCACAGCACCTTCTTTGATGCAGGCATGCCATGCTGGACAGTTCTCTGCCAATTTGTCTCATGTTTCCTATTTGATTCCAAAGTACTTCAGAGAGGTCTTGAGTATATCCTTGTATTACCTCTTCTGACCTCCAGATAAGTGCTTACCTTGTGTAAGTTCTCCAAAAAGCAGTTTTTAGTCAAATGAATGTTTGGCACTCCAACAACTTGGGGAGATGCGCCCTCTGCCTTAGAGTTTGAATGTTTAGCAGTTCAGTTGGAGAAAGGATCTCAGTGTCCAGTACCTTAACTTGCCAGGTAATCTTAAGAATCTTTCTTAAGTCAATTCAAATGGGAGTGGTTCAGTTCTGTGGCATGGTGTTGGCAGACTGTCCAACATGTTAATGTTCTACGCAAATGTTTCATTAATATAGAATAATGAAGTCAACACAGCAGCTCCAGAAACCTTCAGTTTGGTAGGCAGCCTAATACCACCTTTCTCCACTTTTTCTCAGTTCTTCCCAAATGCTGAGCTATTTCTGACCACGTGTGCATCAACCTCATCATCAATTTATACATTCCTGGAAATTATACTGCCAAGGTAAATGAATTTATCCACAATATTCAAAATTTCTCCATTTGCTGTAACCAATGCTTCTATGCAGCACTGGCTGGTGGAGAACCTCCAGTAATAGATGAACTTTCTCTTATGCTTCTGATTTATTGGGCTAGAAAAAGAGTCACCCATATTTTACTGTTACTTCCAGATGATCCAACTACTGCCATTACTCAGGATCTTTTCCTTCTTTGAGGTCTCAAGCATCCATCTTTATTTCCCTAATCTGAATTTTCCTTGTTATATTCTAACTCTCTACTTCAGTACCTTTAAGCATTAATTCTCTTTACCTGAACCTCTGCCTCATATTCAGTAACTCCAAAATACATTTTGATGTCCTAATAATCATCTACCCAGTTCATAAAAATTGTAAACTTTCATTATTTTCACCTTCATTCCACCTCAATATTACACAGAGATAGTTATACTCTTGATATCATTACCACCAGTTGCCCTTTTGATTTCCATGATTCTTCTCTCAGATCAGGACCTTTGCATTTCCTCTTGTGGGTCACTCCACCTGAACTGAGGTTTTTTTCTCCACAAACAACTTTATTTCTCTCATTCCTACATCATCTCCCACTCTTTCACTCCTGCTATGACCTTACTTTCTTCTCTTTAAAATTTTGTCCCTATGCCAAACTAGTTCAATAATATATTCTCCCTGTCTTCAAACATATTGCACCAATTTCCTAAAGCTGTTCATGCTTTATCAGACTGTATCTGCCCTCTCCAATTCTATTTGTATGCTAATGAATATTGCTAAAGGAAGTCATCTAACTTTATTATCAAGGGCCCCTACAAATTTCAGATATCCAATTTCAGTTAGATCCTCAGTGCTTTGGGACAATTCTCTTATTCCTCCTCACTTGGTTCTAACTTCCTAGTTCCATAATCTATGCATTTCTCTGACTATCCAATCTTAGTTACACAGAGTTGTTCATATTCTTGATCTTACCATCACCTGCAAGTATCCCACTTCTATGTTCGTTAATCTGAACTTCCTTTATCTGATCACAATGTTTTAATATTCCATATGTCACCCTACCTTACAATCCTTAAACCTGTTCTTTTCATCACCTTGACCTTCTTTCCATCCAGCTCTCAACATTTTCCCAGAACATTACTGCTACAATGTCAATATTTAGTTTCTCATTCCATTTTGAGTCCCTGATGAGTTAAATTTTCTACTACCTTCTACTTTCAACTCCCTTGTCCCATGATCCCATCTTTACCACACCCTTCAAAATCCTAAGCCTTGGATTACTCCTAACATACACTGCCTATACTCCTCCTCATATATGCTTGAATGAAACTGGAGAAAATCACAAAATTGTGTTGACTGAATCCACCACAAATTTATGTTACACAACTTTATTTGGGCCCTCTGCAGAAAGAGAAGTTTTGTTTTGTTTTGTTTTGTTTTTACCCTGGTAATTGTTTCACTATCCTCCTTACCAAAACAACTTTTTCAGAACTTTTTTATCCCTACTCACACTTCTCCATACCCCCTCCATTGGAGAACTGTGGCTTATATTTCATTGAAAAATAAGGTTATTTGCTAAGAGCTTACTTCCTTCCTCATCTCACATCACTCAAGAGTCTTTCATGCCTTCCACCACCACCTCCTTCACTTCTGTCTGTCTTAAAGAGCTAGCCCTTCTCTTTGCCAACAAACCCCTTTATGTGTACACTTGACCATCCATTCCCCATTAACCAATTGATCCCAACCTCTCTAATCACTCTTTTCATTAACTTTCAATCTTGTCTTGTCTACTTGTTGTTTCTTTGAGGCTTACAAATATGCCCATATCTCCTTTCTTCTTTAAAAACATTGATTTGTTCTATGTATTCCTACAAGCTATCATCCTATAGGTCTTCTCCCTTTAATGGCTACACTCCTTGAGGAAACCATTTTAAATTGGTGCCTTTAATTTCTTTCCTTTCACCATCTCCTTAACTTTCTACAGTTTGACTTGTCATCTCTTCATTCAATAGAAACATCTATTTCCAGAGTTATCAATGATCTCTTCTTAATGCCAAATCAAATGAACTTTTCCTTAAAATGTCATATTTCTTGATCTCTCCATAACACTATCAAAAACTCTTTTTACTGCCTGCTAGTTCTCCTTAAAGTAGGCCTCGGATAAATATTCTAATTTCTCCTTTTTAGTTACCTTTTCTTTATCTTCATTCAAATCACAACCAGTAACTGTAGATGTTATGCAAAGTTCTGGCATAGGCCCTCTTCTCTTTTGCCTTTACAGCATTTCATTTTGTGATCTCATAAGCTCTTATCAATTCAATCATGAGTTTTCAGCAGATGATTCTCAGATATGTTCATCCATCCTTAACACCTCTATTCATCTCCAGTTTCCCATCTCCAAGTACCTGTTGGCTATCTCAGACTTGATGTCTTAAGCTCCATCTATTTAATACTGAACGCATTAACTCCTCCCCTATTCTCCTCTTTTACTTCCTTAATAATAGAAAATGGAGTATAACAATGTTTTTTTCTCAGTCAGATTTAAAACCTCTGATTTATTCTCATTCCCTCACTCTCTCACTCTAGTCTCTTATCTTACCTTATCTCTATTTCTCAAGTCCATCAATGTTGCCTTTCCTACATCTTTCATTTATGAGATTTGAAAGATTCCTCATATTCCCATCTCTTCTCTAACTCTGCCACCATCAAAGAGAAGGATCTTATCTCTTTTTATCAGGACCATTTCAAAACCCTTCTGGCTAGTTTCCTTGCCTCTAGTCCATCCTTTACTCAAGCACTAAAATGAACTTCCTAAAGAATAGAACTGGCCATTTCTCCCTCACCCCACTAAAATAAGATGTACTGATTTCCCATTGCCTCCAGCATCAAATATAAAATCCTCACTTTGACTTGTAAAGCCTTATATAACCTTCCCCCTTCCCAAGTTGGCAATATCCTTATATTTTAATTCTTCTCCATATACTCGTAATCCAATGACATTAGTTTCCTTGTTGTTCCTCGGAACAAAACACTCCATCTCTTAACTCCAAGGATTTTCATTGCCGTTCCATGCCAGCAATACTTTCCCTCTTCATCTCTATCTTCTATCTTTCATCTTTTTTAAGTGTCAGCTAAAATCTCACTTTCTGCAAAAATATATTCTAATTTCCCTTAATACCAGCAACCTCTCTCTGATATCACCTCAAATTTATCCTATGTTAAAGTTTGTTTATAAGATAGTCATTTGCATGATACCTCTCACAGTAACAGGTCAATTTCTTAAAAACAAAAACTTTTTTGACCTTTGTATCAATATCACTTAATACAGTGACTATCACAATCTAAGTCCTTTGCCAACTTTAAAGAACTATATAAATGTTAGTTGTTACTTTTGTCTACTTTTGGATTTGACTTTCAAATTCCCAAAAGTAATGTTTTTCCCAAACTTCTCTTTTCTCCTCAAACAGTTCAAAATAATAGCCTTCATTTCAGTAGAAGACTTACCCTTATATTTCGCCAAAAAATGGAGGATACTCATTGTGAACTCTTTTTTTCCTGTAAATGCTTGTTAAATTGGTACTTTACCACAACTCCAACAGTATCTCTTCCAAACCCCTTTCTTCTCAGTTCAGTCAAAGCAATAGCCTTCATTTCAGCAGAAAATCTTCCCTCCAAGAAAATAGAAAATAAACATCCTGAACTCCTTCTTCTCCACTACATTACACTCATATCCCCTCAATATCATCTTCCATTTTGTACTGCTTTGCTCGAGTGGTGGAAATGGAAAAGCTGACCATTCTTTTTCCTATGCCAGTTGATT
The DNA here is from genome assembly GCA_023548195.1 of Bettongia penicillata ogilbyi. Lineage (NCBI taxonomy): Eukaryota > Metazoa > Chordata > Mammalia > Diprotodontia > Potoroidae > Bettongia > Bettongia penicillata. The sequence goes on along the minus strand of JAJHZJ010000318.1, from coordinate 2,028,156 downwards.
AACCTATATCTCTTCTTTTCCTCTTTTAGTTTTGCTTCTTCAGCATCCATCCCTGTCTCTTTTGTTATTTTATTTTTCCTTGTTTCTATTTTTAATTCCTCCCAACTCCTTTACCTAATTTTCAATCACTGTCTATTAACATCTTCCCTTCAGATTACAAACATACTCCATAGTACTGTATCCTTTAAAAAAAAAATTGTGCTTTAGCTTACAATCTCCTCAAGCTATTGTCCTATATCTCTCTTTTCTACTGCCAAATTCCAAACAAAAAATTAAACTACTCTCATTACCTCCACTTCCTCAAATTTCATTCTATTCTAAAAAACCTTTGAACTAACTTTTGACCCCACCAGTTCATTTAAGTTGTTCTCTGCAAAGTTATTGATATCTCTTAATTGATATTTTCAGTCATCTTTTATCATTCCTCATCCTTACATATCTACAGCATTTGCCATTGTTGTCTAGTCCCTCAACCTCTTCCTCAGCTTTCACGATAGTATTACATTCTGGTTCTCTTCTTACTTTTACAAACTCATTTACATTTCTTTTGCTATGTCATATCCATTCATGTTCTGAAACTGTGCTTAGGTGTACCATAGATTTCTATTCTGGAACTTGTTTTCTTCTCTCCCTACTCTTTCTCTCTCGATGATCTCACTAATTCTCATGATATCAGTTATCATCTTCATGCAGATAACTCACAAACTCAAATGTCTAGCAGTAATCTTTTTTTCTCCAAAGCCACAGTAATGCTTCATGAACAACTAGTTCTATATCTCCAAAGTGACATTCAATAGTATTTCAAATATATCAGAATACCTAAAAAACAACTCGCATTTTCTCTCCCTAGGTGCAGCCCTTCTCCTATCTTTCCTATTTCTGTCAGGAGTACCACTTCTTTTCAGTCACCAAAATTTGTACCCTTAGAGTTCATCTTTGAATCATCATTTTCACTTGTCACACATATCCAAATTCTCATTTAACTTTTTATATTCTACCTCCATTTCTCCTCTCATACACTCTGTATTTTAGGTGGATTGTATAACTTAGTTTCATGATTCTCAGCGTTTCTGACTCTGAGTACTTCATCATGAGTGGAAAAAATTGGAAAATAACATAGGGGAAGATGAGTAATATTTTTTTTCCCTCAAATATAGAAAAGGTATTAGGAAATTGTATAAGGAAAGGTAGTTGGAGCAAGCTTTTATTAATTCAATTTTCCTATTTCCAATTTCTCATCATTCTGGTCTATTTCTTTAATTGCTGCCAGATTAGTTTTCCTACTTCACAACCCTGTCCTCAAGGAGCTTACTGTGGCTAAAGGAGTCATTTATTGTCTTCCTGATTAGAATGCCTTTTTCTAAAGCATGAGAGTCATTAACATCCTGTGAAAATGAATTTATTGTAGTGAAATTGCACTTGGATCACTCTGAAACATTCCCATGTTTTATGTTATAAGAAGGTCCTAAACAAGGACAAAAAGGACTTTAGAGAGTGAGAAGGGCTTAACCCTGAGATTAGAGTATTTGTTCAGATGTCTCCAGTAGACCTGTATATTGACTGAAGTTTTTCAATCACATACATTTTGTGAAGCTTCACATCTTAGGAAACACTTTTGTGATCCATGGAAAAATCAGTGTAAATCAATTGCCTCCAGTTCCTCAGTGCCACACTTATCGTTTATTAACCTATGAAACCAAGAGGAAAATTAATCAAGTCCATTTTTCATCACTGTTTTTGACAACACTAGGGATTACAGACCCATTTCACCTTTCTCACTGCAAAGTCATCACCAAAATTGCCACATTGTTTACAGTATTTTGAGTTAATATTTTAAACGCTCAGTATATTACAGGCCAGAATTTGCAAAGTTTTTTGGTATAGTCTTGATCAGAGTGGATTGGTAATAGTTTACTGAAAGTTTAGATGAATTTAGCAAATCAAAGTTAAATAGAAACAACGATTGTTTGAATGTTTGGAGTCTTCAAAAATGCATTTTTTAAGATTTTGAATTGAGTCTTTAGTAACAAGAAAACTTGTTTTCTGTCTAATTTTGCAGCCATAAGGTACTTAGAGATGCCAGATAAATTGGCATATTTATTTAATGGCATGCTTTTTGAGTTCACTGTAAAAATACCACAGTCTATATGGCATCCTGAACCTTGAAAATTCAGCTGCCTTCTGGATAACTGGCATTTATTTTCTTATATATCACTTGGAAATAAAATTTAAAAGAAAATAAGTGATTCTTGAGAGGAGTACTTTATGTACCATTCTTAAATTCCATGAGCTTAAAAAGAATCTATGTCTATGGATTCCTTTTGTAAGATGCACTCATATAAAAAAATATATTTAAAACATTATGTTCTTTTTGGCATCTTAGTTTGGGTTGGGGTAAGGACCCTGGTCAAGAATTAACAGAAAAAATAGTACTGCAGGAAGCTGGCACAAGCATGAATTTTTACTACTATGTGACACAGCAAAAAGACAAAAATGAAAATATCGAGCACACACTACATGGCATCTCAGCAAGATCCAACACACTCACATTAAGCCAAAATCACTCACATTAAGAAAGCATGTACAGTGACAAGGTCTCATTGAGAGTATGCAGAGTGTGGTCAGTGAGAGTACTGATCAGAAAGTACACAATCAGATTGAAGTCTGCGCAGGGAAATGTTATATAGTAAAGGTGAGCTTTGTTGGGACAAGCAATCAACAGGATAAGTGAGAAGGAGCATTCTTAGTTTGACCTAGATGTCATGGAGAAATTCCCTCAGGGCAACCAAGTGATATAAAATTCAGACGGAGTTAGCTAACTGAGATAAGAAATTGGGTGAGATACTATAGCTGGTAATCAGAGCCTTCAGGAGTGAGTACTGACGCAGGACACCTGAACAACGGACAGCACCTGAAAATGGAAAAGAAGTAAATTTAAGCTTGATACAAAGAAAAAATTCATAATAATTAGAACTACCCAAAGGAAGAATGCAGTTTTTAAAGAGACAGCTCCTTTTCACTGGTGCTCCTTAAATAGTGACTGAAGAGTCACTTGTTGTTTGTGGATAATAGAAGTTCTTGTTCACCTATATGACTATATGAACTTTGAAATCCCTTTTAACTCTCATATTCAATATAATTTTGTGTTTATACAATAAAATCACAAACATGAGAGTGACTAGTGTCAAGAAAGTAACACAATCATGTATTCATGTCAACTCTTTTTAAAACCTTCTAAGTGGTGATTTACTCTACATTAAAACTAGTCACTTTTTAATGAGTATCTCAAATTGTTCATTTTTCTATCATGAATGAATGAATGAAAACTATAGAATGCTTACTATGTACTAAGTATAGTACAATGAGAAGCACTGATGATACAATAAAGATGGGAAGACAATCCTTGTTCTCAAAGAACTTGCAGTTCTAAGATGGAGTATGTTAGGCAAAGAACAATGCTTTGTCCTTTCACTCCTCCCCTGACCAAAATACACAGGCAAGAATGATCCTACTCAGCTTCCCTTAGGGTACATATTTTCTGATGAATTTAACTAGAAATCTCAAGTCAATGTGTCCCATTAAGATCTCTCCTTATGGATGTTAGATAAGTTTCTCTTTGTCCAAAATACATGCAATTGGTTCATTATCTTGATAAATGTTATCAGTAATAAATAACCTAAGAGTTAGAAAGAAAAAAACAAATTTTATCTCATCTGGTTGAGAGATCAGGAAAAGCTCTATGGGAAAAAAAAAGTAAGATTTGAGTTAGGTCTTACTCAAAGAGGATTTAGGTGAGTGAATCTCATGAGCACAATTAGGTGAACAAAGACACACAAAAAAATGCATCAGTGCATGGCATGTTGAGGAGACAATGTATAAACAACTCCTGTTCTTTCTGTTAAAATAAAATGTTTGCATAGTGGAATAATTGGAAATAAGCATAGACATAGTGAGCTAGAGAGTAGAGGACAATGAATATTATATCAAAATGATTGTAATTTATTATTTTCTAGTGGGTAACCATTAAAGTTTATTTGATCAGGAGTCTGGATTATCACCATACTAGTTTAAAATCATCAATACTCTCAATGACATATAGGACAGAAGTAAAAGAGAATGAAGAAAATATGACCAGCTGTAACATTATGACAATAATATGGATGTGGAATAATAAGGACTTTCACAAGTGCATTGTTGGTGGGACTGGCAACGGAGGAATGAATGCAAACAAAGAAAGAAAAAATAATGGTTACAAGTGATTGCTTGAAGTGCTAGAAGTTAAGCATGTTCATAGATGCCTAGAAATATTTTGAGCTTGTGGGGTGGGGCCAAGATGAGGGAGTGACAGCAGCTACTCACCTAAGCTCTTAGATAAACTCCTTCAGATATCTCTAAAAAGAGAATGTGACCAGATTTGGGAGGGGAAGAATCCAATAGAAGATATTGGCAGATTCACAGCCCAGGACAGACTGAAAGGTCTACAGGAATGATCTGTTGCATGGGGCTGGAGGAGCCCACAGCACACAGCACACAGGCTTTACCAGCACATCCCCACCCGGGCAGGCCGACCAGGAAGCCACAGACACTCTGAGCCTGTGACCACACTGCAAAATCTTGGATATATGAGCCCAGGACAGGAGTGCAGCAGAACCAAGTGAGAGCCACAGAGACCCAGATATTTGCAACAGTTGCTCTTGAAATTATCAGCCTCCAGATTAAACATCTGTAAGTCACCTGTTTGAAATTCCAGTATCCAAAATGGAGGAGTGATTGGTAAATGCTCTACACCCCTCCCCTGCTTGACTTTGAAAGAACCAGAAAATATTTCTCCAGAAAAATCCTGAAACAGTGGGTTCAGCAAAAGGGGCAAACAATCTCTTAGCATGTGAGGCTAGGAAAATGGCTAAGGAGGGTCATTCATGCTGTGGTTGAAGGGAACCAGTACAGGACTGCAGCTGTCACAGAAAGCCCCACCTCAACAAACCAGGAAGAGATCCTGAGCACCAGGGGTTGAAGTCCCACATTTGCCACCACCAGAACCCCAGGCCTCCCTTAGCATCCCAGGGGAATTGAGAAGACACTGGAGAAGACAGGATCTTCAACAGCTGATCTCACCTGTGCTCTAGCACAGCAGAGGACACCTCCTGTGGCCAGACCACTCCTCTGCCACACTTAAAAAGGGTAAATCCAGAGAAACACAGAAAGACTTCACTTGGCCTCTTCTTTCTCACACCAGTCAAGTCAGCATCAGGTAAGCTGCAGCACTTTAGCTTCTAGCTGAAAGAACCAGAGGCCACAACACAGAACACCTCAAGTTCAAGGCACAAGATCTGTGGGACAGAGCCCCTTGTGCCCTACAAGCATAGATCTACTTTAAAAGTGAGGAAAAGGGTGATTATCACCATCATAAATAAGAAGCAAAGCAATAAAGAAAAGAGCTTAGAAACTTTCTATGGGGACAAGGACTAAAACATGAATACCATAGAGGTCAGCATTGAGATTGTACTCCCATAAGAAACTTTAGAAGGCACTATGAACTGGTCTCAAGCACAAAGAGAACTCTTGGAATAGCTGAAGAAGGATTTTAAAAACCAAATTAGAGAAATAGAAGAAAAATTGAACAATGATTTTAAAAAGTATGAAAGAAGACTTACTGAAGAGAACAAAAAAGAAAAATTGGACAAATGGAAAAGGAAGTACAAAAATTAACTGGAGAAAATAACTCCTTAAATGAAATGATTGGAGAGATGGAAAAGGAGATGCAAAAGTTAACTGAAGAAAACAATTTTATAAAAATTAAAATTGGGCAAGTAGAAGCTAATGAATCTAGGAGACATCAAGAAGTACTGAAACAGAATCTAAAGAATGAAAAGATAGAAAAAAATGTAAAATATCTAATTGGAAAAAACAACTATCCTTGAAAATAGATCCAGGAGAGAAAAATCTAAGCATTAGTGACCAAAAAGCCATTCTAACAAAAAGAGCCTGGAGAATTTTTTCCAAGAAATCATCAAGGAAAACTGCCCAGAAGTCCTAGATCCAGAGGGCAAAATAGTCATCAAAAGAATCTACTGTTCACCTCCTGAAAGGAATCCCAAATTAAAAACACCAAGGAATGTCTTTGCCACATTCCAGAACTATCAAGCGAAGGAGAGAATACTAAGGCAGCCAGAAAAATGCCATTCAAATATTGAGGAACTGCAGTCAGGATCACACAGGACCTTGCACTTTCTATATTAAAAGATCAAAGGAATTGGAATATGATATTCCATAAGGCAAAGGAGCTGGGACTAAAACCAAGGATCAAAATCCAGCAAAATTTGAGCATGATATTTTAGGCAAGGAGATTGGCATTCAAGAAAATAAAGGATTTCCTGATGAAAAGATTAGAACAAATAGAAAATTCGATCTTCCAATGCAGGTCTCAAGAGAAGTATAAAAAGATAAAAAGGGTAAAAAAACTTTTTCACTCAATATGTGCAAAATGTTTACATCCCTAAAAGGGAAAGTAATACTTGTTGATCTTGAGAACTGCATTTTTATTATGAAATATAAAAGATAGCAGGAACAGGTACAGAGTAAATGATGTGATGATAAAAGTATGATTTAAGGGTGAAAAGGGAGTGTAACAGGAAATGTAAAGAGGAGGATGCAGAAAATGGTAAATTACATCACAGGAAGAGGCACAAAATTATGTTACAGCAGAGGGGAAGAGAGGAGGGAGATCAGCATTGTTTGATATTTAGTCCCATCTGATTTCATTCAAGGAAGTAACAACAAATTTAATTAAGTTTATAAATCTAACTGGCTCTAAAGGCAGTAGGAGGGAAAGGGGGAAAGAAAAGGGATGGGAGATTAAAAGGCAGGGAACAAGTAGTAAGGGTAAAGGGGAGTAAAAGGTAGGGGGGCTGAAAGAAGGAAGGGAAGACTGCAGGAGGTGGTAGTTAAAAATTAAAACTCTATCATGGAGAGGAATGTAGAAGCAAGAAGTAAAAGCACAAAAGGGGGAAAGGACAACAAAGGGAAAGACAGAGAGAATAATCATAACTGTGAATGTGAATTGGATGAACTCTCCCAGAAAATCGAGATGGATAGCAGAATGTATTAAAAACCATAATCCAACAATATGTTAATGAGAAACACATTTGAAATGGGAGCATACACACAGAGTAAAGGTAAAAGGATGGAGCAGAATATACTGTGCTTCATCTGATGTAAAAAATGCAGGGGTAATCCTAATCTCAGACAAAGCAAAAGCACAAATAGATATGATCAAAAGAGATAAGGAAGGAAATTATAGCCTGCTAAAAGGCACCATAGACAACAAAGCCATATCATTATTAACATATAAGCTCCAAGTGGCATAGTATCCAAATTCTTAGAGGAGAAGTTAAGGGAGTTACAGGAAGAATAACTATACTAGTGGGGGACCTCAAACTCCCCATCTCTGAACTTGATAAATTTAACCTCAAAATAAACAAGAAATAAGTGAAGGAGGTGAATAAAACTCTGGATAAGGTAGATGTGATAGATCACTGGAGAAATATGAGTGGGGATGAGAAGGAATATACTTTTTTCTCAGTGGCACATGGCACATATACAAAAATTGACAATGTACTAGGGCATAAAAACCTCACAATCCCGTGCAGAGAGGCAGAGATGATGAATGCATCCTTCTCAGATCAATTAATATTACATGTAACAAAGGCCATGGAAAGATAGATGAAAAATTAATTAGAAACTAAATAATCTAATCCTCAAGAAAGAGTGGGTTAAACAATGAATCATAGAGACAATCAACAACGTCATTCAAGAGAATGACAATAATGAGACAACCTACCAAATCTTATGGAGTAGGACAAAAGCAGTTCTTAGGGCAAGTTTTATATCTTTGAACATCTCCTTAAATAAAATAGGGAAAGAGGAGATCAATGAATTGGGCATGCAGCTGAAAAAACTAGAAAAAAACAAGTTGAAAATCCCCAAGTAAATACCAACTTAAAAGTCCTGAAAACCAAAGGAGAGATTAATAAAATTGAAATTAAGAAAACTATTGAACTAATAAGTAAAATGTAGAGTTGGTTTTATGAAAAAAATGAATAAAATTGATAGACCTTTGGCCAATTTGTTTAATAAAAGAAAGAAGAAAACCAAATTACCAATATCAGATATGAAAAAGGTGAATTCATCTCCAATGAGGAGGAAATTAAAATAATAATTACAAATTACTTTGCCCAACTGTATGCCCATAAATTCAGCAGTTTAAATGACATGGATGACTATTTAAAAAAATATAAATTGCCCAGATTAACAGAAGGGGAAGTTGAATATTTAAATAACTCCATCTCAGAAAAAGAAATTGAAGAAGCCATCAATGACCTAACTAGGAAAAAATCTCCATGGCTGGATGAATTTACAAGTGAATTCTATGAAACATTTAAAGAACAGTCAATTCCAATACTTTGTAGACTATTTGGGAAAACTGGGGAAGGGAACCTGCCAAATGCTTTTTATGATACCTAACTCGGGAAGAGCCAAAAAAGAGAAAGAAAATTACAGACCAAATTCTATAATGAATATGGATTCAAAAATTTAGAATAAGATTTTAATAAAATGAATACAGTAACTTGTCACAAGAATGATACATTGTGATCAGGTAGAATTTATACCAGGAATGAAGGGCTGGTTCAATATGAGGAAAATTATTAGCATTTTTGATCATATCAACAACAAGACTAACAGAAACCACATGATTATGTCAGTACAGGCAGAAAAAGCTTTTGACAAAATACAACACCCATTCCTGTTCAAAACACTGGAGAACATAGGAATAAATCGTACTTTCCATAAAATAATAAGCAATATCTACCTAAAACCTTCTGCAAGCATTATATGCAATTGAGATAAGCTACATGCATTTCTACTAATATCAGGGGTGAAACAAGGATGTCCATTATCACCACTATTATTCAATATGGTACTAGAAATGTTAGCTGTAGTAATGAGAAGAAAAAGAAACTGAAGGAATTAAAATAGGCAAAGAAGAAACTAAGTTATCACTTTTTGCAAATGATATATACTGAGAGAATCCCAGAAAAGCAAGCAAAAACTACTTGAAATAAAAATAAAACAGCTTTGGCAAATTTGGGGGTTACAAAACAAATACACACAAATTTTCTGCATTTCTGTATGTTACTAACAAAGGCCAACAGCAAGAAATAGAAAGAGAAATCCCATTTAAAGCTATGTAGACACTATAAAATATTTGGGTATCTACCTGCCAAGACAAACCCAGGGACTACATGAACACAATTACAAAACACTTTTTACAGAAATAAAGTCAGGTCTAAGTAAGTGGAAAAACATCAGTTGCTCATGGGTAGGCTGAGCCAATATAACAAAAATGAGAATTCTACCTACTTTTAAATTACTTTTAAGTGCCATATCAATCAAACTATCAGATAATTACTTTCAAGAGCTAGAAAAATAATATCAAAATTCAACTAAAAAACAAAATATCCAGAATATCAGAGGAACTAATAAAAAAAAATGCTTGGGAAGGTGACTTAGCTCTACCAGATCTCAAATTGTATTATAAAGCAACAATTTTCAAAACCACTTGGTACTTGAAACAGAAAGGTAGACCAGTGGAATAGGTTAGGTACTCAAGACACAGTAGTCCAGGAATATAGCAATCTTGTTTATAAGCCCAAGGACCCCAGCTTCTGGGATAAGTACTCACTGTTTGACAAAATTTGCTGGGAAAACTGGATAACAGTGTGGCAGAAACTAAGTATATACCACCACCTGACCCTGTACACAAGAGTAAAGTCCAAAGTGTTACATAATCTAGGTATAAAGGTTGATACTGTAAACAAGTTAATGGAGAAAGGAATAGTGTATTCATCAAACTTATGGAGAATGGAAGTAATAAAGGTAATATTTCTAAAATATGTAGAAAACTAAGTCAAGTGTACAAGAATACAAGTCATTCCCCAGTTGATAAATGGCCAAAGGATATGAATAGGCAGTTTTCAGAGGAAGAAATTAAAGCTATCTATTTTCATATGAACAAATGCTCTGTCACTATTGATTAGACAGATGCAAATCAAATCAACTCTGAGATACCACATCATACCTATCAGATTCTCTAACATGAAAAAACAGGAAGATGATAAATGTTGGAGAAGATGTGGGAGAGTTGGAAGACTGATTAATTTTTGGTGGAGCTATGAGTTGATCCAACCATTCTGGAGAGCAATTTGGATCTACGGCCAAAGGACTACAAAAATTTGCATACCCTTTGACCCAGCAATACTTCTTCTAGAATTTTGTCCCCAAGAGATCATAAAAATGGGAAAATGTCCCACATCTACAAAAATATTTATAGCAGCTCTCTTTGTGGTGACCAGAAACTGGAAATCAAGGAGATGCCCATCAGTCAGGAAATGGCTGAATAAACTGTCGTATATTAATGTAATGGAATACTACTGTGCTATAAGAAATGATGAACAGGAAGACTACAGAGAGGCCTGGAAAGACTTACATGAACTGATGCTGAGAGAAAGGAGCAGAACCAGTACAACTTTGTACACAGTAACAACCACAGTGTGTGAAGAATTATTCTGGTGGTCTTAGTATTTCATTGTAATGCAAGAACTTAAAAAATTCCCAAAAATAGTATTTTACCCACATGTTTGCAGACACTTGTAGAACAGATTGCCGGTATTACTATATCTTCACTTCTGAGAGCTTCGTTTCATGTTTACCATTTTATGAAGCATAATTGTTGAACTCAACATTCTTTAGCAATAGGATACAGTTCTCCTAAAAGCTAATATGTGATTAAATAGCATTAATGGAAGCATAATGTTCAATATGGAAGAGCCAGTAGCTGTACTGCACTTTAGCTTGATATGGCCATATCTCAAATTCTTAAGCTGAAATGCCTTCCACATCCAGAGAAAGAACTATGGAATTTGATCACAGAATGAAGCACACCATTTTCTTTTGTACTATGTTTTGTTTTGTTTTATGTTTTCTCCCATTCATTTTATTTCTTCTATGCAACATGACTAAGGTAAAAATGAATTTAATAGGAATGCATGTGCAAATCCTATATAAAATGGTATGCTGTCTCTAGGGAGGGGAAAGATAGGGGAAAGGAGGGGAAAAGATCTAAGATATATGGAAGTGATTATAGAACACTGAAAACAAATAAAAAAAAGAAAAGATTTTGAGCTTGGAAGAGTAATGATATCCACTGAAAATAATAAGGAAATCTGGAAGTAGTGTTGGTTGGATGACAAGTTAATTTTAGATATTTTGAGTTTGAGCTGATGGCAGAACATCAAGAAGAAATGTACATTAAGCAGTCAGTGATGCAGAACTGGATGTCATGAATTTAATAATGTTTATGATACATAGATTTGTATGTCTTGTTAGGAGTGAGGAAAGTTGAAAAGACTAGTTCTTGAAATAGTATTTTACCCACGTGTTTGTAGCCACTTGTAGAACAGATTGCTAGTATTACTATATCTTCACTTCTGAGAGCTTCGTTTCATGTTTACCATTTTATGAAGCATTATTGTTGAACTCAACATTCTTTAGCAATAGGATACAGTTTTCCTAAAAGCTAATATGTGATTAAATAGCATTAATGGAAGTATAATGTTCAATATGGAAGAACCAGTAGCTGTACTGCACTTTACCTTGATACGGCCATATCTCAAGTACTATGCTTGATACCAGACCACCAAATTAGAAAGTACTTTTTTAAGTTTAAGTCCAGAGACATATGACTAGAATAGCAATAAGAACTGAAAACTTCTCATAAGGATTGGCTGAATGAATTGAGAATATTTTCTAAGAAACCTTAGCTAGTTTTCCCAGTTACTAGTGTTCTTACATTTTATGATTTTATCTGGATTCACACACTACTCCACTTACCCTTAGCAGTAAAGATAAGAACTTTTTTTCTTTTTATGCCCATTACCTAGCACAGCGCATTACCTATACTAGACATTCACTCAATACCTATTGAATTAAATGAATTGGATCATAGTTCTAAAGCAGGAAGGGACTTCAGAAAGCACGAGGCATAGCCTTCTAATTTGATAGATATGGAAGCTGAGTACCAGGAAAAATAAGTGACTTTCTGACAGTCATATAAGTAGTATCAGGAGCAGTAGCTGAACTAAATTCCTTTGACTGAAGAGTTTTTCACTATATAAAAAATCCTAAAGAGAACAAGTTGCATCTTAAATTATTTCATGGGCTTTCCCAGATATGAGGGATATACTCATTTGTGGTGCAAGATTTGATATGGGTAGAAGTTATAGATAAGCTGGTATTGTTCCAGTCCATTGAAGTTATGAAATCATAAAATGTATTGCCCCCACTAAGCCAAGAAGAAAGGATGGAAACAAGCATTTGTTGAGCACCTGCTATATGACAGACTTTATGCTAACTGATTTACAAATATAATTTTATTTGAAAGTTACAACTATCTGGGAGGTAGATACTATAACATCTTTGTACTTCATTTGATGAAATTGAGGCAAAGTGAGACTTGCCCAGATTCGCATAACTAACTCAAATATTGTGAAGTTCTACTTTCTATTCTTTATGTCATTCCGACCTCAGACACATAATGTCTGAGAGATGTTGGCAAAGTCAAAAAAAACTATCAGCAATCTCAGCTGCTCTCTATGAAGATAGAGTTTCAGATATAATGCTGACTTCTATTGTGAGAAGGAATTAATTCAACTGGCTAGTTCTTGAACCGAAAGAAAGAAAGAAAGAAAGAAAGAAAGAAAGAAAGAAAGAAAGAAAGAAAGAAAGAAAGAAAGAAAGAAAGAAAGAAAATCACAGGATTTGTGTCTTTCTTTGGTCCCTATATGTATTATCTTATTGGGTATAGAAGTTATGTTAAATGAGCATGTTCAAACAGAAGTCACATGATTAATTATTTGAGATGTTATAGAAGAGATTGGGCAGTGGTTGAACTAGATGACCTCTGAGATGCCTTCCAACTCTAGGATTCCATGGATCCATGGTTTAACTTTGTTCTCATGATTTCTCAATTCCTTAGCTGTCCATTGTAATACTACAATTAGAAAATAACTCAGTGAAATTACATAGAATTAATAGACTATGTTGATAATGGTCTTGAAACAAAAATGCATTACTAGTCTTTCTTTTGAATGTTCTTAATATAAAATTCATACAAAAAAGTAATGTAGTTAAAAGAGCTCTTTTAGTTCCAAGTAACAAAAATAAACCTTTTCTTTCACCTTTGAAATGATAAGATAAATAGAACATGATTAACAGAGAAAAAGCACACAAATTAACAGTGATTATGAAAGGATGCTTTTCCTAAGATCAAATTTTAGATGGGACATGAAAAAAGCAACAGGGAAATTGAGGAAAATTAAAATAGAAAATTTTAGAGACATGGAGAAAATCCAGAGAAAATGGCTAAAGCAGAGAGGTAGTTTGTTCTTGAAACAGCAAGAAGGTTGGTATCACTGGATTAAAGAGTAAGGAGAAGGGTGGATATAATGCAATAATTTGGGGGGGGAAATGGTTGGAGAAGGGCTAGATTAGGAAAGACTTTTTAACCCCAAATAGAGGATTTTTTAACCCCAAATAGAGGATTTGGGGAATGGCTGAACAAGTTGTGGCATATAAATGTAATGGAACACTATTGTGCTATCAGAAATGAAGAACATAAATATTTCAGAGAGAAGTGGAAGGACTTATATGATCTGATGCTGAGTGAAAGGAGCAGAACCAGGAAAATTTTGTACACAGCTAAACAACTACTGTATGCGAAGAATTTTTCTTATAGACTAAGCCCTTCACAACAATGCAAGGACCTAAAAAATTCCCAATGGAGTCTTGGGGCAAAATGAAAATGCCTTCCACATCCAGAGAAAGAACTATGGAATTGGACAGCAGAATGAAGCAGACCATTTTCTCTTGTGTTATTTTTATTTCATGGTTTCTCTCATTCATTTTAATTCTTCTATGCCACATGATTAAGGTGAAAATGTATTTAATAAGAATGTATATGTAGAACCTATATAAGATTCCATGCCATCTTGGGGAAGGGAGAGAGGGCAAGAGGGGGAGGGAGGGGAAAAATATCTAAGATATATGGAAGCGATTGCAGAAAACTGAAAACAAATTAATAAAAAAAATTTTAAAAAGATAACATCCAAGTTGTGAGCTTGAGGGATAAGGAAGATTATTTGTGCCACTAAACCCAGAACTCTATCCATTCTGCAACTTTTCTACCCTACAAAACCTAAAGAAAGAGAATATCAAGGAGAAGACAATGATTCTCGTTGTCCAAAACTTCTGAAACATCAAGAAACATGATGACTGAGAAAAAGCCATTGGATTTGTCAATTAGAAAGCTCATTCATTCATACTCATTGAAATATTAAATAGTATCTGCTCCAAAGCAACTACAACTCAGCCTCTGTTTATTTGATGTCAAAACTAGAAAAAATATGAAAATTCAGTCAAATTGCTGTGTGTAAGAAAGGCAAATGCATTCTTTGATAGCATTCAGCCTTTTTAAATGGAGTGAAATAATACATAAATGCATGGGCCAAGAGCTTGAAAAAGGAAAGTCCTCAGGTGGCCTTAACACCTGCCTATATGGTAGTTACTGTTATGTTTTATTTCTACACGCGTATTTTTTTTTTGTTTTTATGTTTACATCACTGTGACAAAAAAAAAATACACTGCTATAGAATATTCATTCTCTGAATACTCCTTTTCTGATGCCATTTCTGACTAAATACCTCCTCTATTGCTTTCTCTGAGTTCCTTCAAAATTTGAGATTTATCATGAGAGATATAGAGGATTAGCCTGTGTGTGTTTGTCCTTCATTGTTGAGGAAGACCATGCCATCAGAGAAATAATGACATGACTTGCACTTGACTTGGTTTTGAGTGAGGGAGGGCTGTGCAGGTCACCAACCTCACTTCTCCTCCAGATCCATCTGAATCCAGTGACCAGATATTCATCAGGATGACTGGAGGTGACGCAGGATGATGAAATTGGGGTTAAGTAACTTGCTCAAGGTCTCACAACTAGTGAGTGTCAAATGTCTGAAGAGAGATTTGAATTCAGGTCCTCCTGACTCCTGCTCTATCCACTGCACCACCTAACTACCCCTGGATTAGCCTGTACACCTGAAGGATATAGCCAGCTCATCTTCTTTATTTTACAGAACTAATGACTAAGAGATTTGATCAAATATTTAAACAATTGAAGGTAAAAAAATGATTCTATTTTATGAATGGTAGAACAGAATAATAGCAGTTGGGAAAGAGGGTGCTTTCTCTTGTTACTGAAATGGCCTGTTTTACATCTAAATGTAATTTGCATTTAGTCTAATTTTGACTCCTCAATCTCTACGGGGGAGAAAAACACAACAAATCTGAAAATGAAAATACCTCTAATATGGATTGGGGCTCAGGTGCTTTGATGTTGCTAGGGATAGGAAACAATATTTTCTATCTTTAATCCTGGCTTCATTGAAGGCAAAATCTTTGGATCCATTCTGCAGCAACATTTGAAAGACACAAATTACTGGTAATCTGAAAGAGACTGAAAGAATTCAGCTTAAGCATAAAAGGCTCTACTTTTTTGGAGAGAGACTTGATTGGTGACTTCAATTAAACAGCTGATCTTTTTTATTGCTTTTGTCTATCTAAACTAAAAATTACTGGTTCAATCCAGTTAAGTGGTACATTTTGAGTATAATAATTCTAGATTTATCATAAAAAAGAAGACACCTTGGAACATATTTAACTGCCTTATATAGTCAATCTTATTAGAAACAAAGGTATTTGTTAAAGCTAAATAAACTCCAAATTATGATTCTCCACTATCTGGTGTTTGGGTATGAATTATGAAATGAGACGCTTAATGTTCCTTGAAAAGGGCAAGAAAAAAAAAACAACTGGTTTTTATCAGTCTCCTGGTCTTCCCTAATATTTATTTAATTTGTTCTCCTCTCTCTAACATAATGAACAATTGCTCTTGTAATCTGAGCTTCTCAATTTTATCACCCACCTTCCTTATGCTCTGTAGCAAAAACATAAAAAGCACTAAGATTTTTTAACTAATTAATAAGCTAGGTTTTGAGAGTTCTTTGAACCACTGAAAACACTCTTGCTTCTAAGTATTGAACTCTCAAGGGAAGGATATTTTCAAACTTTACTAAGTTAGTGAATATATGTTAAACATTTATGAGGATTCTTACCTAAAATTTTCAATATGAACTATATATTATTAGAGTAATGAATTTAAAAGGAAAAGATTCAAGCTAATGGTTTTTTGTCTGTATGGTGCTGTGGAAAAGATAGTGTAACTTTTTCACTGAAGTGATTTCATCATTCTCTTTAATTCAGCAAATATTACTCATAGGAGAAATAAATACAAAATTGAAAAAAAAAAAAGTATCTCTCATTAAGAATCATATATTCTACCAGAGAAAACCAAGATGCATATAGGTATAACCAGAGGTTTGCTGGTTGTAATTGATTTGCTAATTTGGCATATTTATGGGATAGCTCTTTAGACATAGACCATTAGAGGAATGTATTTCCAGGCTAGTTTGGAGAGGGGTTTACCTTGGAATGGGGTTTACCCTGGATTTATTATTGCTTCAATTAGTTCACTCCTTTCTGCTAATACATTCAGTCAAGACTGTACAACTGATGACTCATAAACATATCCAATTATGAATTAACAATTATTTATTTAAGGTTATCATTTTATTATAAAAAATAATGTGACTAAGTGCCTCACCGTAGTCATTACAGTTTAACAGATAGAATAAAAACTAGCTTATGAAGAGCCTTAAATATCATCCTGGGGTGTTTGATTTTCACCACCTTCTAGATGCAAAAGGGAAATACTGCATATTTTTGAGCAGAGACATGACATGGTCAGACGAGTGACTAAAAAAAGAATATTTTGGCAGTTGTGAAGCAGACTCAAGATAGAAAAGCTAAGGTAAAGGACAGATAGTAGGAAGTTATTTCTGGCATAGAGGGAAGAGATGATTACAGTCTAAATAAAGATTCTGGTTGTATGAATGGAGGAAAAAACAAACAGATCCAAGAAACATTGTGGAGGTAGAATCATCATGATTTGGAATTATATATGAGACAGGCACTTGGGGGGAAGGAAGAATTAATGATGACTGAGATCATAAACCCTGATGATTAGGAGACTTATGGAATGAATCACCAAGGTAATATTCATGATGGCAACTATAAATATGCCAACTTAATTCTGAATCACAAAGTATAAGAGACTCTCCATACAGAAGGCATCAATTTATCCAGAAACAAGAAAGCCAAATATCAACACTACAAAGTCAAATCCATCATAGTAACCAAAAAGTCAATACACGTTAGCACTGCAAGGGACAATGACATTCCCAGGTCTTTCCCTCTTTCTGGCTTCCACTGGGGCCTTCCAACAAGCAAACACTCACAGAAGCTGCCTACCTTCCTATATGCTCTCTTTCCTCTGCTCTAGCTTTGATCACCAACTTCCTCCCAGCTCTGCTCTACCCTTCCTGTTCTGCCCATTCAGCAAGTTCTTCCTATCACATGTGATTTAGGCTTCCAAGTGACATAAGCAGGTCACATGGAACTATTAGTGAGTGGGAAAGACCTTCAAATTAAGTAAAAAAATACATTAACAATACATTCGACCCCAAGATCTTTCATTAAATAGGTGAATGGAACAACTGATATCAATGAAAATTTAAAACAGTACTACAGGGATCAAACAAAATAATCACATAAAACAATATCTTAGGGTGGGGCTCAAGTACAAGCACCCCATTGTCCCCCCTTAAATGAATGGGACCTAAAATCTTGAGGTAAGGGGCAAAGGTATCTTCTTAAATAGCTCCTTTCTGCTGACATTGTACATAGAGCTGTCCCTGAACCAAGAGTTCTCATTAGAGAGGTCAATACTTTAACTGGTATCCAGAACTTGATTGATGCCAGATATATGGGTGACACATCACACACATAGACAGGGGATGACATCCAGCTTAAGTAATCAGGCATCTGCAAGAAGAGGGTACTAAGCTGCAAGAAAAACAATCTACCAAACAAGTTTAAGAGAAAACAAAAAAGAAAAAGGAAAAAAGGAGACAATAGCTAGAAGTAAGGCATACATAGGGTCAGCCTTGATTTTTGGAGTCCATGAACCTAGTATCATAGCCTCATTCATGGTAGAATATATGAGGTAAGGGTAAAATTTGGTAATCTTCTTTTACTGAATAAAGGACAGCGACAGTACTACTTCTCCTGTGTGCTATAATTTCTGCAGCATTTGGAACATTATCTGGCTTCCATTTTACCCATACTTTAACTCCCAATTTTATTCTATCAGTAGAACCCAACCCTTCAGTTCCTCTGCTAGCTATTTTGGAAGGAATATCAGTTTTCACAAGAGTTATTGTTTCACAAGGAATAATAATCACTTGAACTATTTTATAATTTTTACAAAAGTGTGTAGATTTTCACCTAAGTTTTGGAATGTTCCAATAATTTCTCCTTGATAATTAGAATCTATCATTCCAGCCAATACTGGATTAGTCAAACTGTTAATCCTGATGTAAGTAGCATCTGTCTGTAGCACCAATGCAATATTTGCAGGGTCTATGGCAGTCATGAATAGGCCAGTGCAATTCTGAATTGCTAAATACAACAGATTCTCCAAATGGAAGACAGAACCATAACATTTATTCAGACCTCAGAAAGCTATGTCCCAACACTAGAAAGCCAAGTCCATCATAATAAGAAAGATATCTATACACAGAGGGCAATACTTCTCCCAAGCTTTCCAGGCTTCCCACAAACCATTTCTCTTAGATAAATCAAAAACAGTTTCCCTTAAAAAAAAATTCACAAACAAGCTCTCTCATTCAGGCTAGTCAGGTGCCTGCTTTTCTCTCTTTCCCTTAATTCTGACTGCTCTGTCTAAATTTCCTCTCAGCTCTAGCTCCAACCCTTACTCTTCCATATGACTTAGAGTCAAGGAACTCAGGCTTCCAAGTGGCTTAAGAAGGTTACATGACCTATTAATGGATGGGGAAAATCTTCCCATTGAGAAGCAAAATTACATTTACAATAATAAAAATGTATTATGAATATACCATCTAAAATGTTTTGGTTTTTTTTCTTAGGATTCTCATACAGATTCCAGTAGAGATTTTTCTTATTTCTTTTCTATCCAACTAAAAGTCCTCTAACAGTGTAAATCATATCCTGCTGAACCACATGTCCCTGACTACAGTGCTGGAACATCAATATTCAATATTTACGATCTTATGAGTTTGTTGTTTTCTAATTTACTGATTTGGGATCATCATTTGGGCTAGAGGTGTACTTCCTCCCAATGATCTATTATTCAAATTATGCAAAGCAGTGAACAAATCATCTTCCCAATATTGATAAAAAATTATTAGAACTTAACTTCCCTAACTCTTCTTTCAGTAATCCATTCATTCTTTCAATTAACCCAGATGCATGTGGATAATATAGAATATGATTATATATAATATATATACATATATTATATATGTGTAGTTTAATACACAATATCTCCTCATTTTATTACCTTTGAAATGTGACCTGTTGTCCATTTGAATCTGCATTGGGGTTCCTTAATGTAGACTGATGATATCTAGAGTTTTGCAGGGATTTTTTTTTTCTGGGTTGCATTCTTATAGGGACAAGCCACTAGGACAATTGAATAGAGGTCAACATAAGTACATATAAATTTGTATCCTTTATCTTCGGGTAGGGAACCAATATAATCCATTTGCTAAATTTGATCTGGTATGTTTCCCTTTTGTATCTCTCCAGTTACAACCCAAGGAACAATTTGTTTCTTTTCCAATAGCCATAAATAACATTTCTCTCCTACTTGTTTTAAAAATGAAGGAAAAATTCTAATACCTTGGTCTTGTGCCCACTGGTATGTGGGCTGGACCCCTAAATGTTTGATAGAAGCATTTTGCTAGTACCTTTTCATTAGCTGGTATCAGCGTAGGGAGAATATGTTGAGTGGCAATCTTTGCTAATCGATCAGCATGCACATTGTACTCACATTCTGGTGTGGTGAGGGCCATGTGAGCATCTACATGAAAAACTGACAAATCAGTAACTGAAGATATGTCTTATACATCTTCCCAAAATCCTTTTCCCCAGACTTGTTTGCCATGAATTTCCCAATTTTGATTTTCCCACATGGGCATCCAAGGAGATAACCCATTAGCTAGCACCTATGAAACAGTGAGTATATAGCATTGTTCTTTTGTTTTGATAGCTTGATGTACTGCCATAAATTCAGCATAGTGATTACTTCCACTTATCCCAATACTTTCCAAGTCTGCCTAGTACATTGGCTATAGGCTACCACTTTCAAATGTCTTTTGTGGCCCAAGTATAATGCTGTCCCATCAGTAAACCATGCATGTCTCTTTTGTTCTTCAGTTAATCCATTATACCCCTCATTCCATTTTTACCAAGGACTGTACTAACTGTAACTTTGGTTCAGGAGGTACATCATTTCTCTTAGTAATGTTGGCTATAGATACATGTAAAGTAAAAACTCCATTTTTACCCCTTTTAGATCTATTTTGAATATACCATTGCAACTTAATTATGTTAGCTTCTTGTGCATGTCCAAGTCTGTGAGAAGCTGAGATACTCATTACCCAGGTCATAGTCAGAATTCCAGACCTTAATATTACCTTATGACTCAAAGTCAGTTGTTCAGTCTCTACCAATCCCAATATGCAACTAACATCTGCTTTTCAAAAGGGGTATATTGAGCTCCAGATGAAGGGAGTTTCCTAGACCAAAGTCCTAAGGGTTCATTTTGGTTTTGTTGTTTTTGCCATAAACCCCAGATTGCATATTCATTCTGTACAGTCACTTGTAATTCCATAGGGTCACTTTGAATAGGACATAAATCTAGGGTCAATTGTATAGCAGCCTTTGCTTCTTCAAAAGCTTTTCTCTGCTCAAGTCTCCAATTAAATTAATATTTTTTCCTATTTACTTTACATATGGATTTCAACATTTGTCCTAGATGTGGTATGTGATGTTGCTAATATTCAAATAATCATATAAAATTTTGGGCCTCTTTCTTATTGGTGGGGATAGGAAAAACTTGAATCTTTTGTTGGGCTTGAGGGAGAATCACTCACAGCTGCCCTTTCCATTGTATATCTAACAATTTCACTTTTTGAGATGGACCTTGAATCTTTGCAGGGTCAGTTTCCCACCATTTTCTTTTCATGTACTCAATTAAAAGCATCAAACTCCATTTGTTTTATGTTTTTATCTGTATCATAATAGCATCTTTGTAGTGGGTAAGCTGTACACCAGATAGCCCTAATTCATTCAAATGATCAGCCCCAACCTTATGACAAATAGTGGGGCTATGCAGACATCCTTGCAGCAAGCATGTAAAAGTATATTGTCAGTCCTGATAAGAGAAAACAAGTTGGCCCCATTGTTCAGAATCTATTTGGATAGTAATGAAAGCATTTGTTAAATCAATAACTCTGTACCAAGTCCCATCATATTTCTGGATCCAGTCTATTAAGGTAAGAGTATCTGAAACAGTAGCATACACGGGAGGAGTGACCTTATTCAATTGTCTATTCACTGTCATCCTACCTGTCCCACTTGAATTTCATATTGGCCAGATCATTCCATTGAGTAGTTGTAGGGACTAACACTCCTGCCTCACCATATTCCTTTACAGTACTGGCAATTTCATCTTGCTCACCTGGCATATAATATTGTTTTAAAGTAATTACTTCAGAAGTTTCAGGCAAAGTGATTGGGTCCATTTTTATTTTACCCAGTAAAACTGTATTTATCCCCATCTTCCTTACTGCAAATAGGTATGTCCCCTCAGAAAAATTTAAAGTCATACCTCTCAGTATATCTGTTACACTAATATATTCAGGAACAGGTAAAATTACCACGGCATATTCTTTCTTAGGTAATTGTCCAATTTTCATCATTAATTTGAATTGTCTAGCTGACATTTTAGCCCTTCACAGCACTGTGATAGTGATAGGAGTTCTATGTTTAAACATATCAGGGTTTCCATATATAAGGAAGATCTCTGTGCCACTATGTATTGATGTCCTTAGTTACCCTATTTGATCTATTTTTTCCAATATATGGTCAAATTGATATAGGGTCTGTAATATCATCTGTGTATTCCTTTAATCTGAGCTGGGGCTCAACCATTTCCTATCCTCCTTGAATATGTAATATGTAACAAACTTAGACACAAGGATTCAGGAGAATCTGTAAGGGCAGTTTTTCTCTAATTCTGTCTAGTACAAAGCCCCTTTTCTCAGTACATTTTGTATAATTCATTAGTTGGAATACCACCTATTCTTCTAAAATCTACTCCTGCTCTCAATAAAGCAATAAACAATTCTTTACTTGTCAGTCTATTCTGACTTTAAATCTATTGGCTATTTATTCTTCTTTCAAGGAAACTTATCTTTTGCACAGTCCCCTAAGTCACTTAACTGTGAACACTTATCCAGTCTCTCTGAAAGAGAGATTTCCCCAATTAGTAGAGTCAGAACTAGGTTCTTGGAGGCAGGAGGAGTTGTCTTCATTATTTTATTCCAATGGGAAACTGCAAAGTGGGTATCATACTAAGCATTTGCTTTGCTAATCATTATGGCACTCTTCATTATCTCCTCCTTTAATTTTCTCAGGAAGTCTTTAAGTGAATATCAGGGTTAATCTTCACTAAGCCACACAGTCAGTAACATACTACTTACTGCATCCTTTTTCAGCTAAAGCTAACAGATTAGTCGTATTGTTACATCCATGCATATTGTAATCTCTAAAAGCTTTATGTATGAGAAGATTCTGACTAATACCTATTAATCTCAACCAATGCATGCCATCTATTGATACTCTTCTATTCCTTTTATTATTGCTTCTCATCATCCAAGAAATTAATGATTCTCCATCCTTAATTCAAAACCTTAATTATCTCCCTAAAAACTGTTCTACCCTTTGGTTCTTCTATTTTCATCTAGTGTTGGGCATGCTTCTGCCTGAGAAAATTCCCACCTCCCCCCAATTTTGTTTCATTTTCCTCCTCTGACTTTGTTACATTTTCCTCCCATGCACTCTCCTGAAAGTTGTCAGTGTTATAACTTGGCTGGGTCTGTAAAAAGGTCGAATGCACATTTCTTTTGCCTGTCTTTTGCCCCATCTCCTGAGCAAAATGAAAAGTTTTTTCTCATACCTTGGTTCCTCTAACTTGCCCTTTTAAAGGAGAGCCTGAATGATGAGTGGGAAAAAATCTTCAAATTCAGCAAAAATATATTTACAGTACATGGGGCCCACAACATAAACAGACATTTGAAAACAGAACAGAGTTTCCAAGTGGTAGAGATTAAATTATTTTAATAGGCTTAGAAAGGGATTTTAGAGGTCATTTAAAGTCAAGCATGATAAAAGAAAAAAGTGATGGCAATGCAATAAAAAGGGAAGTGATTAAGAAGAGGTGGCAAGAGTGCACAGAAGATGTTATCATATATAAAAATAGAAAAAAAAACATACTTTCACAACACCAATAACAACAATAGTGTGGTTATTGTTCTAGAGCCAGACATCATGGGGAATGAAACCAGTAGTTCTTAGAAAGCTTGGTTTATGATAATGCTAGTACAGGAAATGAAATTCCAGCTGAGGTTACAAATTCCAACTTATTTAAAACCCTTAAAGATGATTCTATCAAAATGTTTCACTTAATATGCCAACAAATTTGTAAAATTCAACAATGGCTACTGAATTGGAAAAGATCAGTTTAAGTCTTAATCCTAAAGAAGGGCAATGCCAAAGAATGCTCAAATTACCAAACAATTGCAATCATTTTACATATCAGTAAGGTTATGGTTAAGATTCTGCAAGCAAGTTTTCAGTAACATGTGAACTGAGAATTACTGGAAAGGCAGGCTGTTTTTTTTAGGAGGCAGAAGGACAAGAGGCCAAATTGCCAAACTTTGCTGTATTATGGAGAAAGCAAGAGAGTTTCAGAAAACAAATTTAAAAAATCTACTTATGTTTCCTTTACTACACTAAAGCCTTTAAATATAAGGATTACAACAAAATGTGGCAAGTCCTCAAAAGATGGTGGCATCAGATCATTTTGCTTATGTCCTGATTAACCTATACAGGGACTAAGAAGCAACAGAGCTCAACATGGAACAGCTGGTGGTTTTAAGATTGGGAAAGGAGTACAGCAAGGCTATATATTGTTGTGTTATTTATTTACCTTGTATGCAGAGTACATCACATGTGATGCCAGACTGAATGAATTAAAAGCTGAAATTAAGGTCTTTGAGAGAAATATCACAAATCTCAGAGATGCAGATGATACCACTTTGGTGGCAGAAAATGAAGAATTTAGAGTCCTCTTGATGAGAATGAAAAAAAATTGGGCAAATTATAGCTTGATATTAACATAATAAAACTAAGATCTTGGCAATGGGTCCCCTCAATTCCTGGTAAGTAAAGGGTAAAAAATGGAGGTAATTTCAGATTTCATATTTTTTGTATCAAAGATCATTGCAGACTTTGATTGCTGTGATTACAGCCATGAAATTAAAAAACAAAACAAAACAGCAACATTTGCTCCTTGAAAGAAATATTATGGCAAATCTGTGCAGCATACTAAAAAGCAGAGACATCACATTTCTAACAACAGTTCATATGATCAAAATGATGTTTTTTCACCCATGATATATTACTGTGAATATTAAATGATAAGGAAAACTGAGCATTTTCAAACTGTGTGGTGGAGAAGGTTTTTCAGAATCTTTTGGACAATAAGGAGATTAAATCAATCAATACTTAAGGAAATCAATTTGGACTATTCACTGGAATGCCAAATACTGAATCTGAAGTTTAAATAATTTGACCACATAAGAAAAAATATATCTCATTGGAAAATGATGTTTGGGAAGATTTATGGCAAAAGTAAAAGGGTATGACAGAGGATAATATGCATAGATAGTATCATGAAAGCAACAAGAATGATCTTAAACAGAATTCAGAAGATTAGTTGTTGTCCTTCATCTTCGAAGAAGACCAAAATGAGATCACTGCTGTAAAGTGAAATTTCAGTATGTTCGACTGACTGATCCAAACAATTTGAGTTCAGAATGTTCTACCACAGTTTGGGTATACATAGTCTACATGAATATTTAGGGTGGATATCCCAAATTTGTGCATCCTGCATTACTTTGTGTTGTCTCAATTCTGCTTTGCTCAAAGAGTACAGCACCTTTTCTTATGTGGGCATGCCATGCTGAGTGGTCCTGTGCCAGTGTCTGCCATGTTACACAGTCAAATCCAAAGTTCTTGAGAGAGACTTTGAGAGTGTCCTTGTATGATTTCTTCTGGCCACCATGATGTGCTCACCTGCCCCATGCAAGTTCTTCATAGAATAGTCTATTTGGCAACTGAATGACACAACTACAATCCAAGTCTTTCATTTTATAGATGCAGATAAATTAGATCTAAAGAGATTGTTGAATTGAGCTACATTGCCAAGATCACAGGAGACATAAATGATAGCACCAGGATCCAGTCATACCTTCTCATTCCAGATCTAGAACTTTGTACCAGAAACCCCCCAGAGAAATAGTGATGAACAAAATATATATATATGTGGAAATTTATGGCTTGATCTTTTCTCTCTAAAGTTGTCTCAGTGATACTGTGTCATAGAGAGAGCACAAATTTGAATGAATTAAATATTTCTTTGAATGAAATAAGTGAACTGTTCCTATGTTTTGGTGCTGTGTAGCCACAGCCTAAATTACATTTCATAAGCAATGCCTGTTATTTCTAAAATTCCCATCATGACCTACTAAAAACTATAAGTAAGCACTGATCTGATAAGTTCTACTTTACATAGAGGGATTATACAAAGTAAATAAGCAAATAATATCTTGCACCCTGGTCAGCATAGATTTAGAAACACTCAGAGAAATACATATACTTCATACCCACCTCAATTCACTCTCTAGGTTACTTTAATTCCCTACCACCTGCCTTGCCCACCTCAAGATGATCCCTCTTTGAGGTCTGCTCTTTGAATTAGTGACTCTCCAGTCAAGATTCTCATTTCTGGAAAGATCCCAGAAATACTTTTTACTTTGCTGCCAAATCAACTCACTCTCTGAACTGCTCCATCACCCCTTGAAAATGTACCATTCTCTCTCATCACACATTCTGTTAGTTTCAGTTTCATTTGATGTTTTGTATTTCCCAATTAGGATGTAAGCACTTTGAAAGTAGGGACTATCCAAGTCTCTCTCTCTCTTTTTCTCCCCCCTCCTTCTTCTCACTCCCCCCGCCCCATCACATATTTACCTATGCATCTTTAACTCTGATGTAACAAAGAACACTGGACATGGCATCAATAGAGACCTTCAGGCAGGTGAAAAATTTTATGTGCCTCAGTTGCCCCATAATTAAAATACAGAGGATAATACTTCTTGTATTTAACTCCCAAAGTTGTTGTGAGGACAGTGTTTTCAAAATATTAAAATATTACACAGATATTATTTCTATTTAAGGATGCAAAATAATTTAATTTTAACTGGGCACAGATATTTTATTAATCTTTTAATGAAAAATATTCATGTCAGATATTTAATAAAGTCAATGCTTGATTCATAAGCACAACGTGTTTATTTAAACAAGTATTACTGATGATAAATAGTGAAAAAAATGTCCTACAATCAAGTATATTACTACATTGGTCTGGTAAATAGAAATGTTTATTAAATACTGCACTAGTACTCTTTTAAGTATTGCCTAGTGTTGGGCAAATTTCATTTGAATAACAGTCATATAATGTTTTAAAGTTTATTTTACACATAGTTCGTTGTTTTATCTTGACAACAATCCTTTGGGTAGATACTACATATTATTATGGTCATTTTATAAGTAAAAAAAAAAAGAATCTCAGAAAGGTTTAATGACTCAGGTCATAAAATTTAAGGCCCAGCATATATACAGGGAGCTGGACTAGATGAGCTCTAAATGCTGGGCCTTAAATTTTATGACCTGAGTCATTAAACCTTTCTGAGATTCTTTTTTATATATATATATATCTTATATATATATAAGAATACATATATAAGAATATATATAAGAATACATATATATAAATATGTATATATAAGATTACATATATAAGAATGCATATATAAGGATACATAGATAAGGATACATATATGTAAGGATACATATATATATATATATATATATATATATATATATATATATATATATATATATATATATATATATATGGATACATAAGCCTAGTGTCATAGATAGTAATCAAGTTGGAATTCAAATTCACATTTTCCAGCCTCCCAATTTTGTTTTTTCTACTGCACCAGTCTGTTGCATAATATACAACTGTTACCATTTCACTCACTGTCGTTCCTGATTAATAAAGTTCAGTGGTACCAGAATAATAAGTTACATTAAGAGTAACATAAGAGCAGATGGGGAAATAAGCTATCAAAAATCAGCTTGAAATTCTGGGGATTTATGAAAATCTTCACTATTAAATCTCAGTGACCAAAAAGCTAAAAATAATAAACTATGGTCTCTTGCCAATGACGGCATAAGAGCTACCTTGGCCAACTTTTTCACCTGTTCTCTTGAGAAAAGTTTGTGATGGTGGTGGAATAGTATAAATGCTGAAAGTAGCGAATGGATGCTGTCAGCTATTTCTATACAGCTGCACGTGGCATTAAGGGCTGTGCGATTAAAGGAGGTCACAGACAGCTGGATAACAGGTGTGCCATCAAGTCCATACACTTAATGTTTCTTTACCCTCTTTTATATTCTTTCATAAGGTTTAGAGTTTTAAAACTCTTAGAGATCACCTACTTTCTAAGTTATTATAGTTATTCTGTATATATAATTATATTATTTATATATTATTTAAATCTGATACATTTGTTTTTACAAAGACATGCTTAAAAATTAAGAAGATCAAAAATAAAAATATTTTCCCAAATGCTAGTAACACAATCCCCTCATACCACTTCTTTCTCTGGACAAGAAAGAGGGATTAAATTCACAATTTAGCTTAGTTCCTACATGGCATTAATCCCATCTACTTCAGTTCCAGGGTCTTACTAGGCTAGGACTGGGAACACTGGCTTCTCAGGACTTCCTTACTGGACTGATTGCATTCTCTATTTTGGATTGTGAGCTTCAGGATACCCATGATGCTCCTATGTCCAAGACTCTACTATTCACTCCTAGGTGGGAATTAAGAAAACAGCCAAACTTCCAAGCCTGATTCTCTGGGTTACATGATGAGGTGGCTCTTAGGCCTACTACATGTCATCTGTTATGAATGAAGAGAGCCTTCACCTTAAAACTAATCTCAAGGACAACCAACCATCATGACATCAAAAATATGTTTTAGGGAAAAACAGTGTCCACTCGTGTTCCAGTTCTTCTGCCTTCCAGAAGCACATCCTCAGTACCTTATACATGTATGGCTCCATCTAAAATGATATGAGCATACAAATAGAATTATGCATATTGGGCTATATTCTTCCCTGAGAAACTTAAGCTGTGTCCTGTTTATATTAACAATGAAGTATTGATGAATTTGTATTGTGTGTGTGTGTGTATGAGAGATACAGAGAAAAAATAAATATAAATTAAAGTACAAAAATTTCTAAAATGCCTT
Source organism: Bettongia penicillata ogilbyi (assembly GCA_023548195.1). Lineage (NCBI taxonomy): Eukaryota > Metazoa > Chordata > Mammalia > Diprotodontia > Potoroidae > Bettongia > Bettongia penicillata. The sequence goes on along the minus strand of JAJHZJ010000318.1, from coordinate 1,999,307 downwards.
TTTGGTTTTGACCTTCACAAAGTCTGTTGAGTAATATCACATTATGAAGAAAGTTGTTTATGCATCAATGAGAAAATCAAATAAAAGTTAGGAAGTGATGGAGGATTTAGTAGAAACAAATCAAACATGATGTGATGAATTATGTAGGTACAGCTGGGGTTATTCATCCACCAGACAGTAGTCATTTATGTGTGCTTTTTAAAAAAAGACAGGAATAATATAGCATATTTATATCTACATATGTTCTAATTGAGATCAAAAGTTTGAAGAACTGGTTAGTCTAAATTACATCTGCACATTTGAATAATAAATAAAAAATAATAATAGTGTTGTGCTGCCTTTGCACATGCCAGGGCATTTGAGACAGTTTCATATGACAAAATAATCACTGGGTTTCCAGTCAAAGGATTTGGTTTCAAATCTGACCTCCTCTATTTCAACCTATATAACATGGGGCACCCCATTTAAGTTGCAGAGGAAAATCTATAAAACTTTGTTTCTGCATCTATCAGATGAAGTGCTCGAACCAGATGGTCTCTTTAGTTTCAAATGTAAAGGATGAGAGCAGGGGATGATCATGGGAATCACGTATTACATTAATTCCTCAATCAAGAGAATGAGATTATAAGATAGGAAAATATTTTGTTGTTTGGAAGACCTTATTTATTAATATTATTTAAATCTGGCTTAGTATGACCAGAAATCAGTGACCTCTGAGATCTTCCCAAAGAAAACAGATGGCTACAGAAAATGCTTGGATCCCATTCAGGTCTTGGGATCACATGATGCTTGTGTTTTGAATTCCCCAAATCTGAATTTTTATGCAACATCTCGATCTTAATTTGCATGTTGATGCTTAATAACATTATAATCAAGAGATGCTACCAGGAAATTACCCTCCCTATAAAAGATCTTAACTGCTGCATTTGTATTCTTCTCTGAAATCCTATATAATGTCAACCTTGCAGAGACTGAGGGGTAGCCTTCTCTAAGCTTTCTACCTCTACTCCAGTGACCTAATTAATTTACATCTAAAACTATTACACATTTTGGAGTCCATCATCATGACTGACATAGGAAATGTGCCTTTGTTTGGAGACATGTTCACTGGCACTATACAGATTGTTTTTCAGAATATGGAGCAATCCTCTGAAACCTGGAGTCATAAGAAAACCTAATCTTTCTCTCAGTGGTCTATAAAATCAAGTTGTCACATCTTTATCTTTGGATGCTCTAAATATCCAGACCAGATCAAAAACAGAGCAAAACTTTTTTTTTTTTTTTCTACAGGGTCTGTTAGTGACAGATGATTTTTCTAACTCTCCTTTGTCTTATCAGTAATAGTCACTTACAGAAGAAGCACATCAAAATACTAGACATATACTTGTAAATAGCCTGAGACTGAAGTTCAAGGACATACCTTCTGGGACTCAACCAGGAAGAGAAATTTTGAATTCCATATGCAACATGATTGACCTTGTATTTATGAATACACACATTTAATTATATAAAATGATTTCAATATATTTAATGCATATAAATAAATACTATACTTATGCTTGTATTAATATATGGGAATATATAAATATATATTACATATATATTATATATGTATACATACTCATAGGCATATGTATATGGTAACTATATTTTAGCTTAATTAGTTTCTTTTGTAATCCTGTTTAATTTTATTTGTGCATGAAAAAAACATTATTCTGAAAATGGGTTCAGAAGTTTCACCATACGGCCAGCAGGGTCCATAACCTAAAATTGGTTAAGAAATTCTGTTCTAGCGAGAGATTACATTTAGGACTCCTTGAAGAAAGACTGGCATAACCTAGACCCTGTTCAACAGTCTGCCTTGGGAACGAAATCAGTTAGTTACTCAGACGTGTGTTTTTGTCCTTTGTTGGCAAAGAAGATCATGCCATCAGAGAAATAATGTGATGACTTGAGCTTGACTTTGTTTTGAGTGAGGGAGGGCCGTGCAGTTCACCAGCCTCATTTCTCCTCTAGAGCCATCTGAATCCAGTGACCAGATATTCATCGGGATGACTGGAGATGACCCAGGATGAGTCATTTGGGGTTAAGTGATTTGCCCAAGGTCACACAGCTACCGAACGTCAAGTGTCTGAGGTGAGATTTGAACATAAGTCCTCCTGACTCCTACACTGGTGCTCTATCCACTGCACCACCTAGCTGCGCCCCTGGCAAACTTACACGAACACACACACAAGTTTGCCAGGATCAAAAGCTCAGTTCATTGACCTATAGTCAGAAAATTCCACTCTTTTGCCTAGCTTTAAAAAAAAATCAATTCACATTATATTCATACAATTCTGCTGTCATTCTCCACAAAATTTCAAAGACTGTTGTTCAGCAAGTATACCACACAATTGTTTTGGTAACTGAAACTCATTGACATCAACTTGATTATTTCTTACAGTGCTTTTGCACATCTCAAAATTCAACTCCATGCAAGTAAATAAATAAATAATTTTAAAGATATCATTCCCAGTAAAAAGATTTTTATCCTTGGTAGAGAAAAGAGAAACATAATTTTAGTTGAGTGGTTCTGCCTTCTTTTTCGCCATTGATTAGAATTATTTCGTGAGTCACATTATTTTACATGTCATAGCAAACAGGAAAAAATACATACAAAAACACATGGAGAAACACAATACAGAAATTCAGCCTAAAAGAGGCAAAAACATTCAGTCAGATGGAGACTTGGAGGACAGTGAAGAAGTGAGGAGGGGAAACATGCTTGAGTTTGGTTTCTAATAAGGGGAGTTTTACTCCTTAATGATGGGCTTGATTAAGAAAAAGGTATATGATGGCAGATGTGTGAAGGAGGAATTTCTAATTAGATCCAAGTTGTGAGTAAATTCCTTGAATCATTTATCAATACCAAACTCAAGTGGAGATTTCCTTACTGGGACAAAAAAAACTGATGAGTGTTTAAGTCAGTAATCAGAAACCCCAGGAACTCTCTGGGGTCTTAGAACCATTGAATACATCAAGGAGTCTCATAATCATTAACCATGATTGTTTAAGTGCTTAACACAGGGTCAGATTGAGTCAAGATGGTAGAAAAGTATGGACTTTTTGTCAGTTTGTATAGTTATTAGGGCCACTGAGCTTAAATGACTTCTTGTTGGAGTCCAATCATTTATAACCTCATCAAACAGTATATACATACATACGTACACACACACACACACACACACACACACATAAATTGCTATTATCACAGTGACAGTTCCATTTTTGTCTCTGTGTCTGTCACCTATCACCATTCCTGGAAGTTAATGGATATATAGAATAATAAATATCTGTTGAAATGAATTCAATGCATTGGAGAGGTTTATGTGGACCTAGAATATTTAATTATAGGATGTATTTCCTGCAGAATTCAGTAGTTCTCAAATCCTTAGCTCTCTAGTTTTATAGGTTCCAAAAAAAGAAACCCCCACTTTACTTTTAGCAAAATATGGTATAGTGTCATTATTATCAGGATAATGTCATTCCTAGTTTTCTCTTAACTTGGGGCAATGATGAAAATTTTGTCTCCTGCATTAATATTGATGGCTTCCCTCTGAAATTTTATGTTAGCTCTCTCCTTACTTTGTGGGTGAGACAATTTATATATTTCCTTACTAACTAAATTGAAATGATTCATTAAACAAAAACTATTGTTATGCTATGATGCTGTCTCTATTACTGCATTTTTTATTGACACAAAATTTGATTTTTACTTAAAACTTTCCAGGCAATTCTTCTCTTTTGAATATCTTTGGTTGAGCCTACACTTTGGAGACTTTTTGCATTATTCATTTTACATGACCTTCTAGATTGTCCATAACTTTATGGTTCAATGAAATAAGCACAAGAATAAGAGAGAGTAGTGAGGAAACAAGAGTTCCAGTAAACATTCTACAAATAACTTGTTCTGTGACTGAGACATTAACTTCGTCTGTCTGTGTCTCAGATTCCTCAGATGTAAAATAAGCGAGGTATTCTAAATAATCCAAAGGGTTAATTCAATCTCTAGCAATGCTCAAGTATATTTTCAATCTTAAGTAATTGCCATCATTTATGAAAAGTCTCTACTCAGAATGTTCAATATCTTCCCATATCACTCAATTTTTTTTTACCGAATAATGTGCCTTACTCTGACATTCTGAAATCTATATAATTTGATTCCACCCACATTCTCAGAACTATCTCATGTTAATCCTTCTTAAGTATTCTGTGTTGAAACTAAAATGAAGTTCTCTATTATCCCCATTCTTATCCTGCTTTCTTCCATTTTAATTCAATATTATAAACATTTTATTAAGCATCTACTATGTGCCAGGCACTGTACTAAACCCTGGGCATGTAAATAAGAAAAAGAAAGACAGTATCAGCTCTCAAGGAGCTTACAATCTAATGGGGATAAAAAAAACACAAAAAAATAAAAAAAAGTAGTGGGAGGGAACCTTGGTTTATCTGGCCAGGCATGCAGTTGAAAACAAGAAGAGCTGCTGATGGAAAATGGTCATAGCATTTGCCACACTTTGGATGAATGCTTACTTCCTGTCAATCTGTTCAGTCTTTATCTTTTGAAATTCTATCCTTCCTCCAAGGCTCAACTAAGGGGTCATTTCCTCATGACCATAATAACTTTGTTTCCCTATTTGTTTCCTAGCATTGTGGTGGCCCTGGTCTTTGACAAGGACTTAGGTCTTCTTCAGCAAGTTAGGGTTTGTTAAAATTCTCAAGAATAAGACCTGCTTGAAGAGGTACCTAGTTAAATTCTGGAAAAGGCAAGAGGGAAAATGGATTGTTATGCATGGAGACATGTAGCAATCTGGGACAAAAATAAAATATATCAAAATACAGGATCCAAAATACAGGTCCAAGACAGCAACAGAGATATCATTTGCCAGATTATTTGTGTTCATGTAGAAAGGAATATGATTGTTTGTATATAAGTTACCAAAGTGTGGTGTGAAGGTAGGTGTGACAAATTATGCTGCTGCTTATTATACTGGCTTGTTGCTGACCTGGAGGCTTCTTAAAAGATTTGGTGTGGATAATATTTATGAAGTCAGGTGGAAGTGATGGAGACAAGTACGATGTAGAAAGCATTGAACGTCATTCTTGTGCTTTTACATGCTCCCTGGATGCTGGTTTTCCATGAAAACAAAGTCTTTGGGACCCTTATGGGAGCAGTGAATGGTGGCCTTCTACTCTCCACAGTGTTAAATTTTTTCCTGGATATAATTCAAACAGCAAGGATTTCAGTGCTGAAGTACATCATAAACATATTATGGGCTAAAATGTTTCAGTTTATATGTATTATCTTATAGAAAAAGACAGAGATGCTTATAAAAAACAATTCTCATAGTACAGAAAAAAGTATAAAACTCACAATATGATGGAGAAGACATATAAGAAAGTTCATGCTGGTATAAGGGAGAATCCAATAAATGAAAAACAACCCAAGACAAAAGTTAAAAAAGAAAGGATGAAAACATGACAAAATGGTCCTTGCCCAGAAAAAAAGACCAAGTTGCTCAAAAAGGTGAATTTCCTCAGAGTCCAAAAGCATGGAGCTGATTGTTAAAATATCAAAATCTCTAATTTTCTGTGAAGATTTTTAGATTAAGACAATAAATTTATTGAAAAGCAGCAACAAAAAGAAAATCATGTTTCCTTTCTCCTTAAGTTTCTCATTAAAATTATCGTAGACATCTTGCCTTTAACTTAATCACTTTCTGTCTTGCATCACATTTGCCCATTTTTTCCCACATTAGATTTTCAACTGCATGAGAATAAATTCTTTCTTTATATCAACAGGATCTAGTTGCATTGAATAGGTACTTAATAATTATTTGTCAAAGTAAAATATATTCCAGCTAAGTGTCATATAAACATGGATTTAAAATCCTGCTTCAGATATTTGCTCATTGTGGGATCTCTGGCAAGTTACTTAATTTAGTTTGTTTCCAAATCTGTAAAAGGGTGAATGATACATCTATCTTTCTGGGTTATTGTGAGAAACAAGAGAAATAATTTATTTACAACATTTTGTAAACCTTCAAATTCTATATACATTGCTATTTTTTTTTTTTGAAAAATCATTATGACATTTAAGGACTCTTGTAGATGACATATGAGCTTTTTAGTGCCAATCTCTTCCTCTTCCTTTTTCTGCTACCTCTTTTTCATAAACTGAAGCTAGCTTTTCTGAATAAACTGCCATTAAAGAATCTTAGATGACCCACATCTGTTTAATAGAATCTGTCCTGGTTGAGCTGTTCAGTAATGGAGAAATAGCAATGTTATATTGTTAAACACAAAATATTATGTATGTGACAAATATTTCCCAGTCAAGTATATAAATTTGGATCACATACACTATTATTCAATATCATTTTTTCTAGGCATTTTTTCTTCTTCTACATGTGTATCACTCCGGTTCTTTTTTTCTCATTAGAAATCTTTATTTCTTTTTGTAAAAGAAAGACTTTCAGTCTGACAGACAGAAAGTTACATGTCATGCCAATTCTATGGAACAATGAATTCACCTTGGATTCATTTGGTAAGATTATTATAGCTCTCATATTCATAGTAATAAAAATAATTTTAATGTGACATGTTCATCCAAATTACTTTATTGATTGAAAAAAAAGGTAATTCGCTGACATGGAATAAAAGCTAACCATTAGATAACTCACTGGCAAGAGAAAACTAATAATTATTATTTGGGCAAGAAAGGCAAATCTTCTAAAAATTAGTAATTAAATATTTTAAAATTTGGCATACTATGTAGAGCATCATAAATACTGAATATTTGGTTAAGGAAACATGCTATCTATTTCATGATTCCATTCTTGTGGAACAGTCACTGAATAGCCCATGAGGGACTTGAACTGAAGGTCTAAAATAACATTTCAATCATATATTCCTGGCAAGACTGAATATGTTAATACATAACATGAAACCCAGTTTGAAAATGGCTATTTCTACATCCCTAAACTTTTAGAACAGAAAAGGAAAGAAATTCTATCCACAAGAACTACCTAGTTTTCCAACTTGCAAAGAGGATCCAGTGTAAAACAATCTGCCCAGAAATGATTAAATCTGCAGTTTGGCAAGCATGCTTACCCCCTTTTAAAGAAAGTAGCTCTGTAAATAATTTATTTCTTTCTGCTTTTACCTCTACTGTCCCATGTGAAAGATTATGTCGTCTCTATCGTGGTGGCTTCTTCTATCTCCATCATTCATACGTGAGTGAAATATAGGAGAAAAAACATGTGACTTCAAAAATGTTCCTCCTAAAAATTGAACTGGGCTGGAAACTTACTGTTATTCAACTTCTATCAATTCATGGCATTCCCTATGACTTTCATAATGAAAATACTATTAATGAAAAAATCAAAATTCTGAATGTGAAATCTATAAAAGTGGGACAATTCTATGGGTGTGACATATAATAATATTGCTAATGAGGTTAAGAAATTCTAAGCTTTGATGAGGTTACTACTATCATCACATATTAGTAGCAAAATTTTTGTTTTAAAATTAATTTAGGGGATTGTATATTCGAATCCTTTCATTCATGTCTAATAACACTTTAAGATCTCTAATATGGACAATTAGTATGCATAAGCAAGGAATGTAAACAGCTCATGCCCTCACTTATCAACGTCAAAGTCTAAAATGATGGTCACCTGTGGCAAATCCCAGGTGCATGAATGACCTCCTGGTTTTCAGGCTAATAGTAGATAGAGTAGGTATTTCATTTTACAGCACAATATTTAACGTTAAAAAGAAAAAAGAAATCTGTGTGAAGATAGGGACAATTTGGCATGTTTTGAAGAAATCCTATTAAGGGAACGAAAAAAAGTTTTTTATTAAATATATATGATTGCTACATAAGTTAATTGATTAAAAACACTTGATGAAATGGAAATATGAATTTCCATTATATCTATTAAGCTTAGTAGCACTGATCCTTCCTTCAGTATAGTCATTAGTGCTGCTCTATAAGTGTAAAGAAAGATGAAAAGAATGGAGAGAGAAAGAGAGGAAGAAAACCATAGAGAAAAAGAGACAAATGTGGAGACAAAGTAAAAGAGAACAAGAAAGTAAGCAATAGAGATAGAGATAGAATATATAAAATGAGTTAGAAAGTGAAAATTATAAGGGAAGAGTAAGAAAAAACTAATATTTATTCAAGAGAAAGGTAGGTAGTTAGTTGGTGATGGATTAGATGTAAAGAATAAAACACATTTTCTCAGAAATGACCAATGTGTTATTTGTTTTGGCTATACATACTTTATTCATGGGAAGTCTTCTGGAAGTCAGGGGAGAGTAAGATTTGGGGATAGTAATAGAAATAAAAAAGTGCAATGCTAAAGCATGTTTAAAATGTAAAAAAAGAGACAAAGAAATAAAAAAATTCTTTAAAGTGAAATATTTTAAATTAAAAGTTAAATACACTACATATATATTTCTTTTTAAATTGTATATAGCAGTAATTCTTACATTATGTTATATGTTGTATTACACATTATATATGATATATATTCTATTCTATATATCCTATGTATTCTTTTTGCATATCCACTTTATGTAGAAACTGATTTTGTTTATTATTTATAATAAAAAGAAATGAGAAATGGCAGAGGAGAGAATAAATAGCTATGCATATTTCATTATATAGTTTTCTTAAAGAGTTACACAACAGAATGAGAATGAACAATCTCAAAGCGCAATGTTAAAAAATGAATTTAGAAGTGAAGAATTTGACTCACAATGAAATAGTAGTAATAAATATAATAATAGTAGTAACATTTATGTAGTACTTAATATGTACCTGTCATTGTGCTAAATGTTTTGCAATTACTATTTAATTTGATCCTCACAAAAATCCTGACAAGTACTGTCATTATATCCAATTTCAAAATGAAGAAATTGGGCCAAAGTGAGGTTCAGTGACTTAACCAAGATCACATACTATTAATATTGCAGGTAGGGAAGAGAAGAGAAATAAACATTTATTAAGCACTCTGTCAGGCACTATGCAAAGCTCTTTACACTTATCTCTTTTGATTCTTCCAACAACCTGGAGAGGGAGGTGCTATTATTATCCTCATTTTGCAGCTGTTAAAACTGAGGCAGACCTAGATTAAATGAATTGCCTCATGACAAGTCACGCTATTAGTAAGACTATCAGTTCAGATTTGAATGTTCTGAGCCTTCTTTACTTCAGATCCAGTGCTCTATCCACTGTGCCACCTAGTACCTTTGAGGAAGAAAGGGAACAAAAAATGTGTGTATCTGTGCATGTGTGTGTGTGTGTGTGTGTGTTTAAACTTTAGAGTAACTACCTGAAATAATTCAAGATCATGTCTATTACAGCATGTCCAGACAAAATGAGAACTTAAATACTGCTGTACCTTCACAAAGACATTATAACTGATATTTGAGTTGTGTAAGTAATCCTCTATACAGAGCACAAGTCAAAACCCTGAAGAAAAATATTCTAATCATTTCAAGCTGAAGAATCTCTTTGGGTTATGTGTACCCTCAAAAATTCCCACTGGCAATGAAATCAGGATATGAAGATGTCCTGTGGTCAATCAGACTAGATAGATTGAGTACCCTGGTTTTCAGATAGTAATCAAAGATATTCTTCCTTCGTGGGTCATTCTACTTCTATGACTTCAGCCGATTCTATTCAACCAAAAATACAGAGAATAATAGTGCATTTTTCTCATCTAAAAGAAGCAATGCAATAATATCGTTTAGGAATTTTAGTGTCAAAAACTTCATATGGGTAGAAGCGTAGTACTGGATCAAGAATTGCAGTTCAAAAATATTTTGTACTGTACTCAAAGAGCAATCATGGAATCAGTGTGATTTTTATTGGGTGCAACATCCATGTTACTCATGAAAATACAGAGAGATTTGAAGAAAATGCTTTAATAACCAGAACACCTGATCTTATGACACATGAGCAGTCTCCTTTTACTAAGAGATATCACTAGAGTGTACTGAGACATGATTTGTACTGTGTTGGTCTACAAATTATTACCTAAATATTATTAGATTTTTGGAGCAGGGGGATTATTTAGTGAAATTAAAGAATCAGAATCAGAGGAATTGAATTAAACTGGCAGCTTTGACACTTGCTCCATATGACCCTAGAAAAGTGACTTCATCTCTTAGGGGATCACTTTCATTATATATAAAATGAAGCTATTTTGACTAGATAGACATTTTTTAAATTCCCTTACCACTCTTTATCTTTGATATTAATATTTCCAAACTCCTACACAGATAGAATGTGCATCTCTGTCCTCCTCACAGCAACCCCTTTAATTCCTCTTCCACTTTTACATAACCTTTACCCACAATATCAACTTTATTCTCCACCCCACTTATTTAAAGTCTTTAATTTATAACAGATTTTGCCATCACTACTCTTAAAAGAAAAGGTGGATCTAATAGAAGCAATCAAATCACAGTACCAATTCAACTTAAAAGAGGATGAAAGGTAAAAGATCATGTCAATAACTGAGATGAATTTGAAAATATATTTTAAGGTGAAATCTTGAAGAACTGGGATTAAATATTTAATGACAAATTCAGTATATAATTGTTGTACATAAATGTTGCAGGTTACTTATCACATAATTGAAGAGAAGATTACTTGGTGTTATGATAGAGGACTGCCATCTTAGATCAGCTTTAAACTCACAGTGAATGATTTAAGTACTGAGGATTAGCCAATGAGCCTCGTGAGCTTGTGCAGAGCGATTAGTTTTTGGAAGATTCTAAGAGAGCCGTATCTCTATGAAATGGATTGATCCAGCAGTCTTACAAGCTAACTCTGATAGGTAATTGTAGTTTTTTTTTTTTCCCTCACCTTTAGCACCTCGCGCGACTGGGCAGTATTGAGATAGAAATTCATGTTGTTCTTGCAGCCTGACATGGAACAAAACTTTTTTTCAGTTAGGGAAACAAACTTTAGTGTAGTAATGGCAGAAGTGTCTTCTCTTTGATTCCTTTGTAACTTCAGCGCTAATATTGTTTATCGCATCATGACAAAAGATGGGAGAAGATTCAGAAATTCCTTCCCTCCATAAGACATTCCATGTGCCTTAGAATACTGAATTTCAATTTAGTCATTTTTACCTCTCATACTTCTTTGGGAATCTAATATAGAGGCTTGACTAGGAATAAATGTATGAATACAGTTAGTGAATTGAAGGTACATTCATTGTCTTTTTGCCCCTTTCCTAGGTAATTGTAATTCAAGACTCCCACCTTTCATGGAGTGGAGAATGTCTATTTTACATCTTAAGACTTTCATATCACCTTTTTAAAAATAAATGTTCAGTTTCTTAATTACAACAGTTTCTACATACATTTAAAAATCAGTAATTTTGGAGACATTTCTTTGATCTACAGAACATATGTCTGCTTATGTAACACAGTGGAGCTTTAACATAGAGAAATATTATTTTAAAAGATAATCACAAATATATAAACCCACTTCTCAGCATGTGAGAGGAATAATTTCTCCCCCTCCCTGTATTTTCTGTTTTTGAGAAAAAAAGGGAATTAATTTCTTGGCTTTGCTAGTTTACAATCACCTTTTACTTGTAATATCGCCATCTTTATCCTTTGTTGATTTACTGCTTTTGCTAAAATCTCACTGGGACACTTCCCTTATGATTTTTACAATTATAATCACCTCAAGACAACATAATATAAAAATATGAATATGTAAAATTTATCTTACATTTTTTTCTTCCCAAGAACAGAGTATATTAGATAGAATCTATTAGATAGAATCATGGTATCACATCCACTCATTCTAGAATGTCCAGAATAGTCTCAGAACCAGAGATCAAAACCATCAGAAATGCAGTCAAAGGTGTCAGTAAAAGATGTTCTTGTTACAGATCCATCCCTTACTAAATAAATAAATAAATAAATTAATAAATTAATTAATTAATTAATTAATTAATTACTGTTAATACATAAGAAGTATACATATCATGCTCACCCTTGAACCATCCCCAAAATGACACAAAACACTCAAAATGTACACACAAATACAGGCATACATTTCTCAAACTATTTTTCTATCAATTGGTGCCAAGCAAAGAGATGATAGGAACCTTGCACAATGACAGAAGAAGAGAATGTTTTAGTTTGAATGGACTTTAGACACTTTTTCCAAGAGATGCATCCAATCTGAAAAATAAGTAATCCCCGCTGTGACATGCTACACAAGCTGGTCAGAAACTCCAATTGCGGGCAATCCACTTCCTTTGAAAATAGCCCATTCCACTTTGGAGAAGTAAAAGCTGTTATAATGTTTCTTTTTAACGTGTTTTCCTGACACAATAACTAATTTTGCATTACTAAAACTTTCAACCTTCTCTCTGTGATCAAACAGAGTAGGTACAAAAAAGAAAAAAAAAAAACCTTCCAGTACTCAAAAATATGTATGCCATCCTACCAAAGCTTTATCTTCTCAAAACTAAATTTACCCTAAACTTATTTCAACTAAATGTTATGTGACATGCTCTCAAAATCCTCCACCATACTGTTTGATGGCACCAAAAACTGAACATAATCTTTAGATCTGATCTAAACCAGTATGAACACAGGACTATTATCTCCTTATTCTTGAAATTTTACTTTTTTAATGCAACTTGGATTGGGTGACTTTGAAAGACTGAGACAGAGGATTTCTCACAATTCTGCCTCACTTAAATCTAATTCACATGTAAGTCAAGAGATCACCCTGCAATGCCATTGGTTCTCTTCAAAAACAAAGGATGTACAAGAAACATCATCTGCACATATGTAGAGTTTATTGTTTTTTTTAATGTCTATATCTAATGTAAAGATAAAAATGCTAAAGAGCACAGAACCAAGTATGGATGAAATAGATACATCTTGCCACATTGAAATGAAATTAATAACCACTCCTTTTCAAATGTGGCCATTCAACCAAATTTTCTGAATAATGCTTTTAAACACATAAAATAAAAATGGGTAAGACTATACAAGTAACCGGTTTGGATATCCAAAATGTCTTAAGACAATTTTAATCTTTTTTTAATGTAAATTTATTTATTTAACTTTTTACATTCATTTTCAAAATTTTTGGGTTCCAAATTTTCTCCCCTTTTATCCCCTCCCCCCACCCAATACACCGAGAACTCTAATTTTCCCTATCACCAATCTGACCTCTCTTCTATCATCCCTCCCTTCTCTTGTCCCCATCTTCTCTTTTGTCCTGTAGGGCCAGATGACTTTCTATTCCCCATTAACTGTATTTCTTATTTCCTAGTAGCAAGAACAATACTAAACAGTTGTTCCTAAAACTTTGAGTCCCAAATTCTCCCCATCCCTCCCTCCCCACCCATTCCCTTTGGAGAGACAGGCAATTCAATATAGGCCCTATCTGTGTAGTTTTGCAAATGACTTTGATAATAGTCATGTTGTGTAAGACTAACTGTATTTCCCTCCTTCCTATCCTGCCCCCCATTGTTTCTATTCTGTTATTTGATCCTGTCCCTCCCCGAGTGTTGACTTCAAATTGTTCCTTCCTCCCAATGCCCTCCCTTCCATTATTCCCCCCACCTTGCTTATCTCCTTCTCCCCCACTTTCCTGTATTGTAAGATAGGTTTTCATACCAAAATGAGTGTGCAATTTATTCCTTCCTTTAGTCGAATGTGATGAGGGCAAACTTCTTATTTTTTCCTCAGCTCTCCTCTTTTTCCCTCCACTAAAAAGTCTCCTGCTTGCCTCTTGAATGACATATAATTTATCTCATTCCATTTCACCCTCTTTCCTCTCACTACATTTGTCTCTCACCATTTACCATTAATTTCTTTTAAGATATGGTCCCATCCTATTCAATTCACTCTGTGCTCTCTGTCTCTGTATGTGCATGCATGTGTGTATGTGTGTGTGCGTGCACACGTGTACGTGTGTGTGTGTGTGTGGTCCCACCAACTACCCAGATACTGAAAAGTTTTAAGAGTTACAAATATTGTCTTTCCATGTAGGAATGTAAACAGTTCACTTTTGGTAAGTCCCTTATGACTTCTCTTTGCTGTTTACTTTTTCATGCTTCTTCTCATTCTTGTGTTTGAAAGTCAAATATTCTTTTCATCAAGAATGCTTGAAAGTCCTCTATTTCATTGAAAGACCATATTTTCCCCTGAAGTATTATACTCAGTTTTGCTGGGTAGGTGATTCTTAGTTTGAGTCCTAGTTCCTTTGACTTCTGGAATTCCTGTTCCACACCCTTCAATCCCTTAATGTAGAAGCTGCTAGATCTTGAGTTATCCTGATTGTATTTCCACAATACTGGAATTGTTTCTTTCTAGCTGCTTGAACTATTTTCTCCTTGACCTGGGAATTCTGGAATTTGGCTACAATGTTCCTAGGAGTTTCTCTTTTTGGATCTCTTTCAGGTGATGATCGATGGATTCTTTCAATACTTATTTTGCCCTCTCATTGTAGAATATCAGGGCAGTTTTCCTCGATCATTTCATGGAAGATGATGTCTAGGCTCTTTTTTGGATCATGACTTTCAGGTAGTTCCATAATTTTTAAATTGTCTCTCCTGGATCTATTTTCCAGATCAGTTGTTTTTCCAATGAGATATTTCACATTCTCTTCCATTTTTTCATTCTTTTGGTTTTGTTTTGTGATTTCTTGGTTTCTCAGAAAGTCATTAGACTCCATCTGCTCCATTCTAATTTTGAGAGAACTATTTTGTTCAGTGAGCTTTTGAACCTCTTTTTCCATTTGGCTAATTCTGCTTTTGAAAGCATTCTTCTCCTCATTGGCTTTTTGAACCTCTTTTGCCAATTGAGTGAGCCTATTTTTCAAGGTGTTATTTTCTTCAGCATTTTTTTGGGTCTCCTTTAGCAAGGTATTGACCCGTTTTTCATGCTTTTCTTGCATCTCTCTCATTTCTCTCCCCAGTTTTTCCTCCACCTGTCTAACTTGATTTTCAAAATCCTTTTTGAGCTCTTCCATGGCCTGAGCCCACCGGACATGCACCTGGGATGTCTGGGATACAGAGGCCCTGACCTCCACGTCTTTCCCTGATGGTAAGAATAGTTCCTCGTCATCAGAATTGAAAGGCGGGAACATCTGTACCCCATCAAAGTAGCTTTCTATAGTCTTACTTTTCTTCCCTTTTGTGGGTATTTTCCCAGCCAGTTCCTTGACTTCTGAGATTCCTGTCCACCCCTGCCTAGATCCGCCCAGCTAGTGCTTGGGGTCTGAGATTCAAATGGGCTTTCCTGCGGCAGGTGCAGCTGCTATTCAATGTGAACTTAAGTTCTCGTGCTTGGGTGAGGGCAGGGCCACCTCCCAGGCTCAGTTCCCTCAGGGGCTTTATGCAGAGACCTTCAGTAATGGAGCTCCTGCCTGCTCGGGGTGTCCTGGCCACTGCTGCCTCTGCCGCTGCCTCTGCCTCCCGAGGGGGCCCGAGCCACGGAGACACCCCGATCCCCTCTCGGCCAGGCCAGACATCTCCCTTACTGGCCTGTAGCATCTGTTGGCAGAGGGACCTTTGCAGCAGCTGGAGATTCTGTCCCTGAAGCCTGATCAGATCCGCTCCTCTGTGGCCACGGCCAGGGCAGCACAGGGGTGGGCTCTGCTTTCCAGAGCATGGCGGACCCCTGGGTATGGCTCTCCAGTGCTCTCTGGAATGGAAATCTTTTCCACTGTGTTTCTGTGTGCCTTGTAGTGCTCCAGAATTTGTGGGGAGTTCTTCTTGCAGGAAATATATGGGGTGTTGGTTCGGAGCTAGCATACGTGTGTCTTTGTACTCTGCCATCTTGGCTCCTCCCCCTCCGACAATTTTAATCTTTAATCAGTTAAAATTTCACTTAAGACTTTTGCCATTTCCCACTTTAAAATACTCTTTAAAATACTAAATAAAAATAAAAGAAGTTGCTGGATGTAGATTAATAACCCCTAGTCTAGGCCAAATTTTCATGTAAAAATAATGAACACATGGAGGCAAGTAAATTAGTAATAATTGACAGAGCTGGGATTTTAGCTCAAGTTTTCTGGGCTCCAGTTTCATTGTTCATTCAACTACACCTTGCTGTTTCATTTATCTTCACATACACAAGTGGTATTCTTATTATGTTCCCATTTAACAGAGAGTTAAGGAGAAAATTTAGTAACTAGTGCATTACGAAGTCCTCCACATGTCAACTTTCATTGCTAAAAAAACTACTTTGATTAAAAGCACACACTAATATAGCATATCTCTACAGGAACTCCAAAGAACAAAATTAATTATTAATCAGCATAAAATTGAATAAGTTGATAAATGATATATTTACAAAGGCATATTGCCAGTGATTATGTTTACTTTTATGACAGGTTCATAAAAAATATCTCTGTTCTCCAAACCCCACTTTTAAGTTCTTGCTTCCTTGTAGAACAGTCTAGAACTATTAATTGCTTCTTATATCTGGGCTATATTTAAACTGAAGGCTTAGGTCTAGATTTTCTCTAAACTTCTCCAGATTGGTGATTCTATGGTTTTGTTATAGTTGTATAAGCGTCTTGGATCATTTGTAATGTGAACCTGTTCCTAAAATCCTACTGCACCGTCAGCTGATAGTAACTAGTAGGCTTTCTCTGTGAAGAGATAGAGTAGGCATTTGCAATGCAGCTTGTAAAAATACCAAGATGCTCATAATCATATTAAAAAAAGTAATGATGACCTAAAAATTTAACAAATGAATGTCCATCTTGCATTTCATAATGCTTTCCATCTCTTCTTTAGTCAAAAATTCTTCCCTTCTCCATAAATCTGATAAATACACTATTCCTTGCTCCTCCATTTTGTCCATGGTACCAATCTTTATACCTTGATCATGTACGCATTTGGACTTTATTTTTATATACGGTGTCAGGCATGGGTTTATGCCTAGCTTCCACCACACCATTATCCAGTTTTCCCAGCAATTTTTGACCAACAGTGAGTTGTTCTTCCAGAAACTGGGGTCCTTGGGTTTATCAAACAGGAGGCTGCTATATTCCTTGCCTACTGTGTCTTGAGTGCCAATGCTATTCCACTTGTCTACCCTTCTGTTTCTTAGCCAGTGCCAAGGGGTTTTGATAGCTGCTACTTTATAGTACAATTTGAGATCTGGTAGTGCAAGGTTCACCTTCCCTAGTATTTCTTTTCATTAGTCCCTTTGATATTCTGGACCTTTTGTTCTTCTAGATGAATTTTAATATTATTTTATCCAGCTCTAGAAAATAATTATCTGATAGCTTACTTTGTATGACACTAAATAAGTAAATTAAGTTAGGTAGAAGTGTCATTTTTATTATATTAGCTCAACCTACTCATGAGCAACTGATGTTTTTTCACTTACTTAAAACTGACTTTATTTGTGCAAAAAGAGTCTTGTAATTGTGTTCATATAGTCCCTATGTTTGTTTTGGCAGGTACACACCCAAGTATTTTATAGTGTCTACCCTAGCATTGAATGGGATTTCTCTTTCTATCTCTTACTGTTGGACTTAGTTGCTAATATGTAGGAATGCAGATTTGTGTGTGTTTTTTTGTAACCAGCAACTTTGTCAAAGTTGTTTATTATTTCAAGCAGTTTTTTACTTGAATCTCTGGGATTTTCTAAGTATATTATCATATCATCTGCAAAGAGTGATGACTAAGTTTCTTCTTTGCCTATTCTTATTCCTTCAGTTTCTTTATCTTGTCTAATCGCTACAGCTAATATTTCTAGTACCATATTGAATTATAGTGGTGATAATGGACATCCTCATTTGACTCTTGATCTTATTGGTAATGCTTCTAGCTTATCCCCATTGCATATAATGCTTGCTGAAGGTTTTAGGTAGATACTGCTTATTATTTTATGGAAAGTTCCCTTTATTTCTGTGTTCTCCAGTGTTTTTAATAGAAATGGGTGCTGTATTTTTTCAAAAGCTTTTTCTGAATCTATTGAGTTAATCATGTGGTTTCTGTTGGTTTTGTTGTTGATATGATTGATAATGCTAATAATGTTGCTAATATTGAACCAGCCCTGCATTCCTGGTATGAATCCTATCTGATCATAATGTATTATTCTCATGATAAGATCCTGTATTTGTTTGGCTAAAATCTTATTCAAAATTTTTGCATCTATATTCATTAGAGAAATTGGTCTATAATTTTCTTTCTGTGTTTTTTCTCTTCCTGGTTTAGGTGTCAAAATGATATTTGCATCTTAAGAAGATATTGGGAGGACTCCTTCTTCCTCAATTTTCAAAAATACTCTAGTATTGGAATTAACTGTTCTTTAAATGTTTGATAGAATTCATTTGTAAATCCATCTGGCCCTGGAGATTTTTTCCTAGGGAGATCATTGATGTCTTCCTCAATTTCTTTTTCTGAGATGGGTTTTTTTAAGTATTCAACTTCCTCTTCTTTTAATCTGAGCAATTTTTATTTTTTAAAATACTCATCCATCTTGTTTAGATTATTGACTTTGTGAGGATGAAGTTGAGTAAAGTAATTTCTAATTATTGTTTTAATTTCCTTCTCATTGAAGGAGAGTTCACTCCTTTCTTTTTTAATATTAGTAATTTCATTTTCTTCTTTCTTTTTTTAATCAAATTGACCAAAAATTTATCAATTTTATTAGTTTTTTTATAAAGCCAAGTATTGATTTTATTTATTAATTCAATAGTTTTCTTAATTTCAATTTTATTAATCTCTTCTTTGGTTTTCAATATTTCTAATTTGGTATTTACTTGGGGATTTTAATTTGTTCTTTTTTGTGCTTTTTCAGCTGCATGCTCAAGTCATTGATCTCCTCTTTCTCCATTTTATTTATGCAGGTATTCAAAGATATAAAACTTCCCCTAAGAACTGCTTTTACCATATGCCATAAGATTTGGTAGGTTGTCTCATTATTGTCATTCTGTTGAATGAAGTTGTTGACTGTTTCTATGATTTCTTCTTTAACCCACTCCTTCTTTAGGATTAGATTATTTATTTAGATTTATTATTATTAAATTATTTAGTTTCCAGTTGATTTTTGGTTTATCTCTCCATGGTTTTTTATTACATATAATTTTTATTGCAGTATGATCTGAGAAGGATGCATCGATTATCTCTGCCTTTCTGCACTGGATTGTGAGATTTTTATCGCGTAGTGCATGGTCAATTTTTGTAAATGTGCCATGTACCACTGAGAAAAAGGTATGTTCCTTTCTATTCCCATTCAATTTTCTCCACAGATCTATCATATCTACCTTATTCAGAGTTTTGTTTACTCACTTAACCTCTTTCTTCTTTATTTTGAGGTTAGATTTATCAAGTTTGGATAAGGGGAGGTTGAGATCCCCCACTGGTATAGTTTTACTTTCAGTTTCTTCCTTCAACTTCCCCAACCTCTCCTCTAAGAATATAGATGCTATACCATTTGGAGCACACATATTTCATTGTCTATGGTGCCTTTTAGCAGGATAATGTTTCCATCCTTATCTCTTTTGATTAGATCTATTTCTGATTTTGCTTTGCCTGAGATTAGGATTGCTGCTCCTGCTTTTCTTACATCAGCTGCACAATGTATTCTGCTCCAACATTTGACCTTTATCCTGTGTGTGTCCCCTCGTTTCAAATGAGTTTCTTGTAAACAACATATTGTTGGATTATGGCTTTTAATCCATTCTGCTGTCCATCTACATTTTATGGGAGAGTTCATTCCATTCATATTCACAGTTATGATTACAGTCTGTGTATTTCCCTCCATCCTCTTTCCCACCATTTATGCTTTTAGCTCTCCTGTCTCCTTTCCCCTCCTCAAAGTATTCACTTTTCACCACCTCCTCCTGAAGCCTTCCCTTCCTTCTTTTAGCCCCCCTCCCTTTTACTCCCCTTTACGCTTACTTCTTCTTCCCTCCATTTTAGCTTCCTTCCCCTTTCTTCCCCATTCCCTTCCTACTGCCTATAGAGTTAGTTAGGATTATCTACTTAAGTTTATTGTTCCTTTCTTGAACCAAATCAGATGAAAGTACCTCTCAAGTAATGCTCATCTCCCTCCCCTCTTTCCCTCTACTATAATATTTTACTTCTTCCGGTAATGTAATTTGCCATTTTCTGCTTCCTCCTTTTCACACCTCCTGATAAAATCCCTTTGCATACTTAAATCATATTTTTAACATGACACCATTTACTTTACACCTGTTCCCTCTATGTATATCCCTTTTATATTTCATAATGATGTACAATTCTCAAGATTAACAGGTATCATCTTCCATTATAGGGAGGTAAAAAGTTTGCCAAAATTGAGCAACAAGTTTTTGTTGGTTTTTTTTCCCCCTGTTTACCCTTTTATGCTTCTCTTGAGACCTGCATTTGAAGACTGAATTTTCTATTAAGTTCTGGCATTTTCGTCAGGAAGGTCTGGAAATCCCTTATTTTGTTGAATGACCACCTCCTTCCCTGAAATGTTATGCTGAACTTTGCTGCTTAATTGATCCTTGGTTGTAGTCCCAACTCCTTTGTCCTATGGAATATTGGATTGCAATTCCTTTGATCTTTTAATGTAGAAACTGCAAGGTCCTGTGTGTTCCTGGCTGTAGCTTCTTGATATTTGAGTTGTTTCTTTCTGGCTACCTGTAGTATTTTGTCCTTCACTTCATAGTTCTGGAATTTGACAATATTTCTTGGGGTTTTGAGTTTGGGATCCCTTTCAGGAGGTGAATAGTGGATTCCTTTGATTACTATTTTGCCCTTTGGATCTAGCACTTCTGGGCAATTTTCCTTGATGATTTCCTGGAAGATATTGTCCAGACTCTTTTTTGCATCATGGCTTTCTGGCAGGCCAATAATTCTTAAATTTTCTCTCCTGGATCTATTTTCCAGGTCAGTTGTTTTTCCAGTTATGTATTTTATATCTTCTTCTATCTTTCATTCTTTAGACTTTGCTTGACTGATTCTTGCTGTCTCACTGAGTCATTAGTTTCTACTTGCCCAATTCTAATCTTTATCAAATTGTTTTCCTCAGTTAACTTAGTCATCTCCTTTTCCATCTGTCCAATTTTTCCTTTTAAGGAGTTAATTTTTGTACTTCCTTTTCCATTTGTCCAATTTTCCCAGTTAGGTTTTGTGTTTCCTTTTCCATTTGACCAACTGTTCCCTTTAAGGGAGTTATTTTCTCCAGTTATCTTTTTATACTTCCTTTTCTATTTGTTCAATTTTCCTTTTCAAAGAGATGTTCTCATCAGTGAATTCTTGTTTTATAATTTTAAAATCATTGGCCAGTTTTTCTTCTATTTCCTTCTTCAGCTTTTCCAGGAGAGCTGTTTGTGCATGTGAGAAGATCATAGTCCCTTCTGAAGTTTCAGATGAAAGTACAATCTCAGTACTGATTTCTTTGGTATTTGTGTTTTGGTCCTTATCCCCATAGAAAGATTCTATGACTTTTTCATGCTTACTTTGCTTTTTTTTGTTCATAATGGTGATTGTGTGTTGTGTCTTCTGGTTCTTTCAGTTAGAAGCTGCAGAACTTGGTGTTGAGCTGACTTGTGTGAAAAAGCTAAGAATAGGTTTTTGTTTTGCATTTCCTTGATCCACCCTGGGATTAGCTTGTTAAGTGTCGGGGAGAAGTGGTCTGGTCACAAGAGATCTCCTCAGCTGAATTGAGGCAAAGGCAAGCTCAAGGGATGGTGATCCTAGCTGCTCTATTGTCATTCTGTTTCCCCTGGAGGATAATGCAGGCCTAGATGCTAATGAGAGTTCCTACCCCTCCTGGAGTTCTTCTCCTGATGCTGATGCTTGCCTGCATCCTAGTGTGAGTTTCCTCCACCCTGGGTCCTCTGTCCTTCCAGTTTCCCTCAGTCACAGTAGAAGGAATCCCCCTTAGCTATTTTCCTAGCCTTAGGTGTTATGAGACTATTTTCCCCCTCTGCTGTTCCCACTGATCCAAGATTTTTGTGGGGAACTATTTTATGATTCTTTCAAGGTCATCAAGGGAGGAAGAGAGAGCATTTACGGATCACTCCACCATCCTGGTTCCAGAAGATTCAAGTAGGTGACTTATGGATGTTTAATCTTCAGGCTGAAAGTCTCAGGAACTGCTGTGCTGATATCTGGTGCTCAGTGGCAGCCACTCCTTTGGCTCTGCTAGTCTCCCACCCTTGGCTGCAGCTCTACTGGTTCCATCTGCTTCTGTCTCAGGTTTCCCAAGGCCCTTCTGCTCTGTTGCACTGGATGCACTGCACTGTGTGCAGTGGACTCACCTCCATGGAACAGATCCTTCCCGTGTACCTTCCAGTCTGTCCTGGGTTCCAAATCCACCATAGTCTGTATCCCACTGGATTTTGAACCTCCAAAATTTGGTAAGATTTTCCTTTCAGTGGTATCCAAAGAAGTTTGTCCAAGAGCTTAGGTGAGTCATTGCTCTCACTCTACCCTCTTGGCTCTGTCCCCCATCCGCCAAATCAGACATTTTGAACATAGCTCTCAGTTTTCAAAATGGAGGCCATATTCAACTACTTATTGTCACAATTTAAGATGAAATTATACTACACAGGTGATCTAGGCTAAAATAAATCCCATCCCGGACTACCTATTGTATATGGTATCATGAAAGGAATAAAATAGGCAAGACTTGCATGTAAATGAACTTTACTCCTGCAAAACTATTGGGATGAAAACTTCATTCTAGAAATGATTACAAACATAAGGACTTGGAGGGAGCAGAATATTAAGGAATTCTAAAGAAATAAAGCCAACATTCATTATAATATTTCCTAGTATATATACATTTCTGTTTCGTCAAGCCACAGAGACCTTAAGTGATTTATTAACTATTAACCAATTAATAACAGAAAGTAGAATTAGATTTGTGAAGTAAAATTCCCTAACCTAAAACTAGGAAAAAGAAACTTGAAGAGACGTGGATGGGTAGGTAAAACAAAAAGCCTTACATGAAGATGAGGAAGCCCAATGTTTGTTTATCTAGCATTAGAGGATTTAGTTGACAACTTGATGACATCCATATTTAAATGAGTAAATTAATAAGGAGACAAACAAGGATGCCAATCAATAAAACCCCATGCAAAAAAAGTCAAACTGGCTGTGTGATTATTTTATTTAATTACACCCTGCCCCATCCCTCTAAATTTCTAAAAATTGAAAACAGTTTGTGTTTATAGCTGGAATTCAATTCATTAGAAAATCTCTAATACAACATCTTGTCTGTCAATTCCTGAAACAGCAATGGCTGTTTTTTTACATAGGAATATTCAAATAGTCACATTCACTACTCTTAGTTTGAGATTGTCTCTACATTTCCAGAGTCATTCAGTTTGCCTTTGGCTGATTGAATTCCTTTTTCAACATCTTTGTCTTATCCTCAGTCACTAAGTTTATTTTTAGAAGTTTCTGGTGACTGTATAATTTGTTATTTACATCACTAGATATGAGTCTGCTGTGATGTTCAAAGTTTCTATGTTGACCTCATTTTTTAGCATTTTCTGGAATTTTTTAAAGCATATGCTAAACTTTCCTTCTTTGTTTTTTTTTTTTCAAATGTAAGTTGTAATTAATTCCTTTAAATAGGTCCTAGAACTTCCCAGGAGGTGATGAGGAATTTAACAGCAAGAGAAATGTTGCCCAGAACATATAATTTCTTCCTCTAATGTATCTGTAAATAGTCTAGTTTCTTAGCAAGAAAGAATGATATTTTGGTCAGTAGGAAAATTTTTAAATTAGTTTAACACATGATTCAACTTCAAATCTGCAAGAATTCATACATCAAATATCAGTAGAATCATGATTTAATTTATGGAAAACAGTTTGGTGAATGTCCTGCAACCCAATTAAGGAATAAGGAATATATGGATTTTTTCCAATTCAATTTTCCAGAAAATTGAAGTAATCAAGAACTTTTAAACAAAGTTTAAGAATCCTTTGAGCAACATTTCTCAAAGATGTTTTATAATAACATAGGATTTTGAAATGAAAGTGTCCTCAGAGATTTATCCTGTATAGCACACTCATTTGACAGATTAAAAAAAAAATTACACTGAGGTAATGATTCCCACTGGTAAAAAAAAAAAAAAAGAAGATTTTGTTGAAATGTGGCTTAATTTCCTTTTGCCCCCTCTAAATTTTTCTCAGATTTCTTGAACCAGGGATATCTGGCATTAAATCCCCTGCTTTTTAACTAATCACATGAATAGTTAGATAATTTTTGTTATATATGCATTTTGTACATATACATAAACACAAACTTATGTATGCTGGGTATATCTTTTAAAAAGTCTAAATTCTAACCATGTTAATTAAGATTCTAACTTCATAATAAATCAAATATACTGACATTTATTATGAATCAAGTGATGAATAGCATGAGATTTTATATGCATTAATTGTGCCAACAAAATGATAACCAAAGAGTTCTGAAAATAATTTTGATTGTAATTTTTCTTCAAATTATACATTGCTATCAATAGCACCAGGTGACTGATGGATGGTGTCAACCTGAAAGGAGGTCTCTAATGACCTTTGTCCTTGTTCCTGCTCTACTCCACCATTTTTGAAAAATTTTGAAGTTTTGCCCCAAATCAATATATTTGCACAAAATCATGAAATGATGAGAGGGATTCCCCTTTTACATCTCACAACAAATAATACAATAAGAATGAGATAAAAGAGTGGGACTAAGTGGTGGTACATGCTTTTCCTTGATACTTCTCCTCTTTAACTTCTCTGCAACCTGTTCCAGTGCTGATTGCCCTTTCCTGCTTTTTACTGTCTTCACTCTTTATCTTACTATCTGACCACTTCTCAGTCTCCTTTTCTGGAATCTTATCTAGGTCTG
Organism: Bettongia penicillata ogilbyi; assembly: GCA_023548195.1. Classification (NCBI taxonomy): domain Eukaryota; kingdom Metazoa; phylum Chordata; class Mammalia; order Diprotodontia; family Potoroidae; genus Bettongia; species Bettongia penicillata. Next base: position 1,974,395 of record JAJHZJ010000318.1, on the reverse strand, counting down.
GACCACTAAGAGTAAGTGCTTCTCATGGTTCTGTCCTAGACCTTTTATTTTTCTTCTCCCTCTTATTCTACTGCAGTTTGGAATGTCATTGGCTCTGATGTATTCAATTGTCATCTCTATGCTCATGATTCATTTTTCAAATTGATATTTTAATTTTCCTAGTGACATATAAGGACAATTTTTAAAACTCATGTGTAAAATTTTGGGTTCCACATTCTCTCCATATTTTCCTCTCCCCCTGCCTGAGATGGCAAGCAGTTTGATATATGTTACATATGTGCATTCATGCAAATCTTATTTCCATATTAGTCATGTTATGAAGGAACATATAGACAAAAAAAAACATAGAAAAAAATAAAGTGGAAAAATAGTATACTTTAATCAGAATTCAAACTCCATAAGTTATTTCTCTGCAGGTGGACAGCGTTTTTCATCATGAGTCCTTTGGAATTATCTTGAATCATTGCATTGCTGAGAATGTCATTCATAGTTGATTATTGTACAACATTGCTCTTACTTTGTACAATGTGCTCCTGGTTCTGCTTACTTTAATTTGCATCAGTTCACATAAGTCTTTGTACATTTTTTTTCTCCTTCTGAAATCAACCTTCTCATCATTTCTTATAGCACAAAGTATTCCTTTACAATATTATACCACAATTTGTTCAGCCATTCACCAAATGATGGATATCCTCCTAATTTCCAATTTTTTTCTCCCACAAAAAGATCCACTTTGAACATTTTTGTATAAATCAATCCTTTTCCCTTCTTCTTATCTCTCTGGGATACAGACCTCATAGTGGCATTGCTGGGTCAAAGGGTATGCTGAGTTTTATAGCCTTCTTAGACCTAGTTCCAAATGGCTCTCTAGAATGGCTGGATCAGCTTACAACATCACCAACAATGCACTCTTATTCAGTTTTCCCACATCCCCTTCAACATTTATCAGTTTCCTCGTCATATTAACCAATCTGATACGTGTGAGACAGTTCCTCAAAGTTGCTTCAGTTTGCGTTTCATTAGCATTTTAAAGGATTATAAATAGTTTTGATATCTTCATCTGAAAATTGCCTGTTCATATCCTTTGACATCACACTTTTGTTTAATGACTTAAATGATGGCATAGAAAATATGAACCTGAGAGGGCAGCGAATGCATGGATGTCAAAATATAGAGAGCTGTGTGAGTATGTATACATACACGCAAGTGCGTTTGTGCATGTATGTTATTGTTCAGCCATGCCTGACTCTATGACTCCTTTTGGGGTTGTCTTGGCAAAGGTAATGGAGTAATTTGCCATTTTCTTCTCCAGATCATTTTATAGATGAAGAACCAAAGCAAACAGGCTCAAGTGATTTGCTCAGGATCACAGAGCTAGTAAGTCTCTGAGGCTGTATTTGAACTCAGTATCATGAGTCTTCCAGATTGAAAGCCCAGTGCTCTCTCAATTGCGCCACCTAGAGATGCTGTGTGGAAATCTCATTCTTGTCCTTCATTTTCAGAGGGCCAAAATTACATAATTATACTGGAATCAAAGTGAGGTGTGTTTGACCGTAACTCTTGGAAGATTCTACCACAAATTGGGCACCAATAATGCATATGAGCATTTGTAATGAGGGTGTCTAAATTTTCACATCCCATGTTTCTTTTGAGTTACTACCATTCTGCTTTACTCATAAAGCGTAGCACTTTTTATGTGGACATGTCATGCTGGACGATCTTATGCCAGTATCTCCCATGTCTCACAAACAATTTGGAAGTTCTTCAGACAGAACTTGAGAGTGCCCTTGTATCATTCCCTCTGACCTCCATGTGCATGCTTGCCTTGTGTGAGCTTTGCATAAAATTGTCTTTTAGGCAAACATGCATTTGACATTTGAACAATGCGGTCAAATCATCAGAATTGCACACTGTGCAGTAGAGTTTTAATTCTTGGCCGTTTAGTTCAAAAAAGAACTTCAGTGTATGGTAACTTTCCTTGCCAGGTGATCTTCACAATTTTCCTAACACAATTTAGAGGGAAATTATTTAGTTTTCTGTTGTGTCACTGGCATATTCTTCAAGTTTCATAAGCATACAAAAATTCATAAGCATACCCAAAGCAGTGCAATGACTCTGTAGACCTTCAGTTTGTCAGGCAGTCTCATATTTCTCTGCCACACATTCCTTTGGAGCTTCTCAAACACTGAGATAGTTCCAGCAGTATGTGCATCAACCTCATCATCTATGTATACATCTCTGGACAATATACTGCCAAAGTAAATAAACTTATACACGGCATTCAATATGTCTGTATTTGCTGTGAATGATGATTCCAGTTTTAGGTGCCATGGTGCTGACTGATGGAGAACCTGATTTCTCTTGGTTTTAATTGATAGGCTGAGAGGGAAAGCAAAGTAGGATCTTTTGTTGTTTTTGTTTATACCAAGAAGTACAAGGCCTCTGAATAAGGTGATTAAGGAGGATCTTTCCCACCCATTATTGAGTCTGTTAAGATTTGTAGGAAGGCCCACACCTTTTTGTTAATGAGGCACTGATTCTCCTGGGATGTGATGCCCTCTGACTCTAAAAAGTGAATAAAGACTGTGAGATATGAGGCTTAGTTTTTGGAAGAAGGTTTGTGTGCCAGATGAATTCCTGGGAAACTGCTAAGCAGCCTCCGGCTTTGAAAACCCAGGTGTCAGATGTCCGTATTTCCCTCTCTGGTAATTGTGGTCAGACATTTGGACCTATCTATTGAATTGTGATGTATGTATTGCCTACTGTTAGATAGTTTGGAATCATTGTCTGCTGATTAAGATTTCTCTGTATTTTCTCTGAAGTTCAGGGTGCTGACTTTTCCCTCTGAAGTAGCTGAATGATTCATGTGCTTGATTAAAGTGATTAACCCCTTAAAAGTTCCTTTTCTTTTTAAAGAAGCAGATCAAAGAACCTGTGATAGCAGGCACCCCTGTGTATGTCAGGGGACTTACTGATACATAGGCCAAAATTAGCATAAGCAACAGAGAATCAATAGATGCTTTGCTGCATCTCAGCCTCAGGGGCTATATGGAGTACGCAATATACATTCATATATGCAAGTGAGAGTATGTCTCTGTGTACATATATGGTACACATATATATAAAATATCTAAAATCCATATATATATATATATATATATATATATATATATACCCATCTATGTGTATGTGTGTGTATATATATGTGTGTGTGTGTATAGATATTTTATACATGTATTCATTTGTGTGTGAGACAAAATGAGATTGAATTCTTTCTTTGGAATCACAGTATTTAAATTATAATCCCTACCGTATCTGGGACTATCTATCCAAATGTTAGGAAGTCACTAAATCTCTCAACTTTTCATGAACTCTCATTGTCTCTGCCTAACTATTTTCATGAATCTGCTCATGCTACTTTTATTGAATTTCACACTTCAACCTATCATTCAGCCCCGTGCCAAAGTGATCTTCCTGTTCCAAATGTCTTATTCCTGTTTCAATGTTCAAAAATTTAACTTCCCCTAGCTAACCAGATAAAGTAGATTTCTCCTTCTGAATTTAAGGCCATCTGTGTTAGGGTACTAATTTACTTTTCTAACTCACTTATTGTAAAACTTGCTGATTTAGAGAAAGTATTAGCGATTTCCATGCCTAGCCTTGCTCTCACATATCTCTATCAATTCGCATACACTAGATTCATTGTCCAAAATATTTGCTTCTCAGTACTACCTTTGAAGTATGTTTGTTCTTTAAGAACCACTTCAGGAGTCATTACCATGAAACTTTGTGGGGTTTTTTAAACTATCACCTAGAGATGATCCCTCCATTTCAGAATCCTGAATTTCTTCCAGTTCTGTCCTGTGTATTCGTTTCATCTTTTTAAAAGTATATTATTTGTAGACATCTCATCTTCCATTACTAAATTAAAAATTCTTTGAAAGCAGTGTTGTTTTTAAACTTCATTTTGGTGTCTATTTCATGTTTCACATATAGTAGAAATATAATAACCATTGGAATGAATATTTTAAGGTACATCCAAATGTAGGGATTAATATTTTTTAACCTTAGAAGGTAGAACAGAAGTTGCAATTTACATGAAAATAAATTTTATCACAATACTTAAAAATATCTAAAACTAAAAGTAAATGTCCAATGACAGTACTGAGTTCCCCAGCACTGGAGAAGAGGCAAGATAATAGTTTTTCATTGATATTGTAAAAAAAAAAAAAAAAATTCTTTTGGAAAAGACAGATTCAAATTTTGGGAAGGTTTATGTGAGTGATAGCTTTGAAACCACACATCACACACACACACGCACACACCACACACACCACACACACACGGAATCAGGAGTGGAATAACAAATTCCTAGCAAAGTCTTCTTTTATAGAGAGCAGAAATTGGACTTATTTCTAACATCACTTTGCATCTATTCTTCTGCCTAGTTTCGACTCCAAGGAACAACAAGATATTCCAGGATGTCCCTCCACCTTTCTTGACTCTTTTTCTGCATTGTTTCTTCTCATCAGATTGTAAGCTCCCAGAGGCCCTGACAAGATTGTCTTTCTTTATATATATATATATATATATATGTGTGTGTGTGTGTGTGTGTGTGTGTGTGTGTGTGTGTGTGTGTGTGTGTGTGTGTATTGTATCCCGAGTTCTTAACACAGTGTCTGGCACATACTGGGTGCTTGATTAATGCTTATTGAATTGAATTGACTAATTTTCACCATGATCGTCTATAGGACCTTGAAAAGTGAGGCAGAATAGTGTCCTTGTACTCTTATTCAAAGAATGTGCTCCCTTTTCAGTTAAATGAAGTGTGAGGTAGTTACCTAGAATGATGGCAAATTACTTCTTCACCTTCTTCAGGGACAAAATTTTGAGTCTTCCTCTCAAATAACTACTAACATGTTTAATATTTAGAAACATCAAATTTCAGACAACACATTCCCATCTTACGAGTCTCAAGGACTTATCCCACAATGTTTGGACAGGAAAATTATATTGCAAGTGGTGTGACCATTGGTCGAAGAAATTTTGCACGTTTATTTTTTGTTCCCAAAATCACTGTGCCCATCTTGAAGTTAATTAATCATTACTTGCTATCCTGAACCCTTAGCACAACATTGCTTTTGTATTCTTGGAATGAAACATAGAAGCAAGTTGTGGAGGAGTGAGGGGAATGCTGAGGGGAGAGACACATGGCATTTCTCATTATTCATGCATATTGTGTTATCTGTGCAAAACACAAATGGAAGTAGTTTAATGTTATGATCATTTGTTGTTTTCTAAATCCCAGTGATATGCTTGGCTGCTCAAACAAAGAAGCAAAAAGATGATCCTTGGCGTCATAGTTTAGAGTTCAAAAACATGGGCGGAAAATTCCTTTTTACATTTTCCCATTATACATTACATTTAAAAAAGGTAAATAATAACCAAGTATAAGAAATAATGGTCTGAAAACATTCTTTCTAATACTTTTCCCCAATTTAAAACTTTTTCAAAATCCTATTTATTTTTATCTTCTTTTACCTTCACAGAAATTCTGGCAAGAAAGCACTTGGACCTCAAACGTAGTAGGTGCTAGGAAGAAGTTATAGTCTTGTAGAAAATAGGGCCTTCTAGGAGTGAGATCAGGAAAGTCCATGTTACCAGGTTCTAACATTAGCTGAGTGACTGGATAATTCTTGTAAGGCCGTGAACTTAATTTGTTTTTTTAGTAATGTAGACGTAATAATAATTCCAATGACTATCCTTCCTGGTATTTTGATAAAAATGCCTTACAATCAATAAAATGCTTCATAAATGGGAATTGTGCATATATATATGTATATATATATATATATACACACACACACATATAGTGTGTGTGTGTGTGTGCATGTGTGTGTGTGTGTACAAATTTCCAGGAAACTAAGGGCAAGACATCTTAGATTAAATTGGAATCCTTGGAGTATTTGATGAGGATTTTACAATTATTGTACTCATCATGGTGAGTGTAACGAGATTGGATGGCCAGAAAAGTTGACTTTAGGTCAGCATGCAAAATCTATCACCCTTTATTCAGTTCTTTTCCTTGACATCCCTGAATGTATTCCTCTGGTATATATTGTGTCCAGAGAAGATTAACAAGTCTTCTGTGAGGGCTGGCTTAGCCTATTTCGGAGCTTCTTTTCCACCTTCCGTGGCCATCTTTCACTCAGTTCTCCCCTGTGACTCCAAGAAGCTGCATCATGTGCCCAGGAACACTCTGGTAAAACTATCTGGGCTGACAAGCTAAACCAGGTTGAGGATAACTGACAGGTCTCACACTTGTTGGTGAATTAGAAAGATATCTACCTCAAACATGTAGAAACTTCCCCCAGCAGAATGGGCAGATGAGAAATTTTTTTTTTTTTTTTTCCCAATAGATGTGAAGCACTTAGAATTTGATCAGACACTGAAAACACTGACGTCATCTACTGCATCCTGGGCTATCACCAGTTATCTTGACTTTTGTTCTGCCCTGAACTTTGATCACTCTTAAAGAGAAAGTAAGGCTGATGAATTTGTAAAACTGTCTCATTTAAATCTAATTCACACTTGAGTCAAGGCATCACCCTGTGATGCCATTGCCACCACCCCCACATACACACACAAAGAACAGCAAGTTTCACTACTATAAATAGCCCACTCCCTATATCGAGAATTCTCTCAAACTTTGACTTTCTTGACTTTATTTTATTCTTTCTGGTTTTTCTCCTACCTGTTTCACCACTCCTTCTAATTTGCTGGCTTATCATTTCTGCCCTATCCTTCTGTTCAAGAGTGGGCAAAGGTCCTATTTTAAGCATTTTTCTTTACATATGCCCTCTCTTATTGATTTCCTCATTTTCATATGTTTATTATCATTTCTATTAAGATGATTCAAGACTAAGTCAAGTGACATCTTTTACAAAAAGCCTTTCCTGAATCTCTAGCTGTTAGTGTTTTATTTGTCATAAATTATATTGCATTTATATATATAAAGTAGTAGGCGCTAGAAAGAAGTTATAGTCTTGTAGAAAACAGGGCCTTCTAGGAATGAGATCAAGAAAGTCCATGTTTGAAACCAGGCTCTAACATTAGCTGAGTGATTGGATAATTTTTGTAATGGCCATGAACTTAATATTCTTTTTAGTAATGTAAACATAATGATAATTCCAATGACTTTCCTTCCTGGTATATACATACATATATATATATATGTATATATATATATATATATATATATATATATATATATATATACACACACACACATATACATATATATGCATATATACATATACATATGTTTAAAATGTTATCTGATCCCCACAGAAAGTAATCTCCTTGAATGTAACGATTGTCTTCTTTTATCTCTTTAGTATCTAGTCCAAATCCTAGCTCCAAAACATAATAATACTATGGCTACGGAAAAGTCACATTAGTCTAAGCCTCAGCTCTTAACCAGTAAAGTGGAGATAACAATGCTGGTACTACCTGCCTTAGTGTATGAGAAAAGTATAACATAAATTACTAATCTAGTTGTTATTCATATCATTAAGAAAAACAATATGTAGTTATTAAATCATATGAGGGTTTTTCTCATAATGAAACAAGTATTATATCCACTGGATGATGCAGTCTTGAGCAGGTTTTCTAAAGTTCTGTATAGTCAGGAATACCTTGTCCCAGGGTGACCTCTGAATGCATGTGGTATTCATTTACTGACTCAATTTCTGGGAACAGTCTCAGACTTCTGGCATTACTCAGAACTAGCATTTGGCAGAGAAGGGCAAAAAAAGGTTCAAAGGAAAATAGTTCAATTTTCTTTCTTATATCTTTCATACTTGTCCAACAGTTGCATATACGCATTGCTGCAAAGTATTTGGGAAGTGACATTTTTACCCCGAACTCCATATCTTAAGACTAATTCGGAGATAGTCTTAGAAACTCCTCCCAGAAAATCATGAGTGAAGCAAAACTATTTATTATCATGTATTACTTTTTAATTCCTTTGTGTTTTAATGGATCCATGTTTCAGGTTTCTTTCCACTGGTCTCTACACATTCATAGTTTCTTATCCTAAGTGGTTTTTGCACATATCTTTCCACAAACCTCTGTTAAGGGTGCTACTCGATGCAATAAAGGTTTTTCATTTCTTCTAATATTTCATGGGTAATGGTGTAATAGCAGACTATCTTTTAGTAAATGACTAACACTCCTCTTTTCTGATCATATATGTCTCTGATGGATTTATGGCACTTATTATTTTTATTTACTATGTTCATAAATGTGCTGAACCCTATTCATGTCCACTGTACCCATTCATCATTGTTCTTTGACTTATCTGTCTTTTTAATTCTTTAATTTGCATGCTTACAGTATCACAGGGAGATGCTAGATATTAAACCACTGTTTTTGTTTTTTATGCACAGACACAGGAAGAATTATTGAAAAGATTCTGTAGTTTTCCTTATCTTATTCTTATTAAATTCTGGGCCCAGTTCCTCAGATTAGAAACTAGAAAAGAGTGCAGCTATCTAGCTCCTGTCAAAGTTATAGTTTATGGAAGAACAAGTCAGTGCATACTGAATCCAACTGCAAGTCATTTTCATGGATATATGGAATTTTTGGTTTAGATTATAGAAATTCATATTTGTATTTTTGACAAGTCTTCTTCCATGACATGGATCAATACCTTCAGTGAGCAAATTACCTTTTTGTTTTATGTCTCCATTGGTTTTAATAATAATGTTGTTTAGTCATGTCCCTCTCATTGTAACCTCATGGACTATAGCATATGAATACTGCCTATGAGGTCTTCTTGACAAAGATATTAGAGTGGTTTGTCATTTCCTTCTCCAGTAGATTGAGGCAACAGAGGTTAAGTGATTTGCCCAGGGTGACAGAGCTAGTGAGTATAGGAAACTATATTTGCATTCATGTCTTCCTGAGGCCCAGTCCAGAGATCTGTCCACTGAGCCACCTCTCTGCTACTTACAGTAGCAATTATATATGTTTAAACCTCTAAAATTTATAAACTTTAATATTTATGAATCTTTACATGTTATTTTTTTTCACGGAAACTTTATGCAGAGTGTTATTATAAGCCCCATTTTATAAATGCAATAATAGAAACTAGAGAGGTTGTGTGACTTGCCCAGAGTTACACAGCTAGTAAGTGTTTGCAGGAATATTCAAACACATTTCATTCTGATTCCAGGTCCAATAATACATCTAGTGAACATCTTCACTATTGTGTAATCTCATCTGCACAATGACTTCTTTTCTTATGCTTTCCTCAAGAATACCTTCGAATCACACAAAAAGCATTCTTAAGAAGTTTTCACAGAAATGACAATATAGATAAATGGAACACCAGTGAAACAATTAACCACCATTTATTAAGTTTCTGCAATTTCTTAAGTACATTGCTAAACTTTGTGCTATGCTCAGGAGACACAAAGACAAAAGTGAAATAACTTCTGACTTCTTGATATCTACTCTCTTGGAGAAATAAGATATAATGTATAAAAAGTTAATATAAAACAAAAACAAGTTTAACATAACAGAAAAAGTTATTGGCAGCTCTCTTATAGATAAGATGAATTGGAGCTCTCGTGGCAATCCAGGTAATCCAAGCGGCAGATATAAAGAAGCAATGCATTTCAAGAATGGAAAACAATCAACATATAGGCATAAGGATGGGAGATAGTGTCCCACATGTGGGGAACTGCAATTACATCAGTTTTACAGGATTAGAGTATGTATAGAAAAGAAGGGTATATATGAAAAAGGCTGGAAAAGTAGGGACTGACAAGTATACGAACAACTATAAAATTTAAACATAGTGCTTTATATTTCATCTTGCAGGTAAGCGGAATCTATTGGAGATTGTTAAATGTGGGGGGATGAGGTGGTCAGGCCTTCGGGTATTTGTGTGGAAAATATGGATTAAAATAGGGAAAAGGGCAAAGACCAAATAAGAGGCTATTTCAATGGTCCAGATGAGAGGAGATATAGCTTCATCTGGTATAGCAATTCAATGAGTAGTGATTGAGGAATGTAGAAGAAAAATGTTAAGGAGCCAGAAAAACCCCCCACAAGATTTAATAGCATATTGTATGTGTAGGGTACATAAGAGTAAAGAGTTGAGAATGACAGTGAAGTTGTGAATCTGACTAATAGAAGAATGGATCATGATGACCTCAACAATAATCATGAAGTTCAAAAGAGAGAGAGTTTAGAAAGAAACATATTTAGTTTGATGATAGGGGACACTAAGGGCAACTAGCCGGGGGCAGAGAATACAGTATCAAGCCTGGAATTAGGCATAGCTAGCTTGAAATCTGTCTCAGATGCTTATTGTCTGTGTGACCCTGGACAAGTCACTTAACATTGTTTGCCTCAGTTTCTATATCTATAAAATGAACTGGAGAAGGAAATGGCAACAAAAAATGGAAGTCATTTTTTCCATATAAAGTTAGAACCAACTGAATGACTGAACAGCAACCAAAATGGGACATTGATTTCTTAATATCTAGTAGGCAGCTGCTCTTTTGAGAGTGGAGCTCAACAGAGAGTAGGGTTGGATATCTGAGAGTAATCTGCATAAGGACTAAATCTGTGGGAGGTGAAGAGTTCTCTAAGTGAGAAACAGTAGAGAAAAGCTGAAGAGAACCCAGGAGAGAGCCTTGGGGAGTATACACAGGGATAGAAGAAAATGTATAGATAGTGGTTTAACAAAGGACACTGAGAAGGTATAGTCAGACAGGTAAAAGGAGAACATAGAAAGTTGTGTCAAAAATTATGAGAAGAGAAAATATTCAGAGGAAGGGAGTGTTTGACTCTATGGAAATTTGCAAAATAGTTAAGAAGGACCAGAACTTTGAAAGGGCAATTACATTAGGAGGGGAAGGAGAAAGATATTCACTAGCTTTGCAGAGCAGTTTATGTTGGGTAATGAAGTAAGAATCAAAATTACAGATGTTTAGGAGACTGAGAAAAGAAGTAGGGTCAGTGAAGATAAGTAACTTCAAGGAATTCAAGGAATTTGGCTGAGAAAAAAAAAAAAAAACTAGAAGATGATAATTTTCAGGGTTAGTAGACTCTAAAGAGGGGGTAGTTATTGAATATCTTCTTCATTACCTTTAAAAATAACTTGTAACTTTCAGGAGCCAAGATGGCAGAGTCTGGCTTTCTCACTTCCACCTACAGATAACCATAAAATAGAAACCCAGAACAAATCATGGAACAGCAGAGCTAGTGGAAAGATGGGGTGAAGCAGGTTTTTTCTTAGCTTGGGAGACTAGTAGTATCATCAACATAAAAGTCTGTATCCTTCAGGTAAAAAGGGAGCCCAGTCCAGGAGAGGAGGTATCCAAGCAAACCAGGAGCAGACTTCACCTCGGCAAACCATCAAGAAATCTGAGCCCCAATGTGCTGGAACAGGTAAATGCTAAGACCAGGTCATCCCATGAGCCTTAGCATAGCAAGGGAATCCAGCAAACTCCAGCTCCAAGAAACTACCACATGCTTCCCTGGAGCTCCAGGTGGACAGGTATCCTCTAACAGTCAGATATTCTTCAGTGCAGTGAAGTACAGGAAGAAGTACTCCTGGCTGCAGCACATGTTATACATCACCACTAGTACCCCAAATCAGAAACAGGTAAGCACCAGACACCTATAGATTCCAGCTGACAGCACATGGGCTCTGAGCACACAGTTAGTGACCAGGTCTAAGCATAAAAAACTTGGGAAAGTGATCCTTGTACTCCAGCAAAAAAGCTCAACTTTAAAAGGAATAAAATAGGGAAAAAATGAGCAAGAAGTAAAAAATAAACATTGGCCATAGAAAGTGATTATAGTGACAGGAAAGGTCAAAGCACAAACTCAGAAGAGGACACAATTCTCAATATGCCTACATTCAAAACCTCAAAGGGGAATATGAGTTGGTCTCAAGCCCAAAATGCCTTCTTGGAAGAACCCAAGAATTTTAAAAGCCAAATGGAAAGATAGAGCTGAGATGGACTTGCCTGAGCCTTCCTCAAAAGCCCTCCAAATATCTTTTATAAAATAGCTCTAAACAAATCCTAGAGTATCAGACCCCACAAAAAGATGGAGTGAAATATATTCCCAACACAAGACAAGTTGGAAGGTCAGTAATAAAAGTCTGTTGCACCAGGGTGAGAGGGAAAGTGAGTCCAGTGCAGGCTGTGTCAGCACAGACTGAGTCCCAGGAAACCCAGAGAAGGCCATGGGGTGAGTGAATCACTGGTAGCAGTGGTGGTTTCCAGATCTCTTAGCCAACAAACAACAAAGACGTCTTAGAAGGTCAATAAGAAAGGTCTCTCACACCTGGGTGAGAGAAGAACACAGTCCAGTGCAGTTCATAGCACAGCAACAGTCAGAGAAAACCAGGACGAGGCCTTAGGAGGGACTAAATCAGCAGCGGTTGTAGTTATTCCCGGATTTTGTGACCCACAGATAATAAGGGGTTCAAACAACTATTCAGAAGGCGATTATAGGTCTCTTTTTGCTACCACTGAGGCAGAAATCTATTACTTTGCCCATATTTAGTTCTGGTTCACAGCTCTGGGTGGCAGTCTCAGGTCAAGGAGGAGACTAGCACAGTAGAACTTTTGGCAGCACTGGAGAGGGGATCTTACTTCCAGAGCAGAAAGGAGTGCTTGTGATCACTCACAGACCAGAACACAGGACAGAATAGTACTAAATACCAATTCTTAGATCAAACCACCTTGGAAAAACTGAAAACATACAGGTCCCTGGAAGTATCTCTCAAAATAGCTGCACAAAACCCCTGAAGCTTGTGACAGTGTTTCCTCCACCCAGAAAGCAGAGCCCTACTTTAACAAAGAGTTAAAAGTCAAATAATAGGCTGGGGTATTGATCAAACAACGGGAAAAAATAAAATAAGAGGAAAAATAACTCTGACTATAGTAAGTTACTATGGTATCAATATACACACACACACAGAGAAGAAGATAACAAAGTAAAACTTTCTACATCCAAAGTCTCGAAGAAAAAAATATGAATTTGTCTCAGGTCATGGAAGAGCTAAAAAAGGCTTTTGAAAATGAATAAGAGATAGGGGAAAATTGAGATGAAAAAAAAGAGAGAAGCAAGAAAATCATGATAAAGGAGGCAGCAGCTTGGTAAAAGAGAAACAAAGGAAAACACTGCAGAAAATAACACCTTACGAAACAGAATGGGCCACATGGAAAAGGTGATCCAAAAGTTCACCAATAAAATAATTCCTCAAAAACTAGAATGGAGCAAATAGAATCAAATGACTTCATGAGAAATCAAGAAACAATAAAATACAACCAAAAGAACAAAAAAAGGTGGAATATAATGTGAAATATGTCATTGGAAAAACAATTGACCTGGGAAATGGATCCAGAAGACATAATTTTTAAATTATTGGAGAAACTGAAAGGCATGATTATAAAAAGAACCTAGACATCATCTTTAAATAATTATCAAGTGAAATAGCCTTGATATTCCAGAACCAGGAGGCAAAATGAAGTTGAAAGAACCCACCAATCTTCTCCTTACATGTCAAAATGACTATTTTGCCAGGACTATTATGACCAAATTCCAGAGTTCCCAGATGAAGGAGAAAATATTGCAAGCAACCTAAAAGAAACAATTCTTGTATTATGGAGCCACAGTCAAGATAAAACAAGATTTAACAGCTTCTACATTAAAGTATCAGAAGGCTTGGAGTATGATATTCCAGAAGGTAAAGGTACTTGGATTAAAACCAAGAATCAACTACCTAGCAAAATCACTGCTGAACAGAAAATTTTATCTTCAAATATGACTCAAGAGAAGTATAAAAAAGGAAACAGAAAAGAAAAATCTATGAAGAGGAAGAGAATATAAAAAGGATGTAAGAAGAAACAGCACATGGAATATCTGGGCTGGACAATGCCAGTCATGAATAGGAGGAATCCAGCCACAGGTAGGTATATGGCAATGGATATTGAGAAAGAGATGGTCCAGATGAGGAAGAATAGTAACAGTGCCAGAAAAAGGAGTAGATAAAGAGGTAACAATCGCACAATCTCTCCCACTTCTGAGAATATCAGCCTTGACCTAGGCCAGTGATCTGGGAGTGTGAAGTTAGTGGTAGAAAGGGTTAAAGAGAGTTGCCATATCTAGGGAAAGTTTACAAAAATGGAAAGATAAATACCAAATCCTAATTTTGTTGAGATAAAAATTTACATGTATTTGATTCATTTGCCTATCAGGACATGCGCTTGTCTGTGTTACTTTTTTTTTTTTAATTTACAAAGGAAACTATGATATTTTTGCTTTTAGATGAGAAAATGACTTGTTGCAAAAGACTTTTTAAACTTTTTCTGTCTTTTGAGGTCTGATTTAATCAATTAGAATTTTCTATAGGAATAATTTAGTTAAACATGATTTGATTGGTTGCAAATATAATTTGCATAATATACATAAATAAATACACAATTTTCAGAAAGAGTAGAAATCACTCTAGTGAGCCTAACTGCATGCATTGTGATTTGACTGATAATCAATGGCATAGCACAGAGGTGGGGAACATGTGGCCTAAAGGCTACATGTGGCATGGTCATTGATAGGGAAAGGAAATCCCATGTATGTAGAGATTGAAAAAAAATGGTAATTGAGATGATGTTAATTTCCCTGTTGGTTTTCTGGGTGTATTGGGGCTAATAAGTATGCAGAAGATGTTTTACGTAAATATATGAACATTTATAGCTAAATGCAGTGGAACCTGCATGAGGGACAATGGCAGAGGAAGAAAAAGTTATTTTTATACTATGGAGAGATTTGATCCCATAGATATAGGTGAAGGTAGAGATTTTACTTCAATATATTGCACAGAGGGAGAATTTTTGTTTTAATTTTATTTTGTTTTGGTTTGAATATCTGTGGATATGTTGCTCCCTACACAATACTTTCTTCCTCCTTAAGGTCGGAGGATGTTGTCATTGTGTTTTTATAGCCCCAACACCAGCCACAGTGACTTAGACTTGGCAGTGGTTATTTAAGAAACGTTTTTATGATAAATGAATGAAATCATCACAAAAGAATTTGGCCCCAAGGAAAAGAAATGAGTCTAGCTTAGAGGGCAGTGATAGTAACTGAGAAGAAAGAAATGTGTGATGGAAAATGGATGTGTCTATGAGTTACTGAACCCCACTCAGGAATCTGTGTGTGTATGTGCATATATAAACACACAAATACACACACATGCATACATATATACACACACACATATACACACATACACAAATACATATATATATATACACAGAAGAGACATACACACATATATATAAATGTACAAGTGTGTATGTATATATATGTATGTGCGTGTGTATATATACGCACGTGTGTGTGTGTGACAATGTAAAGGACAAAATTGCCTGAGTAGACATTTATATGAGATGTTATAGTCTAAAGTATGGTCAATTCAAGTTAGGAGTTATATTGAAAATGATTTGGGTATTTCCTCACAAGTGAAATGAACCCAAAATAAAGTTGTTTACTTTGCAAAGAAAATTAATACAGATATTAGAAGCCTTAAGTGATAATTCATCTTTCTACTGTCTGGAGGTTGTCTCTGGGTTCTGCATTAACCTGATATATCACAGGCTACTAATCATTATCCTTTGGGATCTGGTGGAAGCTTGTACTGGCCATAGTTGGTTACCATGTATATTCAGAATACAGATGTTAGACACTTCACAGACCTCAAATTAAGGGCAATAGGACACGTGTCCTCCTGATGAAGGTAGAAATAGTGGAATGTTGTATAGATAGAAGATTAGAGAAGAGTATATTAAGATGAAATACAGTCCCTCATATCCTTATTTGGCACCCTTCATGATATCAGTAAAGCATCACCTCCAAAAAGAGTTATAACAAAAGCAAAGGGGAAAATAGTCTCTTGTGGTGAGAATAATAGTAATAAGAAATGTATTATGGTACATAATATGTGACTAGCAGCCCAGAGACATTACATTCAAATTCCATTTGAAGCATTTGAAAATTGTTTGACCATGGGAATTAACAGGGCTAGTAATAAAACTGAACTAATAATAACTGTAGTATGTGTAAAACCGATCACACTAGCACACCTGAGGACTGCTACTGTGAAGGGTCTAATAGTACAGTATAATGAACTCTCTATTTCTTAAGCAATAAACTAAATGTTGCTCAATAAAGTAAAAAAGCATGACATTCATAGCAACATCCTTAAGCAAAAGATGTCATCTATCATATAATATATATATATATATGTGTGTGTGTGTGTGTATGTATGTGTATACATACGTATGTATGTATGTATCTCATAACACTCAGTACAGCATGTATCACTGCATCCCCAAAGTCAGTGGGTCCCAGGCTGGACTTTTTCATAGCGTGATGTATCCTAGTGAGGTAGCAGAAAATACCACACCATCCACCCCTAGATTACTGTAAGAACAATCTACTTGATTGATATATAGTGTCCAATAAAGTCCTCTTTTATCTTGACTCCAGGCTGACTTCCAAATCCCACACTTCCTCTTCCATGGGCTTCTCCTCCATGAGCTGACTGTTCCCAGCTCTTTTCTAGGTTCACTCACAGGCACCTCTCTTCTCCTGCTCCTTATCTCAGCTCACAGGGACTGTTCCACTTTAAACTCTTCCCTGTTTCTGGAAAACAAGACTTAACAGTACTATAACAATATTTATACATGTTACCAGAACCATCATTTCAATCCACTCATAAAGACCAACAGACAAGGCTTCTGTCTGAGAAATCAACACAGATCACCAGACAAGGCTTCAACATCACAAATATCTTTTCTGTTAGATTTCCCCACAAACAGGTTCCCCTAGCCAGCTCACAGGCACTCATCTCTCAGCTCTGCTTCTGACTGCTCTCTCTACAGTATGTGTATGTATGTATGTATATGTATATATGTGTGTGTATGTTCATATGTATATATGTGTATATCTATTTAGCTACATATCTATCTATATAGTTTATAATCAAAGAGTCTTGATTGATTCAGTCAAAGGTAAGACAATCTAAGGCATTTGATTAGCTAAAACTCAAACAGTAAAAGATCCTACTTTGCTTGTCATTACAGTATGTTACATGGATAGTTTGAGGAAAATAATTTATAAAACTTAAATCACAAAAAAAATAAGAAATGAGTTGTTAATATAATTCTTTGTGTCTCTAAAATAAGAAAGGTACTAAAGCAAAAATGAGTTCCCAAAGTTCTGTGATTCTTGGATTGGTGTGTCTTTGAACTAGACTACCCAAGAGAAAATTCCCATTCACAGTTGTAATCTCTAGTGGAACAATATAGTGATAGGATACCAAATAGTCATTCTCTGATCTAGTGATAAGTTGGATGCATTCTTCCTCTCAGGGTAACAATTGCCTACCTACCTACAAATAAGAAGGGCAACTGGGTGGGACAGTGGATAAAGCACCAGAACTAGAGTTAGAAAGACATCTTCCTGAGTTCAAATCTGGCCTCTGATATCAACTAGATGTGTGATCCTGGATAAGTCATTTAGTCCTGTTTGCCTCAGTTTTCTCATTTCTAAAACAAACTAGAGAAGTAAATGGCAAACTACACCATTATCTTTGCTAAGAAAACACCAAAAAGGGTTACAAAGAGGGGGATCCCAATGAAAAATTACTAAACAACAAAAGTAGTGTAGAGTGCACTAAATTTGGAATCATCAGACTTGCATTCTGACCTCGCCTCAGAAACTATTTAGCTGTGTGATCTGGAGCACATCACTTTACCCTGTCACAGACTCATCATCTCATTTACAAATGAAGATTATAAGTTCCACTGCACTATTGACTCCACAGGGTTGTTGTGAGGAAATCTCTATCACCAAAATAGTCAGTGACATAGAAATTCAGAAATTGTAACCATCCAATAAGGTGGTAACAAAATAGGTGTGCATTTTCATATGGCACATTTATGATTGCTATATTCATAGAGCATGTCTACCTAGTTGGTTGACGTTCAAATATAAAAGAAAGCATACCCCTAAGGAAGGAGAGCAGGGTCATTCACACCCAGTTCACCCACTTAATAATATGGGGGAGAGATGTCAAGATCCTGGTTATCCTTCATAGTATCAAGATCAAGGAGAACAGGCAACACTATGAAAAGAAATGCATAAGTGTTTGTGGTAAGTTTTGATTTGTTATCAAGAACCTTAGGGACATAAATTTCATAAGCATCATCCGCATGTGTCCTCAGTAAGTCTATAAACAATAAAAATAATAATAACAATGACAATTATATAGAATTTACTGTGTGTCAGGCACAATGTTCACTTGATTTCCATACCTCTTTCAGGAAAGTGCTTTTCTGTCCTAATTTTAACAGTTGAGACTGAGGCAGAAAGAGCTGAAGTGACTTCCCTAGGGTCACAATCAAGTAAATATCTGAGGTTGGATTTGAACTAAGGTCTTTCTGACTCCAGAACTGGCACTCCATTCATTGAGCCACCAGCTGCCATGTTCTTTCAAATTCTTTTGGAATCAAAGATTTTGTGAAATTAGATCCTAGAATGTAGTTAAAACATTTCTGCTCTCTAAATTTAATTAGTTCCAGTCATTCTTCTCAAACTTTTCTTCTAGATTGCTTTGGCAATGCATAACATGGACAAACACAGATAGAGTAGTCCAAATGCACTGCTTCTATTATTGTAACTGATGAAAATAATTTCACCATAGAAACATACTCTAATCTGTTTCATTTCATATTTATTTGTCCTACTTCCAGGTTCACATATAAATGCTTTCAGGATGATTAAGCTTAATTGTATCTCATGCCATGCTTTCTGCAAGCATGTCCTACCCCATAACACAGCTGTTCTTTGTTGTGAGCTAATGCTATTCAAAATCATCTTTTATATACCTCTAAAAATTATGAAAATTAGCTTATTTGCCAAACCAATATTGCCTTTGATTTTAATAGCTTATTTAGTAAATAGATTGGATGGTTACTGAATGAGACAATTTCTGTTATCTTCCAGCCTTCCTGTGGTAGTGACATGGGGACCAGGATAAAATTTAAATTTTCTGAGGGAATGGAGATAGTGAAGTCAATGCCTTTATTTTGTCCACTTTCTATATTTTATGGCTCAAAATATCACTTACATATGACAGGTTGGCACAGTATCTCTTCATCCTTCTCAGTTCTTATAATTTGACAATTGCTCTAAATAGATGATGATCTCCTTTCCAAGAAATACCCAATTTGGGATGTTTTGTTCTGTTTTTTTTTTCATTATTTTTAAAATTGTGAATTTATCATTAAATAAAATTAACATTTGTAATGTATAATAAGAACATAAACATATAAACAGTGGTTAATGTATGAAACTACAAATCTCTATTATGCAAGTTTCCTTTTCTTTTTCAATATATAATAAATTCAGCACATAACTTTCCACGCTTCCTGCCTTAAGATAAGTGATATTTAAATGACTCACAGATACATAGCCAGCCATTCATCCTCCATTAAAATTATTCATTAGAATTCTTATGTTATTTTTCATTGTTTGGCACATCCATTGTTTTCTATTTTTTTAGAAGATATCAATGATGTATAAATGGTCATTTGATATGTGAATAGTTCATGACATTTTGTTCATATACTTCTTGATCCAAATTTTAATGTTCTAAAGAGATTTTCACTCTTTTTCTTTGCTCCTCTTTTTATATTGAAGTCATGAAATGTTAATATATGAATTGTCTTAATTTGAGAACCTTGTTAATTTCTAAAGGGAATGACTAAACTTCTCATCATGAATTGTTTTAGTTCTTCATTTTCAAAGAGGACCATGATAGAGAAATGATGACATGACTTGCACTTAACTTTTTTTGAGTGAGGGAGGGTTGCGCAATTTCACCAACCTCTCTTTTTCCTCTTTTGTCATTTGGATCCAGTGACCAAATATTTATCAGGATGACTGGAAATGGCCCAGAATGCATTGGGAGACCTTGGCCATTTTAGGCCAAACCCTTTCCAGATATTCATTTAAAGTGAGGTAATGCCCATTCTGTGAATAGGCCTCTTTAAAAAAGTACTCAGGCTGGATGTCCCCTTTAAGAGAAAAGAAAATAAATAAATAGATAAATTATTCTAAGAGGGGCAGAAAGCTCAGGGTTGTTGTTTGAAAGAGAGCCTGTTACTAATGACATTCACTTTAAGCCAAGAGGGTCCAAAAACTGCCATTGAGTGGAGTTTGGGCAGGGACCCTTAGTTGTTTAATCCATGGGCATAAGAATGCATGGGGTCTAAGGTTTTAAGGGGGAAAAGAAAGAAAGGAAGAAAGATAGAAAGGAAGGAAAGAAGGAGGGAGAAAGGGAGGAGGGAAAGAAAGAGGAAAGGAGGGAAGAAAAGAGAATAGAAGGCAAGGCAAGGGAAGGAAAGGAAAGAAAAGGAAAGAAAAGGAATCTAGTTAATGTACCCCAAGTTCACTGGCAGCTTCTGGCCATCAAAATTTCCCTTCTTTTGGAGAGAAGAAGGAAAGGGAGAGGACTAGGTTGAGAGAGAGGATGAGCTGTGTTACCCAACTAGTTGGGTCTCCATTAAGGCAGGTTAGTCTACTCACAAGTTGTGTTCATCCTTCATTTTCAAAGAGGAACATGACTTCAGAGAAATGATGACATGACTTGCACTTGACTTTATTTTGAGTGAAGGAAGACTGGGCAAGGTCACCAGCATCACTTTGTCCTCCTGAACCATCTGGATCCAGTGACCAGATATTCATCAGGATGACTGGAGACAGCCCAAGATGTACTTTAAGTGAGTACCTGGAAAGGCCTTAGCCCCAAAGGCCAAAGTTTCATCATGAACAACAATGTATAAAACATTTATTATGTGGTAGGTAACATAGTGTTGACAACTCCATTTTGCTTATCCACCATTTTGTGAAATTCAGCATCAGCTCTTGATTTTTGGAAAGTCACAAGACTATTTCCCCTCTGAATGACACCTAACTTAAAACAAAGTCATGAGACTACCCTCCCTTTCACCTCAATTGCCCTCCATCAATATGCCCTCCATCAGTAAGAAATCAAGATCTTAATCTCTACATTTATTTTTTTTCTCTCTTCAATTGTATAATAACTGCAGAAACCAATGTTCAGCGTCTATGTGTTCACCAAAAGCCTTGGACAAGATTTGTTTCTGTAACCACAAGCCTTGCTAAATAAATTATTGTCTGTATGTAATGATGTCTATGTCACTATAACAACACACTTGTATGAGCTCAGTATATAAAGAAAGTAAAAAATTTAGTCCTTACCATCAGAGAGTTCACATCCCAATGGACACAACATATAAATAAATATACAAAAAGAGGATCAACATAATGTAAACTCAGAATGGAGGAATCAACAATGGGGAACTGGGAATAAAAAAGAAAGTCCTCTTACAGGTGAATTTTGAGCTAATTCTTAAAGGAAATCATGAGGTGGAGAAGAGGAAGAAAAGTATTCAAGGCATGGGGAACAGACAATGAAAAGACATGAAGGTGGGAGATGTATTATCCTATGTTAAGAACAGTAAAGTGGACAATGTAAATAAATTAAAAACTATTTTGAAAGTAAGAACTGGAGATGCAGAAACAAGTCAGGTTTTAAAGAGTGTAAAAGGCCATAAAGAAAGTTTCATATTTGACTTGTTTGTTGTTCAGTTATTTTAGTTGTGTCTGACTCCTTGTGACCCTATTTTTTGTTTATTTGTTTTGGCAAAAATACTGGAATGATTTAACATTTCCTTTCCCAGCTCATTTTATAGATGATAAAATTAAGGCAACCAAGGTTAAGTGACTTTCCCAGGGTCACACAGTGAATACCTGAGTCCAGATTTACTCCAGATGATGAGTATTCCATAATTATAAGCCCTATGCTCTATCTACTGCCACAGTTAGAGGTAATAGGAAGTCACTATATTTTATTTCACAGAAGAGAGATAAGATTTGTGCTTAAGTAAGATCTTTTTGTAATTGAATGGATGATAGACTGGAAGTCAAAGAGAATTTATGCCAGAAGATCAACCATCAGGCTGCTATAATAGTCCTGCCATAAAGCAATAAGGACCTGGAACACAGTGATAGCTGAGAAGGTATGGAAGTGTTCATAAACATCAGAAAAACCAGCAATAAATAGTGAGAAACTCAAGATTAAATGGTGAGATGATGGGATCAATAGATGGTGGAATTTTGCTAAAGGAGACAGGATACAGTGGCATCCAATGTATATGCAAAGGACTTTTACCTTGGAAAGGAAAAGAGCCATCTCTTCTTGAGACAGGGAAGAAGCAGAAAAGGATGGAAAAAATGAAATTAAGGTAATATGACATGAGAAAAAGGGAGAATAAGGAACTTGTTTTGTTTTTTCCTTAGTGAAGATGAAGTAAGATCTTTATCTGAGAGACTAAAGGAGAGGTATTTCCATAGGTGATTTGAGGGGGATGAAAGGTTTTGGAATAGCAGTTGTGGGGAGTGAGATGATTCTTTTATTAATGAAGTATGAAAGGAATGGCTTACTGAAGCAAGGACCCAGCTGAGTCTATGTAAAGTGAATGTGTAGTAGAGTCAGGAAGTATGGTTTTGTGCTTTTTCTCCAGGTTGCTTCAGCAGCACTTGAAGATGAGTAAAGGTAACTAATGGTAGAAGGAAATCAAAGCCAGAGCTTGGAAAGACATGGTCAGTGATAAGAGGGCAAAAGACTTGAGCTTAGGCGATAGTGTGTAGTTGAACTTATTCACCAAGCGATAAATATAAGGAAGGGAGGCAATTGAAGCTAATGTAGGAGTGATGGTTTGGGAAAGAACTGAAGAGGTGCATGGAGGGGAGATCACTGTGAGTACAAAGAAGAGAGTTAGGGTGTAAAAGCAGAAGAAAGGATGGAAGAATAAAATACAATTAGCTAAAGTGAATTTGCAGTTCAATGAGCATGGAGGTAGGTGATGACAATATCACAAGTATGACAGTCACCTTGTGTAGATGAGGTGGCATATAGGAGTAGGTAATGGGAAATAAGTAAATTAAAGAACTTAAAAATTAGCTTGTTGGAAGGACTATCAATATGCATATTAAAATCTTCATATGAGGGCCAGATTGGTGGTAAATTAGAAGATGATGGATAACCCCTGCATTCATTGAGGAAGGAAAGTGAATGTACTATAGCTAGATAACAGCTACCACAATTTTGATGGGATGATAAATCTCAACTGAATAAACTTCAAAGGAAAAGACAGTACTCCGAGTGATGATGTTTCATGGAATTAGAACACAAAACCATTATTTTATCAAATAATTAAAATGTCCTGTGTCCTTTTAATACATATGTGTGTATAAGATATATACATGCATGCACACACATATGTGTGCATGCATGTATATATGTGTGCATGTATGTATGTGCCCCCCCATTGATTTAAAAACATTTAGGGTTCACAGAAATAGAAGATAGTCTATGAATGGAAGCCAAAATTTGAAATTAGGTGTGTCTGGAGTCTTATGTTTCAAAAATTGGCCATTTGTCATAGTCATTAGCAATAAGGATAAAACAAGAGCAATGAAAAATAAGATAAATGACTGTTAATCTTGCTTCAAGCAACTATGTAGGGTAAAAAGAATTTGTGTTAACCTCCAAATAGTACATTGTGCCTACACGTCTTCCAGAACTATGTAACGCTTCTGTACGTAAAATGCAAAAGTTGACCTTTCTTCTAAAGGAGAAAATGAAATGACTGAAGTTTTATGTTTTTACTTTATAGGCTACTGGGGAGAAAATAATAGTCCTTGAAAAAATGGAAGAACTATTTCAAGGAAAAAAATAAAGATGAAAATGATCCAAAGATAAATAGAGAAATATTAAATGTCAAGAAGCTTAAAGATTAGGACAATGAAAATACTGAGAACAGCAGTTCTGAACAGTCAGGGAGCAATAGAAAGGGAAACTGTTGTTTGTCCTTTGTTCTCCAAAAAGACCATGAAATCAGGAAGTTAATGCCATGATTTGAAAGTGAATTGGATTTAAGTGATAGAAGGCTGTGCAAAGTCACCAGCCTTGTATTCTCCTCCACAGCCACCTGATTCTAGGGGCAATATATACATGAGGATAACTGGAGATGGCCCCAGAAAGGAAAACTAGACATTTTGTGAAAGACATTTCTTGTGTTCCACAGAGTTATGTTTTCCATCCAAACTTCTACAAGGTGAGTCATCATTCAATAATGGTCAAAATAGGAAGAAAATGCAGTGGTTGAGCTGATTTGGATTACTTTCACAGACCAGAAACTTAATGTAGGGGTTAAGAAAATTAGCAATGAAGGACTTCAATTTTTGAAACCTCTCTTGGACTACTCTGAACCCAAAGTTATTAATTTCTTGATTCAGTTTAATTATAATTCTATCCTTCAACACGGGGAGGAATCACTGAGTAACTTCCATTTTAGATCTGCTTCTCACTAACTAGCAGCAACTGGTGACCTGGGTAAAAATGAGAGGAAATTTGTGAAAAAATCTTGACTTTATTCTAGAATTACAATTTCTTTCTCTTCTGTTCTCTATCCTGTGATAAAACATTTTTCTTTCACCAAGGAGAAATGTAAAGAATAGAAATCATCAAATCCAAAGATTTGATGTAAGTACATAAATAGAGAGTTCCAAGATTACTTTAACAAATTAGAAATTTCAGCTCCAGGTGCATCATACCCTATATGTTTGAGCCATTACAAATATAATTATACCTCTTCTTAAAATAAAGAACAAAATACCTAATGAACTAAATTAAATTATTGAAAACACTTACATATTATCTCTAATTGGTTCCTCATTTTGTTTTTAAAATGTTTCTGAGATGAGTTGCTGGTTTTGTGGGGTGGGAGGGGAGTTTGTTTTTTTAAATAAGCTACTTATACTTACCAAAAGATAAAGTGAGGAAGAGATTTTATATAGTGATATGTTTAACTTACACAGAAAGTTAATTTATACACCATGTTCAAATACTTCAAGCAGCGCTATGATGACACAGTTTTAGTCATTAGTCTGTTCCAATGTACTATTTGAACTCATATTTTTTTCTAACTCCATATTGAACACTCTATGCACTGAATCAAAGGCTGACTTAAAAAACCATTATTATTATTATTAACGATTGTTATTACCAATAATTAGTTTATTTATGTTTGCATTTCAATAGTTTTATTGAAAGTTTACTTTCTTAGTTCAAGAACATAATGGTACTTTGTTGGGCTACTTCAGCCAGCTTAAATTTACACTGACATGTTAGAAAGGAAATTCCTCAATGAATCAGGTATTTAAGAGTAACTGAAAAGAGCATCTGCAAAATGCTTTACAAAATGAACTATAAAATATATGGGACATGCTGTAGTTCTTTGAATTATCTTTGAAAAAAATGTTTTTTTCTTCTTTTTTCCACAACAGGATATTAAATGAAAATTTGAACTAGTTATAGCAATAGTAGAAGTTAAAATGTATTTGCACCAATTGACTATATGAGAGATTCATTAATTTACAGTTAGTCTTAAATGTTCCAATTATCATATAATTAGTCAATTACATTGCTGTTTACTTGAATCTGGATAGACAACTTCCCTTATCCTCTCTAAGTTGAATTGTTACAGGGACATCATGGCAATAACATTCCCCATAAGTATCACTTTTTATATAATACTACCTCTATACTAATGGTTTCATACCAACAGTAACCCTTAGTTAAGAGCTCTGGAGTGTTAGCATTAGCATATATTGTTTTAGCTAATCTGACGTTTCAAATTAGCAGACTATGAGAGATGCTTATACAACAGAATTTATCTCCCCGCCCCCAAAGAGCTACATACTAAGATAAAACTGTTGTTCTAAAACTTAGTATACCATATCCCTTGTTTCCTAGAATAGTGTTGAAGATCACTTCAATTTAACCTGTGTTTCTATAACTTTAATAGAATTTCTATAACTTCAATAGAATTTTATAACCAAATTGAAATGAAAACATGCCAAGCAAAAATAAATATTTAGAATTATTGGATTATCTAGTTGTACAAAGCTTTAAAAAGGTTGCTTATGCTGCCTCAAAGACTAGTAACCCTCACTACACTGAAGTGCATCATGACATTTTTTATGAAGTTGATCTGTTTTGAAATTGCACCACAATTCAAATAACACATTGATTAAAATTAATCATACCTTACCATCAACACTAATAATAATCAGTATATTGGCATGTAGGGTGTATTCAGGGAAGACTAATAGTTCTGGTGTGAGGGCTTCTAAGACCTTTTCAGAGCTACTTCTCACCTTTGGTTCTGACCAATCAACCTCTCACCTGTAGATCTAGGAAACTGTAGCATGCACAGTAGCCACAACCCAGTAGACCAAGGTCTCAAATCCATTGATGATTTCAAGGGATGTCTACCCCAACCATGTGAAGATTTCCCCTGCTAGAATGGGCAGATGAAAACAATTTGCTCTCATCCTCATGAAGGAAGCTGAGGCAGGCAATGTAGAGTGCTTAGAACTTGATTAGACATCTAAGATTCCAAAGTCATCCACTGCATTTTGAGCCATTATCAGTCATCTTGACTCTATTTTGCCACTTGACTATAATGCATCTGGAATAGAGACTGAGGTCAACAACTTTATGCAACTCTGCCTCACTTAAAACCAATTTATGCATGAATCAAAAGATATCACTCATATCACTGCACCATTTTTATCTATCTCAAAGTCTGACAACAGGCAAGTGACAGCAGCATGTGTGGATACACTGGCAACTCTAGTCTCAATCTGCATACAGGTGGCCCATGTCTTCTCACTCACAAGAGACAAGTGGAATGTAGCAGCCTCTGGTATCTGAGAAGCCTTTTAAGGATCAAATTACTCACCTCCTGCTGTGAAAAATGGGCAAGAAAAGATGTCCTAAAAATTGCCTGCTTACCTAACCCTGACCTAATTACTGTGGCAGGTGGGGATCCCACCCTGTTGTCTAAATATTTTTTTTAAATGTACAAAAATGTGTGTAAAGATTATTCCACTCTTCATCAGTACAAGGAATGTGCATGCATTTATAGACAACAGAAAATTCAGTAGACCTGAAAGATGAACTGCTCTTGTTAGAGAACACATCAGGCATCACATCAAATATCAGCCCTGAATGAAACAAGGCTGTCAAATGAAGGACAACTTATTGAAGTTGGAGCAGGAAATACATTTTTCTGGAATGGTCTCAGAGAACAGGAGTGTTGTGAAGCTGCTTTAGGTTTTGTAATCAAAACTAATCTATTCAACAAGCTTGTATGCCTCTCAAATGGAGTGAACGACGAGACCATGACAATGAGATTGCCACTTGTAGGAAGATGTCCCATCAACATCACGAGTGCCTATGTTCCAATAATGGTCAACCCAGATGAGATCAAAGAAAAATTATGAGAACCTGGGGTCCTTTATTATCAATGTATCGAAAGAGGACAAACTCATAATTCTGGATGACTTTAATGCTAGAGTAGGTTAAGATTTCCAGTCATAGCATGGAGTCTTTGGGAAGAGTGGAGTTGGAAACCATCATGGTCACTTCCTACTGAAGACTTTTGCAACTTATGGTCTCATCACCAATACTGTCTTCCCTAAACACAATAAAATTTCATGGATACACTCTCAAAGCAAATGTTGGTATTTAATAGACTATGTTATTGTAATGAGAAGAGAGCGACAGCATGTGATAATGGCAAAGGCAATTTGTGGCACAGAGTGCTGTACTGATCATATACTTGTCCTTTCCAAGCTAAGTATCTGCAATCAACAAAAGTGGTAGTCTTAAGGCAAAATGAATACCAGAAGATTGAATGTCAACAGATTAAAAGACTCCTGAGTCAGTACAGTTTGTTGTTAACTTGGAGGGAAAGTTGAGTAAACAGTAGAGCATAAAAGAAGTGGGTAGTTTTCAGAAATTGGGTGTATAGCACTGCATTTTCTCATCAGGGTCAGAACACTCACAAACATTAAGACTGGTCTGACAAAAATGATGGGGAAATTCAGAAGCTGCTAAATGAAAGAAATGAGAACTTCACAGGGTTTATCAGCAGGACAATTTCTTCATCTTTGAGAAGGTAGTATTTATTTCTATTAAAAGTAAAGTATAAGTAAAGAAAGTAAGTAAATAAAGTAAATAAAATAAGTAAAGAAACTTGGAGAGACACAGGATTTAGGGCTCAATAAGAAGGTAGATGAAATTTAGTTTTATGCTGATAGTAATAATCTAATGATGACCTGATGGTTATTTATGGGCAAAAACTTATGGTGCATCTCAACTACTAAGTGCTGATGGAACCACATTGGGTAGAGATATGAACATGATCTTTGAGAGGTAGACTGAGGACTTCCATACTGTTCTCAACAGACCATTGTTAATCAATGCTGATAGCTCTAAAGTCAATCCCTCTCTAGCTGAAGACCCAACTGAAAAAAAAAAAAGGTTTTGAATGTCATTAGGCAACAACCTCTCTGATGCTGATTCTTTTTCTAGCTAAGATTTACAAGGTGGACGGTGCATTCCTCATATAAAAGCTGACTCAAATTTTCTGGGTTATATGGCAAGAGGGAGTAATCCCCCAGGATTTTGAGGGTGCCTACATTGTCCATCTCTATAAGGGAAATGAATTGTCCTGTAACAATCATGGATGGGTCTCTCTTTTAGTCATTGCCGGCAAAATTCTTGCCTGAGTCCTCCTTAATAGGCTGATCCTTCACCTAGAAAACAGTTACCTACCTGAGATTCAGTGTAACTTCAGAAAAGGCCAAGGAATGGTCTCTATGATGGTTGCTGTGTGACAACTCCAGGAAAAATGCCAGGATCAAAACAGAGGTATGTACATGACGTTTGTAGAGTTGACATATGGTTTTGATAATGTCAGTCATGAAGACTTATGGAAAATTCTGTCGAAATTTGGTTTCCCAGAGAAGTTCATCATTATTATATATACATTTCATGATGGCATCCTTCCCCAGGTTCTAGGTAAAGGAAGATGCTCTTCTTCTTTTCCAGTTGCTACTGAAGTGAAACAAGGCTTCATGCTTGCTCTCATGCTTTTTAGCATCATGTTTTTAGCCATATTGTCAAACATCTTCACTGAGGACAAAGGCAGCATCAAGGTCAGCTGCCACACTGGTGGTAAATTCTTCAACTTGAAAAGGTTACATACAAAGTCTAAAGTGGAGGGAATGTTGGCTAATGATATGGTAGTTTCCATATTTTGTGCACTCAGTGCAGCCTCTGCAGCTGGGATGCAACAAAGTAAGGTTTGACTTTCTGTTCCTTCTGCTAATTTTGATCTAACAATTAGCACCAAGAAAACATCAGTCAACACCATACCCATCCTTATGTGGATCCATTGGTTATAGCAAGTGGAGATCTTTTGAACTCTGTGCAGAAGTTCATTTACCTTGGCAGTAAAATTTCCAGGGATGTATGTATTGAAAATGAGGTTGACACATATTGCCAGAGCTAGCTCAGTGTTAGGGAGGTTCTAAAGTAAAGTGTGGGAGAGAAAATGTGTTAAATTGTCTACTAAACTTAAAGTTTATAGAGCTATTGTGCTGGTCACAATGTTGTATGCTTTTGAAACCTGGACAGTATACCAGTACCATGCCAGAAAACTGACTCACTTTCATTTGAATCATCTTAGGCATATTGTGAAGATCATCTGGCAGGGTAAGATGCTAGTCACTAAGGTCATTTCTTGAATTTCCAAGGATTTAAACTCTACTGGAGAGGGTGCAGTTCCAACAGGTGGCCACATTGCCAGAATGCCAAACATATGCTTTCCAAAAAGTCTGTTTATAGAGATCTCACACAGGGCAAGTCCTCCCATGGTGCCCAGAAAAAGTAATACAAGAACACTGTCAAGGTCTCTCTTAAGAACTTCGGAAATGAATTGGTTGTATGACATGGGAGACACTGACACAGGACCACCCAGGATGGCATGCCATCATCAGAAAAGGTATTATATTCTATGACCAAAGCAGAATTGATATAACTTGAAATAAATATGAGGTGTGCAAATTTGGACATCTCCACCCCAAATGATTGAAATAGTTCACAACTCCACCAATAGTGAAATAGTGTCTCTATTTTCCCAGAATTTTTAATTTTCTGTTTTTCTCATGATGTCAGATTTGATAGGTGTTAGTGATTTAGAGCATTTTTCACTTGTGATTGATAGCTTTGATTTCCTTTTTTCTGAAAACTGCCTGTAAATATCCTTTGGGCATTTATCAAATGAAAATCTTTTTTTTTCTTTTTTCTTTTTTTTATAAATTTGGCTCAGATCCCTATATATTTGAGAAATGAGGCTTTTACCAGGGAAAATTGTTTCAAAATTTTTCTCTCAGCATCCTGCTATCCTTTTTGTTTCATAAAATAAAAATTATCAGTTTTACCTTTCATGATCCTTCTATCACTTGTTTAGTCATAAACTCTTCCTTTTCCACAAGTATAACATGTAAATATTTTTTTCCTCCACTAATTTGCCTAGGATTTCACTTTTAATATCTAAAACATATTGATTTTGACATTATCTTGGTCTGTAGTGTGAGGTGTTGGTCTATGCCTAGTTTCTGTCAAACTGCTTTCTATTTTTCCTAACATCTTTTCTCAAATAATGAATTTTTATCCCCGAGTTTATATCTTTTGGGTTGATCAAATATTAGATAATTATGGTCATTTATATTTCCTTTGGTTTTCAGAATTTTTCCACTGGTTAGTAATTAAGGATTTTCACAATTTGTTATTTTCAAATTTTTGTTTTGTTACTTGTTGAAATCATTGATCT
The DNA here is from genome assembly GCA_023548195.1 of Bettongia penicillata ogilbyi. Taxonomy (NCBI): domain Eukaryota; kingdom Metazoa; phylum Chordata; class Mammalia; order Diprotodontia; family Potoroidae; genus Bettongia; species Bettongia penicillata. The sequence continues at coordinate 1,943,463 of JAJHZJ010000318.1, read as the reverse complement.
ACTCTCTCATTGATTTAAGCATTTAGAGATGTATAACTTCTCTTATGTGCATCATTGATTGCAGCCCACAAATTTGGTATCTCATAATTGTCATTAACTCTAATTAAATTATTGATTGTTTCCATGACATATTACTTGATTCACTCATGCTTTGGAGTTAGATTATTTAATTTTCAATTATTTTTTAATCCACACTTCCAAAATCACTTTCTGAATATATATTGCTTCCATTGTTGTTGAAAGGAATACATTTAAATTTTCTACTTCTTTTGCATGCGTTTTATACCCTAACATGTGGTCAAATTTTGTGAAGTTGCCAAGTACAATTGAGAAAATATATACCCCTTCTTATGCTGATCCAATTTTTTTCCCATATGTCTATCATATCTAATTGTTCTGAAATGCTATTCTTCCCCTTAAATTCTTTATTAATTGATTTAAGATTAGTTTGAGAGAATTCTGAAATGCTCCTCACTAGTATAGTTTTATTATTTCTTTGTCTTGTAACACATATAACTTTGCCTTTAAAAATTTAGATACTATGCCATTTTAATACACAATAATAAATTATTCTCTTTTGTCATTTTTATAAAAAAATGCAATTTTCCCTAATTATCTCTTTGAACTAGGTCTATTTTTGTTTGTGCTTTTTTCTAAGATTATGATTTCTACTTTTTCCTTTTTTAACCTAGATGAAGCATAATAAATCCTGGTTCGTCACTTTATTCTAACTCTATGTGTGTTTTTCTGTTTCAAATATGCATCTCTCGTCTATATTCCTCTTAAACCCATTCCCAATGAAAGTTGATTATGAAAATTACCAGCTCTGTTCCCTCATCTAATACCTCTGTATCTGTCCTTCCTCTTAAACCTCATTTGTATGAAAAAAATGCTCTTTTTAGCTGTTCCTAAAGGTTTTACTTTTTAAAGTAGTATCATACTCATATCAATCCCAATATTTTTTACAAAATATCCATTTACTAATGACAATCTTAGACATATATACATTTCACATATATAAAAAGTAAATGACCTCTCCTTATTAAATCCCTTGTAATCATTCTTTAGTATGTACCTTGTACTTCTCTTGGCTCTTGTATGTCAAATCTTCTATTAAGTTCAGTTTTCTTAAGCAAAATCTGGAAATTCTGACAGTTGGTCAAATGCCATTTTTTTTTTTTTTGCATTCAGGATTATGCTTAACTTTGCTGGGTATGATACTTTTGGCCAGATAATCAGTTTTTTTCATTCTTTTATATACACTGTTCCAAGACCTGTGGTACTTTAGTGTCTCCTGTGCTAGGCCTTCTGTGATTCTAATTGTAACATCTTTGTATTTAAGTTGATTTTTTCTTTTTGCTTTTAATATTTTATCATTAAGCTTGGGGTTTGAGAATTTAATTACAATATTCCTGATTTTTACTCATGGGACCTCTTTCAAGCAATTTTGATGGACTTTTCAACTGATACTTTCCTGGTTTTAATGCTTCAGGACAATTTTCTTTAATTACATCTTCTATTATTCTATCAAGATACTTTTTTTGATCATAACCTTCATGTAGTCTAATTATTCTTATGTTTTGTCTTCTTGATATATTCTCCAGATCAGTTGTTTTTTTTCTTATAAGATATTTCATTTTCTGTTTTATTTTTCATTTTTCATATTTTGTTTAATTATTTCTTGATGCCTTATAATTTCACTGGCTTCATCTTGCCCAATTCTAATTTTCAAGGTTTCATTTTTTTCCTTAAGATTCTGGATCTCAGGAGGCAGAGCCAAGATGGCAGAGTGAAAATAGGGCTAAACTTGAGCTTGTGCAGAAACTCCATCAGATACCTCTAAAAAGTAAATCTAAACAAATTTTAAAGTGAGAGAATTCACTAGAAGTTGGAGCATGGCAGATGTCTAGCCCAGGGTGGACTGGAATGTTGATGAGAGGGATGTGTTGCATGGGGCTAGGGTAGTACAGAGCACACAGACTGCGGAAGCACAGATTCGGCCATAGCAGAGAGGGAAAAGCTCCAGGTGAACCGAATCAGATGCTCAAATCTCTCAGAACAGGACAGGAGTTCAGCAGAACTGAGAGACAATCACAGGGCCTGCTGTAACTACAACCATTTCTGAGGGTATCAGCCCACAGATTAAATGTCTGAACTTTCTGGAGCCAAGATGACAGAGTAAACTGTAAGTCCTCTCACCCTTCCCTTGTTGACCTTGAAAACCCCAGAGAATATTTCCCCAGGAAAAGTCCTCAAATTGTGGGAGCAGAAGGGGAATAGTAGTCTTTCAGCATAATATGGTAGGGAGATTGACAGGAAGAATGCCTCTTCTTGTGGCTGTTGATCTTGAGAATAGTATACTTCTTATGACATTTGAAAGGGATATACCTAATAGAGGGTGTGGGTAGAAATTAACTGATTTGATGATAAAAATGTAATTAAAGGGTATGAAGGGACTGTAATGAAAGGAAAGGAGGAGGCAGAAAAAGGTAAATTACACCATAGGAAGAGGCACAAAAACATATTGTAGTAGAGGGGAAAAAGGGAGGGAGATGAGCATTGTTTGAGCTTTACTCTCATGATATTTGGATGGAAAAGGGAATAACATACTCAGTGAAGTATGGAAATCTAACTTGCCCTATGGGCAATAGGAAGGGAAAGTAGAAAGAAATGGAGGGGGGGCTGATAGAAGGGAAAAAAGAGTGAAGGAGATGGTGGTCAAAAGTAAAACAACTTTGAGAAAGAGAAGGGAGAAATCAAAGTATAAATGGGGGGAATAGGATGGAGAGAAAGATGTAGATATTAATCATAACTGTAAACATGAATGGGATGAACTCTCCTATAAAATGGAAGTGGATAACATAATAGATTAAAAATCAAATCTTACGATATGCTGTTTACAAGAAACACATTTGAAAAAGGGGGATAGACACAGGGTAAAAGTAAAAGGTTGGAGCAGAATATATTATGCTCATCTGTTGTAAAAAAAAAATATATATATATATATATATATATATATATATATATAAAGGGAGAGATAGCAATCCTAATCTCAGACAAAGCAAAAGTAAAAATAGATCTAATCAAAAGAGAAAAGGAAGGAAATTATATCCTCCAAAAAACACCATAGACAATGAAATAATATAATTACTAAACATATATACACCAAGTGGTATATAGCATTCAGACTCTTAAAGGAGAAATTAAGGGAGTTACAGAAAGAAATAGAAAAGAAAACTATATTAGTGAGAGTCCTCAACCTGTCCCTCTCAGAACTTGATGATTTTCACCTCAAAAATAAACAAGAAAGAAGTTAAGGAGGTGGATAAAATTCAGGAGAAACTAGATACGATAGACTTCTGGAGAAAATTGAGTGAGAATAGAAAGGAATATAAGTTTTACAGAGTGATACATGGCAAATACACAAAAATTGACCTCATGCTAGGACATAAAATCCACATAATCCAGTGCAGAAAGGCAGAGATATTCAATGCATCTTTTGTCAGATCATGATACAAAAAAATATATATGTAATACAGGGCCATGGAAAGACAGACAAAACATTAATTGGAATCTATATAATCTAATCTTAAAGAATGAGTGGGCCAAACAACAAATCACAGAAACAATCAATAACTTCACTCAAGAGTATTACAGTAATAAGATTACCTACCAAAACTTATGGGATGCTCCAAAAGCAGTTGTTAGGGGAAGTTTTATATCTCTGAAGGCTTACAAGAATAAAATAGAGGAAAAGGAGATCAATGGATCGAGCATGTAATTGAAAAAAAAAACAAGAAAAAGAACAGTTGAAATTCCCCAATTAAATACTAGATTAGAAATACTGAAAGCCAAAGGAGAGATTAATAAAATTGAAATACAGAAAAAGTATCAAATTAACAAAAACAAGAGCTTGTTTTATGAAAAAAAGCAACAAAATTGATTTGGTCCATTTGATTAAAAAGAAAAAGAAAGAAGAAAGTCAAATTAACAGTATCAAAAATGAAAAGGGTAAACTCATGTCCAATGAAGAGGTAATTGAAATGATAACCAAAATTACTTTGCCTAACTGTATGCCCATAAATTGGGACAATCTAAGTGAAATGGATGAATATATTTTTTAAAAAATATAAATTGCTCAGATTAACAGAAGAGGAAGTAAAATACTTAAATAACACCATCTCAGGAAAAGAAATTGAACAAGCTATCAATGAACTCCCTAGGAAAAAATTTCCAGTGTCAGATGAATTTACAAGCAAATTCTATCAAACATTTAAAGAGCAGTTAATTCCAATACTATGTATATTATTAAGGAAAATTGGTGGAGCTCTACCAAATTCTTTTTAAGATACAATTATGATTCTGATACCTAAACCAGGAAGAGTCAAAACAGAGAAATAAAATTATAGATCAATCTCTCTAATGATTATAGATGTGAAAATTTCAAACAAGATATTAGCAAAAAGATTACAGCAACTTATCACTAGAATAATACACTATGATGAGGTAGGATTCATACCAGGAATGCAGGGCTGATTCAATACGAGGAAAACTATCAGCGTTACTGACCATATCAAAAACAAAACTAACAGTAACCATATGATTATCACAGTAATCCAGAGAAAGCTTTTCACAAAATACAACACCCTTTCCTATTAAAAACACTTGAGATCATAGGAATAAATGAAACCTTCCTTAAAATAATAAATAACATTTACCTAAAACCATAAGCAAGCATTATATGTAGTAGGGACAAGCTAGATGCATTTCCAATAAGAAGGTGAAAGTAGGATGTCCATTAAGACCACTGTTATTCAATATGGTAGTAGAAATGTTAGCTTTAGCAAAAAAAGAAGAAAATCAATCGAATGAATTAGAATGGGCAAAGAAACTAAGTTATCATTCTTTGCAGACACTACGATGATATACTTAGAAAATCCCAGAAAATCAAGAAAAAGCTAATTGAAATAATAAGTGACATTAGCAAATTTACAAGATAAAAAATAAACCCACAAAACATCTGCATTTCTGTATAGTACTAAAGAAAACCCAACAGCAAGAGACAGAAATATAAATCTCATTTAAAGTTACTGTAGACACTATAAAATACTGGGAAGTCTACCTGCAAAACAAACCCAGGGGCTATATGAACAGAGTTACAAAACATTTCTTGCAAAAATAAAGCCACATTTAAATAATTGTGAAAACATCAGTTGCTTGTGTGTAGATCAATCCAATATAATAAAAATGACAATTCTACCTAAATGAATTAAATTATTCAGTGCCATACCAATCAAATTGCCAAAAAATTATTTTCTAGAGGTAGAAAAAAATGTCAAAATTTATCTGGAAGAACAAAAGTTTCAGAATATCAAAGGGATTAATGAAAAGAAACTCTAGGAAAGGTGACCTAGCTATACCAGATCTCAAACTGTAATATATTATACAGCAGCAGTCATCAAAATTACTTGGTAATAGCTAAGAGGCAGATCAGTGGAATAGGTTAGATACACAAGACACAGTGGTCAAGGATTATAGCTCTCTACTATTTTATAAATCCCAGCAACCCAGCTTCTGGCACAAGAGCTCATTGTTTGACAAAACTACTGGGAAAACTGGAAAATACAGTGGTGGAAGCTGAGCATAGACCAATAATAAGACCATAGAATAAAACCCAAATGTGTACACAATCTAGGTATAAAGGCTGGGATTGTAAATACATTAGTGGAGCAAGGAATAGTTACTTGTCAGATTTAGAGAGAGAGGAGGAATTTAAAGACCAAACAAGAAATAGAGAACACTGTGAAATGCAAAATGGATAATTTTGATTATATTAAATTGAAAAGGTTTTGCACAAACAAACTCAATGCCACCAAGATTAAGAAGGAAGCAGAAAACTGGGAAATATTTTTTACAAATGCCTCTGATGAAGGTCTCATTTCTAAAGGTATAGAGAGAACTGGGTCAAATTTACAAGGAGACAAGTCATTCCTCAACTAATAAATGATCAAGGGATATGAATAGCCAGTTTTCAGGTGAAAGACATTAAAGCTATATATAGTCATATGAAAAAATTATCAAGATCACTACTGATTAGAGAGATGTAAATCAAAATAACTCTGAGGTACCACATCACACCCATCGTATTGGCTAACATGACAAAATAGGAAGATGATAAATGTTGGAGAAGATGTGGGAGATTTGGAACATTCATTTTTAGTGGAGTTGTGAGTTTATCCAACCATTCTGGAGAGTGGTTTGTAGCTATGCCCAAAAGGCTATAAAATGTGCACACCCTTTGATCCAGGAATACCTCTTCTAGTGCTGCATCCCAAAGTCATCATAAAAGATGGGGAAAGGACTCACATGTACAAAAATATTTATAACAATTCTTTTTGTGATGGCCAAGACCTGGAAATCAAGGGAATGCCCATCAATTGGGGAATGGCTGAACAAGTTGTGGTATATGAATGTAATGGAATATTATTGGGTGATAAGAAATGACAAACAGGAAGACTTTAGAAAAACCTGGACAAACTTACATGAACTGATGCAACAGTTCTTGATGCACAATGCCATCCATATCCAGAGAAAGTCTATGGAGTTGGAAAGCAGAATGAAGCAGACCATTTGCTCTTTTGTTATGCTGATTTTTTTCATAGTTTCTCCCATTCATTTCAATTCTTCCATGCAACATGAGCAATGTGAAAATGTATATAATAAGAATGTATGTGTAGAACTCATATAAGACTGCATACCATCTTGGGGAGGGAAAGGGAAGACAGGGGATGAAAATTTAAAATTTATGGAAGTGATTTTTGAAAATTGAAAGCAAATTAATTTACAAAAAAGAAAAAATAGACATTCTGGGTCTCCTTTTCTATTTGGTTGATTTTTTTTCCTAAAATCTTCTTGGTTTTCTTGTATTGTTCTTAACTTTTTTTTTTAGTTTTTTATCCATCTCTCATTTGATTTTTAAAGACTTTTAAAAGTTTTTCTATGAACTCTTTTGAGGCATATAACCATTTGATATTCCTTTTTGGTGTAGAAGAGGGTTTCTTTGCTTCAATATGCTCCTCTGAAAATGAACCCCTTGTCATTCCTATTTCCCTAGTAAGAATAACTTTCTTAACAATCTTCTTCAGATCTCACCCAAGTGGGGAAAATCTATTGTGATCTACTCAGGTTTGGGTGGGGATAAATTCTGTGATCACCCAAGGCTGATTAATTTAGAGGTACATCGCTACAACCCCTCATTAGAATGCTTCTGATTGTAGTATTCATTTTTGTAATGAATTGTAATACTCATTGTATTATTGTAATACAATTTATTGTAATATTCATTTTTTTCATTAATTGGCAATGAATCAGAGCTGATCACCACCTTCAGGAACACCATTCTTCCAAGGGCATATAAACTGTGAACCCACAGCCATGATTTGTGTTTGGCTTTGGGAATGCCATTGATCTCTTTTATTAATGTAATACTAGCATTATTAATAGAATGATTATATACCCAGAAATTATTTCTCAAACTTTTTAAATGTCTCACTCCCAACCTATTTATCCTCTCTCGCTTTTTGTTTATCTTCTCCATCCTCAAAAAATCCCCTTTATTTCTGACTATTTACTCCCTTAATCTGTCCTTCCACTTATCATTTCCTTGCCTTTTCCCTGACATTTTTCTGTTACATAAGACAGATTTCTGTCCCAAAGTGAATGTGCATATATATTCTTCCCTCTTTGAAACAGTTCAAATGAGCATGAGATTCAAGTGTTGCCTACTACTCTCATTTCTCCATTTCCAAAGTTTAAAAAAGTCTTTCTTGTGTATCTCTTTAATGTCAGCTAATTTCCCTCATTTTCCTCCCTCTTTCTTCTTCTCCCAGCACATCTCTTTCTCAGTCCCTCCCCCAAAATTTTTTTTGAGTACACATATGTATAAATGATTCACACCAATGCCCTCTAACAATGTAAACTTCTTCTAACCATCCCTATTACGACAATGTACTTAGGCATTAAATGCATGATATTCTCGAACAGGAATATGAATAGTTTTACATTATTGTGTCCATTATGATCTCTATTTAATGTTACCTTTTTATGCTTCTCTTATGTCTTTTATTTGAAAATCCATGTTTCTGTGTAGCTCTGGCCTTTTCATTAGGAATACTTGAAAGTCCTCTATTTCATTAAATACCCATTTTCGGTATTTTTTTTAAATTTATTTTAAATTTAAATGGAAAATACAGAAAGTAAAGAAAAAGCATTGCTATGCACACAGAAGAACATAAGAGAGGATTCAAAATGCCTCCCAACCCAGCTAGCCACAGGGCTCACTGCTTCACATTTCAGTGGAACTAACCTGGAGGTGTTTAAACTTCACTGGGACCAACATCTTCCTATTGTCCGAGGAGGTCCACTGTTCTGCTCCATCACTTGTTTATTTGTACCATTAAACATTTCTCCTGAGGTGCTATTTTGAATTATTTGTGGGCAAAATCTGGAGGGCTTGGAATTTTCTGACCTAGTCCTCTGTCTTGACAGAGTTCTCTTCATCTACTTTTCTTCTGAGAGATTATACAGTTTGTTTTTTTCTTGAATAGATTATACTTGATTGTAATCCTAGGTCCTTTGTCTTCCAAAATATTAATTACAAACCATCCACTTTTCTCAAGTAGTAGCTGTTAAACCATGTGTGATACTGACTAGGGTATAACCTTACTTGAATGCTTTATGTTTGGCTTCTTTTAATATTTTCTCTTTGAACTATGAACTCTGGAATTTGGCTATAATATTCCTGTGATTTTCATTTTTTTAAATCTATTTTAGGAAGTGATCCAGGGACTGTTTCCATTGTTATTTTGCCCTCTTGTTGTTATAGAGGCAGTTTTCATTTATAATTTCTCAAAATTTATATCTGGGCTCTTTTAAAAAAAATCTTGCCCTTAATATATTCAATAATTCTTCAAAAAAATATTTGATTATTTTTAGTTTAGAACAATCCATTTCACAAGATTTTAAGTTTTAAATTTTCTTTTGCTCCCTCTTTTTCTCCCTCCCAAAGATACCATGCAATCTGATATAGGCTCTACCTATACATTCCCATTAAACAGATTATAGCATTTGTCATGTTATAAAATATTTTAGCAGCTTTTCTTGAGGGGAGGGAGGGACAAAGAATTGGAAATGGAAGAATTGCCCACCAAATGGCAAATGGTTGGACAAATGACAATCATAGTATGTTATATCCAGAAAGGATCTTAGAAACATTTTAGTTTAATTCCAAAAAAAAACAATAGGTAGTGAAAAATTGAGAAACGGAAAATATTTTAAATCAGTTTGTAACTATAGGCTTTTGAAACACAAATGTACAAAAAGAATGATTTTCTGTTAAGGCAAGAAGAGCATACAGGAAATCACACTAGTTTGGAGAGTCTTTCCTTTAATTCCTCATTATAGATGATTAGTGTTGTTCAATTAAATCTAGATTTCTGCAGTTCATGAATTTTTTCTTCCTGGTTGCTTTTCTACAATCTACAATTTGTAGATTGTCATCTTAATATCTACATGTTTGCTTGAATTAAAGTTGGGTTCTTCTTTTCTATGTGATGTTTCCAAAAACTCTACACTTTTCATTTTAGTTCACATATTTCTGGGGAATATTTGGTTAAGTTATAGTGAAATATGGTACTCATGCTTAATAATTCATTAGATAAATCTGGGGAGGGGGTGCTAATCTTAGAATTTTTCACTGAACTGTCATCAAGGTTAGTTGCCAGGGCTTATCAAAACCTCATTTATTCTTCTAATTTACTATGCTTTTTCTTTACATTCTTTAGTTTTCTTCTTTTCATGTTTTTTTCTTTTCATGATACTTGCTATTTCTCACTATTTTCTCACTGCTGATCTAACTTGTCACTTATCCTTTCCAGTTTCTCAAGAATGCTTATCACTTCCCTTTCTTTAATTATTTAATTCTATCTTTCTGTTACATTGGAAGTCTCCAGAGTCATGCCATAAACTTTTCTTGAGTTCTAGTGGCAATCATTGCGTGACTGTTCTCTTTGCCTATAGATTTCTACTGCACATTCTTTTACCCAATAGTATTTACTCAGAGTATTTAGATTATTTATTTTTTAATCTTATTCCTTCAAATTTTCTTCTTCCTTTTTATCCTTCCCCAAACTCTAAGTCCTTGTGAGAATTTTACATAAAGTTCTGTTTTTCTTCAGCCTACTTTTGTGATTTTAGTTTAATTTGTATTTTGTTATCACTAATTTAAGGTCATGAAGGGGAGCCAGTCTTAGAGGAAAACTTCCCTCTCATTAAGGCATTTCATCATTAGTTGTTTGAATCACATTTTCAGAGGTAACTTATTTCTCATTACTCTCATGAATATTCATTTTTTTCTCTCTGAACTTGGATTATATTTCTTGAATTTGGTCAATTCTTCATTGCTACATTTTTCTTTCCAACTTAGCTTACATCCCCATTTATTGAAAGCCTAACCATTCCTCCAAAACCACACAAAATGCCATCTTCTCCATGCAACTGTCCCTAATTCGTCAAATGAATATAATTGTTCTGCCCCTTGTTCTATCATATTTTAATATCACCCTATAAATTATTTGCATTCTATCCTGTGGCTTAGTTTTTATGGGATGTGTCTAATCACTCCTGTTAAACACTAAGGTTCTTGGGGAAAGTAAGAGGTTTTATCTTATTCACTTTTTTTTCTTCTAACAGTGAGAGGAGTGTCTTTCATATATTATAGGCCACAAAATGTTACTTCATTTATTCAGGATATTATACCCATACCTCTATTAATTAGAATCATAATTTCACAGAGTTAGAGTTATGCTTAAAATTAATGTTATCCAGCACTGATCCCAACAGGAATCCTCTCCAGAACATCTCTAAGAATCAATCAGTGATCCTTAGCTTCAACACCCTCAATGAAGAGGAGACATTTGGAGCATTTTCATTTATTTTTAACACACTCTTTGGTTTCTTACTTCTACTTATTGTCCTTAGTTATGCCATTTCAGACTGAATGGAGCAAGACTAAGGCCTTTTACACATCAGAACTCTTCAAATACTAGTTATGTTTTTCTTAAAATTTCAGCGGAATTTTATGTGATATCTCTAATAACCTCAATAAAAGACACTACTAAGGTTGAACAACAAAAGGTTTCTGTCCAAGGTGATAAGATTTAAAAGGTGCTGATAGGAGCAATTCATGACATTATTCATTCTCTCTTGAATGAGATCATATGCAGAAACATAATTTTGATATCAACTGAAATGAAAATAAAAAGATAATAGACCTCTGAGAAATGGCAAGATGCTATTGCTGTTCCAGTTACCTCCTGAACTTTATGGGTAATGAAGGAAGCACCTTCTAGGGCAGGTGAGGAGCATTTTAGCTTTCATGGGCTATTTAGTCCATCATGCTCTCTCCTAGCTTTCTCTCTAGACTTCTATCACTCCACCTCATTCATTTCCTTCATCTATACCTTCTTCCCCCTCATTCTCTTCTCCCTTATTCTGACTCCCTCAATCTAGGCTGTATTCTTAACTTTCCACGCTAAAGGGATAAATCACTTCTGAAGAGCTCTTTTATAAGATACTTGTCTTCATTTTAAAACTTTAACTGTCTTATTCCTGTCATCTTATTGTATTCAAAGAGACTTGACTTTATCTGATGATACAACTTCCCTGATAACCTTTTTAATCATTGTTTGTACTTTTACACCTGCCTTCTGACTCACTGTTCATAAGTGCTATGGGACAAGTTTTATTCCCCAATGGCACTTCCAGGCTCTCCCTCTACCAATATCACTCAGTAACTTCTGTCTTTTTGAGTGTCACTCAATCTATATTGTTAACACAGTTCTATAAAAAATCTATTGTTTATTGGAACTTTCCTTCTTCACAGGGGAACAGAGCAATGCAGTTACCCAGCTAGCTATTCAGAAAGTGTTCTCAAATCCAAAACTGCTTGACATGCCAGTGATCCTTTGTGAATGAAGTGTACCCAAATTTGGAGATGCACATAGCTATCAGAAACCACAGGACCAACCTTGATCAGTTAGGACAACTTTGAGCAGAACCTGGAGATTCAAGACTTCGTTTAAGACTTTCTAAACATCTTGTTTCCTGGCTGCATGACCCTAGGTAAGTCACTTAATCCTGTTTACCTCAGTTTCCTCACATGTAAAATGATCTGGGGAAAGAAATGGTAAACAAATCCAGTATTTTTGCAAATAAAACCCCAAATAGGGTCAAAGAGGGGCAGACATGACTGACAATGACTAAACAACAATTGATTCACTGTCCTAGGTACCAGAGCAATTTTTCAAATTTTCACCCTTCCTCAAAACTCCCAAGGCCCATCATTCTCTCACCCTCTCAGTTGAGAACTTTGTCTTCTATTTTGATGGCAAAATATGAAGTTTTCATTGAGAACTACCTTCTCCCTTCCTATTTCCATCACCCAGATGCCTTTCCCTATTATTTCCTCCCTTCCCTTTATCATTCAAAATCCTTCACAACCTAGCCCTTTCCTATATTTCTGATTTTTTTTTTATATTCTCCTTCTTCCCACATTCATTCAGTATGATCCAGTGACACTGGTTTCTTTGCCATTCCTCCAACAAGATAATCCATCTCCCCACTTGATGCATTTTCACTGCCAGTCTCTTATGCTTTGTATGGTCTCTTTCTTCTTCTCTACTTCCTAGTTTCACAGACTTTTTTCAAATCACAACTAAAATCTCATCTTTTGAAAAAAAGAAAACTCTCACAGACCTTCTCAATCTTAATGTCTTCTGTCTAAAACTATTTCTATTTTTCCATGTGTATAGCTTGTTTATAATAGTTTGCATGTTGTTTTCCACATTAGACTGTGAGCTCTTGAAAGCAAACACTGATTTTTACCTACCTTTCTATCCTCAGTATTTAGCACATTGTTTGAAACACAGTTGGACTTTATTAAATGCTTCTTGACTTGAAGCTTAAGGTTCACAAGATTGCCAGTTCTACTACAGCATGACATGTAGATCATGAAAACTCACAGTGCTATACAAAATTTCAAAATTAAAAAAAAACACACCAAGATTAATGGGGAAAATGGGTTAGGGATACAACACTTAAAAACTTCATCAGTGACACATAAAAAAAATGGTAGTCTAAAAAATGATAGGACAGTTTTATTCATGTTCTGTCACTAAGAAATGTGTGAACATACAATAAAGAGTAGCAGAATGCTCTATAGCCTCAGACTGTTGCTTGGTTTGTGTTTCTGGGTCTTTGTATCTACTTGCAAAGTCAGGTGAGAGAATATCTATTATATTCAGGGTCATAGACAAGGGAACAATGGAAATTATGGAGGCAGAGTTTGTGGGAGAAGATGAGATCTCCTCTACACACAACTCATGCTCTACCAAAAGACATATAATAAATATCACACTTTAGCTTGAAAAAACACAAAGGAAAAACCCTGAAATTTACTTGTAGAAATGAAGTTCACAAAGGTAGTCACATAAATTATTGTGAAGTGTTCATTTTTTTTGCATCTTTTCTATTTCTTGTGGGTAAAGTCATAAACAAGGAAAGACCAAATTCAAGTTATGCTCAAATTATTCCCTTATGTAGCACATCAACTGGAACAAATTTGCATTTTTCAAAAGAATCCTTGTTATGTAATAGATTGTGTGTAACCTATAAAGAAGTAAAACTCTGAATTTCCCAAGTCAATGATCTAGGATATTTCACTAACCAACAAAAAAATCAGGGAAAAATAGCATCCTTTAAAAAAACTAGAACCTCAAAGAAAAACAAAATTATAAATAGCAGAGAAAGAATAGACTCTAAAAACCAAATAATTTGAAAAACTGGAAGGTACCTTAAAGTTAAACTTTAAAATTAGTTGAGTCCATCTAGTCTCTTTTCATTTCAAGAAAATGTGGCCATTAAAGAAAATAAAACTAAAGTGAAAATGCTTAAAATACTAATTAGTTTATTGAAATCATAAATACTAACATTTTAGTGAATTTAAATACATTTTAATAGCAATGAAATATGGCTGAGGATAATCTATTTTATTCATATAACAAACATGAAATAAAATGAGATATTAAAATGCAAATTAATCTTTCCAATTTAAAGGTCTGCTTAATGCAGGAATAAAACTGACATTTATGATGCTAAGAGCATATACTACTCATTTATGTACTGAAGAAACATGTTTTTAAAAATAAACTTGAATTAGAATATTGCTGAATATGCTGAGTTAATAATTTTAAAAACAATTTCTAAGTAATTAATATGTAAATATACTAATGGAATGCATGCTAAAAATACAATGATGCTTTCTTTCTCCCAAAGTACCACTAATGTGTCATGATACAATGTTTTTCAGGGGAAAAATTATCCTAATGTATTTTTTAAAGAGATGCTGATTATTTATTTATTTATTTTTAGTTTTCGGCATTCATTTCCACAAGATATTGAATTCCAAATTTTCTTCCTATCTTTTCCCTCCACTTCACCCTGAGATGGCATGCATTCTAATTACTCCTTCCCCTAGTCTGCCCTCCCTTTTATCATCCCACCTCTCATCTCCTTCCCCTTTTCTTTCTTGAAGGGCAAAAATAAAGATTTCTATGACCTATTGTCTGTATATCTTATTTCTCAATTGCAAAATATTTTTTTGACATTTTTTTTAAAACTTAGAGTTCCAAATTCTCTCCCTTCATCCTTCCCCGCCCATCCCCATTGAGAAGGCAAGCAATTCAATATAGGTTATGCATGTGGAGTTATGCAAATCACCTCCATAATAGTCATTTTGTGAAAGACTAAATATATTTCCTTTCATTCTATCCTGCCCCTCAATTATATTTTCTCCTTTGATCCTGTCCCTTTTCTAAAGAGGTTGCTTCTGATGACCCAATCTGCTCTCCCTTCAATCACCCCACTCTCCCCTTCTTTTCTTAAGGGTAAGATACCCAACTGTGTATGTTATTACCTATATGCCAAATCTGATGAGAGTGAGTTTCGTTCATTCCCTCACACCTCCTCTTTCTTCCCTTCCATTGTGAAAACTTTTGCTTGCCTCTTTTATGTGAGATAATTTACTACATTCTATCTCTCCCTTTCTCCTTCTCCCAAAATATTTCTCTCTCACCCATTAATTTTATTTTTTAGATATTGTCCTTTTATATTCAAATTACCCTGTGTCATCTATCTATCTATCTATCTATCTATCTATCTATCTATCTATCTATCTATCATCTATCTATCTATCTATCTACCTATCTATCTATCTATCTATCTATCTATCTATCTATCTATCTATCTATCTGTCTGTCTGTCAGTCTGTCTATCTATTCCTTCCAACTACCCTAATATTGAGAAAGATCTCAAGAGTTATAAATTTCTTCTTTCCATGTAGGAATGTAAAGTTCAACTTTAAAATATCTCTTATGATTTCTCTTTCTTGTTTATCTTTTCATGCATCTTGTGATTCTTGTATCTGAAAGTCAAATTTTCCATTCAGCTATGGTCTTTTCAACAAGAATGCTTGGAAGTCCTCTATTTCATTGAAATTCCATTTTTTCCCCTGAAGGATTATACTCAGTTTTGCTGAGTGTGTGATTCTTGTTTTCAGTCCCAATCTCTCTTACCTCCAGAATATCATATTAAAAGCCCTTTGATCCTTTAATGTAGAAGCTGCTAGATCTTGTGTTATCCTGACTGTATTTTTACAATACTCAATTTTTTTTTTTCTTTCTGGCTGCTTGTAATATTTTCCACTTGACCTGGGAAATCTGGAATTTGACTAGGATTTCTTTCCAGAGGCAATCAGTGGATTATTTTAATTTCTAGCTTACTCTCTGGTTCTAGAATATCAGTGCAATTTTCTTTGGTAATTTCTTGGAAGATGATGTCAAGGCTCTTTTTTTGATCATGGTTTTCAGATAGTCCAATAATTTTTAAGTTATCTCTCCTGGACCTATTTTCTGGGCCAGTGGTTTTTCCAATAAGATGTCTCACAATGTCCTCTATTTTTCATTCTTTTTTTCTATTTTATAATTTCTTGATTTCTCATAAAGTCATTAGCTTAAATTTACTCCATTATTATTTTGAAGGAATTATTTTCTATTTTCTTCAGTGTGCTTTTGGACCTCCCTTTCCATTTGGCCAATTCTACTTTTTAAGACATTCTTCTCCTCATTGTCTTTTGGACTTCTTTTGACATTTAGGTTAGTCTATTTTTAAAATGACAATTTTTTTCGATAATTTTGGGGTTTCCTTTAGCAAACTATTGAACCATTTTCATGATTGTCTTGCATTACCCTCATTTCTCTTCCACATTTTTCCTCTGCTTCTCTCACTTGATTTCCAGGATCCTTTTTGAACTCTTCCATGGCCTGGCACCAATTCATATTCCTTTAGGAGGCTTTTGATGTAAGAGCTTTGAATCTGTTTTCCTCCTCTGGTTGTATGCCCTTATCTTACTTTTCACCAAAGTAAGATTCTATAGTCTGAGTTCTTTTACAATGTTTTCTCATCTTCTCAGTCAAACTTTTGACTTTGTAACTCTTTGTCAAGATATGACTCTGCTTCCAGTGAAGGTGGAAGTATTATCCCAGCCTTCAGGGATTTTTTTAGGCACTGGATCCCCCACCTATAGACTCAGACCTCTGGAAAAAGCTGCTGCTGTCACTTTTGCCACAGCTGCCAGCCACCACCACAATCACCACCACCACCACCCTGGGATTGGGAATGTATCCAGTCAGACCATAGGCTCCTCTTTCACTCAGGTCCCACAGAGTTCTCCCACTGACCTTTTTGGTGTTTGTGGATTGAGAAGTCTGCAAACTGCTACAGTTACCAATGATTCAGTCCCCAGATGTCTGTTCCCACCTATCTGTGCTGGTGAAGCCCATGCTGTACTGCCCAATGCAAAAGACTCTTCCTGTCAACTTCCCAGGTTGTCTTGGGCCGGGAATCTGCTTCACCTTGCAATTTTGTGGGTTCTATGAGGCTAGTATTTGATTAGAGTCGTTTTTATGGGTATTTGAAGGACTTTGTGGGAGAGCTCAGCAAAGTCCCTGCTGTTACTCCACCATCTTGTCTCTGCCTCCCATATCAACATTTTATCTACAAAATGAATAAATCTAACACAAGCATAAGATGTATTAATATTAAAAAATAATTCTGTTTAGATCAATTGAGGCAATAATTCTATTCTACTTTGTAATACTGAGACCATATCTGTAGTACTATATTCATTTTTCAAACATACATATTTAACTAGTTTGCTGAAAAAAAGTTCCAAAACTGGTATGGTATTGTTTCTAAAAAACCATTATCTATGAGAAAAAGAAGAAGAAGAAGAAGAAGAAGAAGAAGAAGAAGAAGAAGAAGAAGAAGAAGAAGAAGAAGAAGAAGAAGAAGAAGAAGAAGAAGAAGAAGAAGAAGAAGAAGAAGAAGAAGAAGAAGAAGAAGAAAGGAAGAAGAAGGGAAAGGGGAAGAGGAAGAGGAAGAGGAAGAAGAAGAAGAAGAAGGAGGAGGAAGAGGAGGAGGAGAAAGGTCATTTAGAATATTTTCTATGGGAAGGGGTGAGATAAATCAATTACAGAAGAATAAAATCTTGCTGCAATGAGAGACTGATTCAAGATAGAGCATATCCATTTATAATGAATTGGGACAGTGGCAGGGTTGCATGCTTAACTCCAGCTCCATTTAGAAGTATGAGAGTAGGTTGAGAGATAGTAAATGATGACAGTAACTGAGGACTGAAGTTATTGCCCTTGACTGTTTTATTTATGCTTCTCTTGTTTCACCAACCAAATTTTAAACTCCTTAAAATTTCTTTTTTTCTGTCTTGTGAATTCTCTTTTGATTCTGGAATTTTGATGATAAATTAAGCAATCAGCAAATATTCATCAAAGGAATAGAGAGAATGCCTACAATTAAAATGATTTTTAAAAAACTCAACTAAAAGTAACATGTAGAGACAAGTTTCATTTAGTGTTTCAGTTCTTTAATATGACTAATTTGGAACTCTCTCAGACAAAGCAAGTAGCTGGGAGAAGTGACAAGAAAAACAACTTGTCTGAGTATCCATAGGAGGCAATGTAACACAGTGGATTAAGAACTATCATAGAATCAGGAAGACCTGAATTCAAGTGATGCATCTGACACATACTACCTGTTTCAACATGGTCAAGTCATTTGACTTCTCAATGAACTCTACAATTCCCTAAGACCAGAAGTTATAGTTACTGTCTTGATTTTCATACATAAAGTTTTTACAGCAGGATTTCCCTTTCTTTCTGAAAAGAAGGAAGAAAAGAAAAGAAGGAAGAAAGGAGGAAAGGAGATGGGGAGAGAAAAGGAGAAGAAAACAAGCAAAAGAAAACAAGCAAGAAGGAAGAAAGGAAGGAAGGAAAGAAGGAAGGAAGGAAGGATTAAGTGTCTTATTGATTTGGCAGGCCATTGTAAATGTCTGGATTTATTTCATGAACACCTGATCTGTCTCTATCCATAACTGTCCATTTAGAATACTAGAAACAGGAATACCAACTGTACTGGGATGGAATTTTTGCTTCTTGTTAAAAATGACCCTTTCTTGAAAATAACTGTGGACCTAAATAAAATAAGCACTTTCAATTCTATTTAGAATTAATCTCCTCTAGGGGTTCACTCTATTTAAAAAAGTCTTGTGCTAAAATATTGAAAAACATATTTCTTTTAAATTACCAATGATTACCTGAAATAATAAAGCATAATTTCTTTAATAGCACATGATAAGCTGCACATAACTGGACTTTATTGCAAGTTGTTTTGCAAGGAAAGAAAGGAAGGAAATTGATTGCTATGTCATTATAATTTAACAAAATGGGCCTTAATGGAGTTAAATGTGCTTATTAGAACTTTATTTAAGGATCTAATCTCATACATAAATGTCTTGGATATTGAGCATACTAATTTGCTTTCTTTTCTTAATACTATCTTTTTCTTTTTGTCTGAAAAAAGTTTAAATGTAAGTCATCTACCATCTGTTTCTTTATCTCATGAATATGAATTTGATATTTAATTTGTTATAATAAAAACTAAATATACTAATTCAAATTGGTTAATGTAGCTGGTCATCAATAAAACTGACACATCCAGATAGAAACTTAGAAGTTTAGGGGTTAACAGAGGGCCACAATACTCACTGGTAGACATATTATGCTTGTGTGTTCTCAAATGTAGATATCTAATGGAGATTTATTACTTTACACAATGAGAACCAGAAGAAGATGAAATCAAAGAGCAGTGAAGGTAGCATATGCTTAAACATGCCCCATCTTAAAGAAGGAAGGCTGATAAATAAGTTCACATGGGATCATAGGCTTACCTACCTAGATTCAAAAGAGACCTCAAGTCATCTAGTTTGATGTTCTTCATTTTACAGATCAAGAAACTGAGATCTGGAAAGTTTAAATTAATTGACTGAGGTCACACAATTAGCATATGTCAAAGTGGAATTTGAAATCAAGTCTTCTGACACCAGAGGCAATGCTCTTTATATTGTACCACATAGCCTGAAATTTCAAAGGTAATGATTTTTAAAGTACTTTCCAGTACCATATCTTCTGATTCTAGTCCCCATTGATGTATATCAGACAAGGAAACTAAGACATTATGAGACTAAATTATAGTCAAATATGCACAGCTAATAAGTAAATACAATGGTTGAGAAAGGGATAGAGCTTGAGACATCAATGTCAAGAGCAAGAAGAGAAGCCAAGAATAAAAATATTATATATAATCATGTCTGCTTCATCTCACGGAGCCCAAATTTTCTCATTTAAAAAAATAAAGGGTTTAGTCAAGGTTGTCTTTACATATAAACTTCTGAAAAATAAAACAGGAATGGAACTAATTAGTCGAATATCTGGATAAGGAACCCAAGAGGAAGTAAAATCTCAAAATGAGTATAAAGGTATTGTAATGCCAATGCAATACTGACAGTGCCCACAGCAGCCATGAATATCAAGGCAGAATTCAGAATTGATAAATACCACAGACTCTTCACTTACAAGGCAGAAAGAAAACATTTATTGAGACCCAAATCCATTACAGCAACAAAAATCTACTCATGATAACAATGCAGATGACAATACCATCCCCAAGCCTTCCCCCTGCTAGGCTTCCCACAAGCCAGGTCCATTACACTCATCACAAGCAGATCCTCTTAAACAAAATCACAAACAATCACAAAATCACTCATGCTACCCAGAATCCTTTATTCTTCCTAGCTCTGACTGCTCTCAAGACTAACTTCCTCTCAGCTCTGCTCCAGTTCTGCCTCTTCCCGCTGCACTCATTCAGCAAAATCCTCCCACAAGAGGCTCCATGTGACTTAATGGGTCTATTAATGAAAAAGATTTTATAATTCAAATTGCCATTACAGGTATAGATTCATTTTTGAAGGACACACCAAGGTTTCTCAGTACTATCAATTTAATCCATAAATACTATGGGATAAAAATAAGTCCTCATAACAGATCTTCTTTAACAATTTCAAAATAGTATATTATGTTCAAAGTTTAAGGTTATTGAAAAGTAATTCAAAAGTGGCATATCCTCTTTAACATAACCTAACGGTAAAATAACTAATGTTAAGATATTATAATATAGGGTAAACATTGAATGGTTTCCCAAACTCCTTAGTTTGATATACATCAAACCTGTCTATCCAAACACTGTCCAGGTTAATTGTTACATATGCTTTGGACTCCAGCCAAATACAATTTTCTGAAATATATCTAGGCTACTCCTACAACAGTATTTTGCTTTTGTCATTACTGATGCTTTGATAAGGCAAACACCATAAGTTTTTCATTCATTTGATCAGCTAATAAACATCTATTAATTGAATGCTATGTTCCAGGCACTAATAGGTGTCTAGAATACAAGATAGCTATAAGTCAGAACCTGCTTTCAAATGCCCTTCAACAGAAATGGCAAGGTTTTAAGAGAAGATAAATTAGAGGAAAAGATGATAAGCTGTTTGGAACATGTTGGATTTGAAATGCCTCGGGGGCATTAACTTTGAAATGCTCAATAGATACTTGGTGATGTAGGGGGAAAAATCAGGAGAAGGACTAAGGCAAGATCTAAAGTTCCATGAGTCATCCAGGAAAACTTTATAAATAAACATGTGGAAACTGATGTGATTGCTATGAGAAAATGTGCAACAAAACACTAAAAAAGGGCCAAGGACAGAACTTTAGTTAGCTCCCACAGTTAGGAGGCATGATATTAATGCTGAACCATATAGGGATACTCAGAATGAGTGATCTGAGTAGTAGCAGGAGCACCAGGAGAGAACAGAGTTACAATTACCCAGGGGAGATATTGAGGAGGAGAGGATAATTAGTAATGTCAAATAAGGATTGAGTAACCTTTCAAAGAGTCTTCAGTTAAGTGATAAGATCAGAAACTAGATTTCAAAATGGTGAGAAATGAAAGGAAAATTGTCAGCAGTGGGTATAGTCAGAAAATTCTAGCAGCTTTCCTGAGAAAGAGAATGAACAAGATTTGAAAAAAAATGTTGAAAATTTACAGAAGGTACACATTGAGGAAGAAGTGGTGGTGACTTCAAGCTTGATATCCTGGGTGATTGAATTGTAGAGATGTCCTTAAAGAAATCATAGAAATTAGGAAAAGGGGTGGGTAGTAAGTTTTGTTTTAGAAATATTAAATTTAATGTGCCCACCAACAGCTAGACAGAAATGTCGAATAGGCAGTTGGTGATGGGGGAAGGGGTCACAATGACTAGTGCTGTGCTTGCTATATAGAACTGGAACTCATCTACAGAGAAATCATAGTTGAAACTATGGAAGTTGATGAATAAATTGGTTCAGATTGAAAATGGAGCACATTCAAGTTTCTGTGAGATTAGCTAGGTAAATTGAGATTGTACTTCCAAAATGAGCAAGATAGGGAGACCCAATTTCTCCTTCTCTAAAAAAAAAAACTAGAGTAAGCTATGTTGTAAACGTTAAAAAATTTGTTTGCATAAAATGTTGCAGTTTCAAGGTGGTATAAGATAGCAAACACCATCTACCAATCATCTTTCCAGAGAAGCATCTGGCCTAACTGCAGTTTTTGATAAAGGGGGCCAGACTGGAAACTAGCCTAAAATGGTTTGGGTTAATGACCAGTTGAAAGCTTTTCTTTATTTTGCTTACTTGATGAATTCATTGCGTATTATTTGACACTCTCTGCATAGGATTGGTTTCATTATCTGCACACACAATGCATGCCTGGGGAGGGAATCATGACAAGGACCTGTTTGAAGTAGGAATATACCAGTGATTGTAGTGCAGAAGGATCAGGACCAGTGTTGATCTGGAAAGGAGGGACATCTAAAAATTAACACTGTAAAACTTGCTTTAACTTCTGTATCAATGCAATCTCTCATAGTAGGGAATGTGCCCTCTTCTTGCAAGAACCAGATTAAAGGCTTCTTCTTTCACTGCAGACTTTGTTTTGTTATTGGACCCGTGTATAAGCCTTGCTCTAAAAGGAAAGGGATTTATTTTTATTTTTATAACAGGGATTTATTTTTATATTTATAACAGGGATAATTGGGAGTGCAGAGTTTCAGAGTATATAGAATGAGGTGAAATAAAAGGCCCAAGTGTAGTGACTGTTTTTAAGGAGGAAGAGGCTCATTTTCTTCAAGAAAGGGTAGGTTGTAGGAGGCCAAAAGTTTAGGAGAGGTAAAACAGGAAATAAAAGAGAACTCAAAGAGAAGTGCTTGTTTTCCCAGTAAACTATGCCACCAGATCATAGATAACACAGAGAGGAGATGGGTGTGGAAAGTTGAGAAGAGAATAAAAGATTTGAAACAGTTGCTATTGAGAGTGTGGTAGAGAGTAAAGTTGAAAAGAATAAAAGATTTGCTTTGCTCTAGGATGATTTTTTCTCCTCAGAAGATTTTGAAAATATAGACTACTTTTGAGTAAATAGCTGGTCATGTCTGTGGTGTGAATCAATTAGGTTTCTTTCTTTCTTTTTGCTATGATTTGAGATGTAAGAATGAAAGTCTCTTAATTAGGGGAGAAATGATTTTCATATGATTTGAGAAGTTTGTTGTGGACTGAAGTTTTGACATTATGATTAACTTGATTGTCTTTTGAGAAAAGATAAGTAGAGAGAAAAGTGGAACTCGTTATGTAACTGCATACACTGAGGAAGATCAGAGAAGAAACAGAATAATAGAGGAGGAACACAGTAATTCACAGAAGAAAATAAACACAAAGTTAGGAAATACCAATACTTGCTGTCCCCAATGTCATCAATAATACCTATGACCTCATATTTTCTCTGTTGGGCTTTTACAGACCTTCCCAATATGACTATTTCTTATTTTTCCAATAATTTTACATTATAATTTCCTCAGATTTATCTATGGTCCAACTATGCTGTCCTAATTTTTATTCCTTGTTCAATATTATCCATCTGCAACTCCATGCTTTTACATTAGATGTTGTCTATAACATGCCTAGAATTGTCTCCCTCTTTATCCTCACCTCCTCGATTCCCTCCAGACTTCTTCAAATTCTGCTTCACCCAGTAAACTTCTCTCATCCCCTCTACCACTAATGCCTTTCCTCTAACATTACCTCCAATTTACCCTGTCTATTACTTGAATGTATATAGTAGTTTACATGTTTTCTCTCATAATTGGTTGCAAAATCCTTGAAAGCAGGGATTGTTTCTCATTTAATTTTATCCCTAATATTTATCACATTGTCTTGTATGTAGTAAGTGCTTAAAAATGCTTCTTGACTTTATTTTCTTTGTCTGCTTTACAGAATACTAAGTATGGTTCAACAGCAAGGTAACCTAGAGACTTTAAAACTAATAGATATATACAACTACAATCTTGGAACTGTGACTGCTGTGATGGTCCTTTTATGACTAGAATAAGCCAGTGAAATCATGTGCTTTTTAGAAAATCACAAGATGTGATATAAGAGGAGAAGAATTGTATTGTCACAATGCTATACATATTTGTGTGGAAATCTGTAGTTCTGAGGTGGGAAAGATAAGTCAGAAATTTTCAGTGGAGTAAAAGAAGAAACATAAGTAATATGCTTTATGAAAGTTTTTGGGAGATAGATAAGCCAGGTGGCAAATATGATGATGATGATGATTGATGATAGCTGGAATTTATATAGAGATCCTGAGTTCCTTTAAGTTCACAATAATGACTCCAAAGCATCTGATGGAAAATATCAGGGACCAGAGTCATGTTTTGGTTACAGACTTCAGAAAAAATATCCATCTCTTTGGTAGCTTCAAATACATAGAAAAGTTAAGCTAAAGAAACAACCTTTCTATTTGTTTTGCAAAGGCATTTTCCTTTAGAAAATAAAACTATTTAATATGTCTTCCATTGCTCCCTTATCTTATGTAGAATTTTCAGAACCCATATTCCCAAGGGAAAACAGAAAGAGGACACATTCCTAGGTATCCATTAAAATGTATTGAATCTCTAGGGAGCTATAGAATATCAGCAGTGAGGCATTGGTTCTCAGAACCTTGGCACTAAGTCTGAAATTCCTTCCCCATCAGGGTCTCAGATTAATCATAATGCATAAAATTCACTTAATAATAGAATGAGACTCAAATAGGTGAATACATGATTTGTTCATATAGTTATCCCCACTCTTTGCACACATATTGCAGTGTAAAAATGTTGAGGAAGGTTGTGGACATTATATGAGTAAAAGAAAAATGTCTTTTATTAGAGGAGAAACTTCTCCATAAAAACGCTTTAAATGTAATAAAATGGGCACCAGAGTAAAAATGTACATGAGGAACTCGCAATTCAAATTATCACACAGTCACACTCATACATATATACACATACACTCATATATACACACATGCATATGTATATACATGTATATATACACAAATATACATATATACACATGTATGTACATATAACATTCTATTTAAATAACTCTAAAAACATTGCCATTGTCCAAACATAGCAAAAATAATTAAATATTTTTTATACAACAAGCAAATATTATATATTTCATGACTTCCACAAAGCCTTCAAACAATTTATATATTTAATTAGGTGCACTT
Source organism: Bettongia penicillata ogilbyi (assembly GCA_023548195.1). Classification (NCBI taxonomy): domain Eukaryota; kingdom Metazoa; phylum Chordata; class Mammalia; order Diprotodontia; family Potoroidae; genus Bettongia; species Bettongia penicillata. The sequence continues at coordinate 1,918,284 of JAJHZJ010000318.1, read as the reverse complement.
CATTAGTGTTTCCCAGGAAAAATCAGGGTTTATCCAAGAGGTGTAAGGGCAGAGGTGGAGGGGTATTGAAATTTTCTATCATAAAACTAACCCATAGAAGTACATAAGACTACCATTGTTACACATCCCATTTACTTCAGAGACAAAACTATCTCGGAAAAAAGTGTACCTGGTGACCTACGAATTCTTTTCCTATTATAGATTAAAGTGCGGGTTAAGGTAGAATAGGGATGACAGTAAGAGGGAGTTTGTCAGTAAAGGCAGTCTTTTATTGGAAGAGAAGGCTTATCTTTTTAAATGCAGTACATTTGAAGACTTCATCAATAAATTGATGAACAAATAATTTAGTGCTTATAATGTGCCAAGTATTGTATTAAGCACTGAGAATACAAAAAAAAAAAAAAGTCCTTCAAGGAGGTGCTACTTTAATGGAGGTTGTGTCATGCAAACAAAAGACATCAGATATATACAGTGTAAATGGTAGGTAATTTCATAGGGAAAGCACTGGGGGTGGACAGACCTGAGAAAGGCCTCTTGTAAAGTTTGTATTTGATCTTATTCTTGAAGGAAGTCAGAGAATTGAAGAAGCAGAAGTGAGAAAGGAAATTATGGGAATATTTCAAGAAAGAACAGTAGCAGTGGGGGGAAGGGAAGGAATGCATATTTATACAGTAACTATTATCTAACAATGCTACATCAATCCTCTACTTATGAAGTTGATTGTTTTTCCAATCAATGATAAACCTTAACACCTATTAAATTTTTTCAAAGAACACTTTTTTTTTCAAACTCTTTATGGATCTGGACTCCATTTTTCAATATGCCAGCAATGCTGCTCAGATTTGTGCATTATTTTTCTCAATTGTTTCTCTTACTACCACTTGAAAACACTGATATTCTGAAATTGTTTCTTCAGTACTAGCCCTTCCGAATGTCAATGTTTTCAGGTGGTAATGAGTCAATTATGAGTTTCTTTGTTTTCTGCAACTCCTCCCCATCATTTGTCATCTCTGCCAATTTTGTGAATATAAGGTCAAACTGCATGATTGGTTTTATTTTAATTACTTTTATTATTAGTGGTTTGGATCATTTGTACATGTGATTCTTAATAGTTTTCCATTTTTCTATTGAAAAATTTTTGTTCATATCCTTTGACTGTACCTATTAAGGAATGATAATTGGTAACATATTTATATGTATGCATATATACATATACATATATATGCATAAAGTTTATGTATGTATGTGTATTATCTAAATATGTCAAATCTAGCTTTCTTAAATTATCTTTATTTGACTTATTTTCTGGGTCATCTATATTTTATATTAGACATTTAAAATTTTCTTCTATTCCTTCTAATCTTTCAGTCTCTTGATTTTGTTTTGATATTTATTTCTCACTGTTATTTGCAGTCACTGATATTAACTTATTCTATTCTAGTTTTCAGGGAATATATTTCTCAGAAATGAGTTTGCAAAAGAAAGGACCCTGACATACATAGAGGGGCTTGCTATCACAGGTTCATAGATCTTCTTTTCTAAAAGAAAAGGCAACTTTTCATGGGTCCACAATCACTTTAATCAAACACATGTACCATTCACTTAGTTTGAGGAAAAAGTCAGCACCCTGAACTTAAGAGAAAATACAGATAACTAAAGATCAATAGCTATGATTTCCAACTATCTGACATAAGCAATACATACATCATAATTCAACAGAAAGATCCAACTGTCTGAACATTACATACATGCATAGTTACCAAGGAGAGAAGCACAACATCTAGGTTTTCAAAGCCAGGGGACTCCTTAGCAGCTTCCCAGAATCTCGTCTGGCCAAATGAAACACTTCTAGTCAGTAAGCCTCAAAGCAAAACCTTGCCCTCAGAGTATTTATATATTATTTACAGTCAGAAGACATCACAACCATTGAGAACCAGCACCTCATTAGAAAGTTAACAAAAGGTGTGGGCCTTCCTACAAATCTCAAGCCCATTAATGAATGGGGAAGATCTTTTTAATCACATTATTCAATCAGAGGCAGTTGATGAAACTAAAACAAAAAATGCCTTATCAATATAGAATTACACTTTCTCTCCTAACCCATTTTTTTCCCGCTTCTTTCCTCCAGACCCTTTAGTTCACTATTTATCCTTTGCTTCATTTCCTTTAGGTATTTTTATGGTCCATGTGGAAAATCCCTACATCTAAGTACAACAATTTATAGATTATCTATAGACTATGTCCAATCTCTGGATATGTTGCATCACCACTCTGTGTTGGTGCTGCTTCCTATGTCAGTACTCTCTTTTATTATCCTTGAGCTTCTGGCTGACCTATTTTCCAGTTATGGGGTAGAAGATACTGTAGGGTCTCTTTGGATTTCTTGTTTATTACTTATTATTTTGAGAACTTCAGGCTTCATTAGAATTGGAATGGAGGAGATAGGTGGTTTGCCATCCATTCATACAACCATCCTTCACAAAAGTCAATAATTGCTTATTATAGAAAAAAGTACCGGAGCATAAAGAAGCTACAATATAAATAGCTTAATGTAAATCTCATTGCACTAACTCAGTTGCAAACTTTCCCATCTTATATGTCCAACATGGGACTGGTTGCTAACTTTCCTTATTCTTGGAAATTGTAATATATGAAAGAACAATATTCTCCATATCATGCTCATACGCAGCTAATCAAGGCAGTTGTTGATAAATTGATGCTATCTCTTAGTGGCCATCCATGAATGCTCTCAAATTGTTCTTCATAAAACATTTTTTAGAATACTTAAGGTAATGAAATTCACCAATATATAGATTGCAGAATCCCATACCTTTCATATTTTTTTTTTTTGGAAATTGATGTAATATTTGCTTTTCTAGTCTGCCATTCTCTTTGATCTTTAATATCTCCCATTTTCATATTTGCTATTTTGCAAAGCACTTTACATATATTATCTCTTTTCCTCACAGCAACCATACTCATTAACTACTATAAATCTCCTCATTTTACAGTTAAGGAATCTAAAAGACAGAGAGATTGACTTGTCCAATGTCTTACTACTATTAAATGTTTGGGGGGCTGGCCACGTTGTTCGAATGCAAAATGTATGCTTGCCAAAAAGACTATTTTGTGGAGAACATGCATGGGGTAGGCGATCAGATTGTGGTCAGAAGGTCCCTCTCAAGAACTTTGGATTTGACTGTGCAACATGGGAGACATCAGCACAGGACCGCTCAGCATGGCGTGCCCACATAAGAAAAGGTACTGTGCTCTTTGAGCAAAGCAGAATTGAGACAGCACAAAGTAAATGCAGAATGTGCAAATTTAGGACATCCACCTCAAATATTCAAACAGACCATCTGTACACAACCTGTGATAGAGCATTCTGAGCTCATATTGGTTTGATCATCCACAGTCAGACACAATCAAATTTAACTTTACAATGGTGATGTCATTTTGGTCTTCTTCAAAGACAAAGGACAACAGCCATTAATTAACCACATGGCACATATACAAAAATTGAATATGTACTAGTCCATAAAAACCTCACAATCCTGTACAGCAAGGTAGAGATAGTCAATACATCCTTCTCACATCATAATGCAATAAAACTTATATGTAATCAAAGGTCATGGAAACATAAACTGAAAACTAATTGGAAGCTAAACAATATGATCCTAATGAGGGGGTTAAACAATAAATTATAGAAACAATCAAAAACTTCATTCAAGAGAATGACAATAATGAGACAACCTACCAAATATTATGGGATACTGAAAAAGTGGTTCTTAGGGGAAGTTTTATATCTTTGAAGGAATGAAATAGAGAAAGAGGAGATCAATAAATTGGGCAAAGAACAAACTGAAAATCTGCAAGTAAATACCAAATTAAAAATACTGAGAACCAAAGGTGAAAATAATAAAATTGAAATTAAGAAAACTATTGAACTAATAAATAAAACTGAGTTGATTTTATGAAAAAAACAATAACATTGATAAACCTTTTGTCAAGTTGATTAAAAAAAAGAAAGAAGAAAACCAAATTACCAATATCAAAAAGTAAATGGGGGAACTCACCTCCAAAGAGGAGGAAACTTAAACAATAATAAGAAAATATTTTGTCCAACTGCATGCCCATAAATTTGACAATCTAAATGAGATGAATGAGTATTTTAAAAGATACAAATTGCCCAGACTAACAGAAGAAGGAATTGAATACTTAAATAACCTCATCTCAGAAAAAGAAATTGAACAAACTATCTCCAGGGCCAGATGAATTCACAAGTGAATCCTGTCAAACATTTAAAGAACAGTTAATTTCAATGCTATATAGACTATTGGGTAAAATTGGGAAAGGAGTCCTCCCAAATTCTTTTTATAATACAAATATGGTTTTGATACCTAAAACAGGAAGAGTCAAAACAGAAAAAGAAGATTATAGATCAATTTCTCTAATGAATATAGATGCAAAAATTTTAAATAAGGTTTTAGCAAAAAGAATACAGCAAATTATCATGAGAATAATACATTATGATCAGATAGGATTTATACCAGGAATTCAGGGCTGGTTCTATATTAGGAAAACTATGAAAATTATTGATTGTATCAACAACAAAACTAACAGAAACTACATGATTATCTAACTAGATGCAGAAAAAGCTTTTGAAAAAATACCTATTCCTATTGAAAAAACTGGAGAACATAGGAATACATAGAATTTTCCATAAAATAATAAGCAATATCTACCTAAAGCCTTCAGCAAGCATTATATGCAATGGGGATAAGCTAGATGCACTTCCAATAAGATCAGAGGGGAAACAAGGATATCCATTATCACTACTATTATTCAATATGGTACTAGAAATGTTAGCTGTTGCAATAAGAGAAGAAAAAGAAATTAAAGGAATTAGAATAGGTAAAGAAGAAACTGTGATCACCCTTTGAAGATGATATGATGATATACTGAGAGAATCCCAGAGAATCAAGTTAAAAACTACTTGAAATAATAAACAACTTTGGTAAAGTTGCAGGTTACAAAATAATCCCACACAAATCTTCTGCATTTCTATATATTACTACCAAAGCCCAATAGCAAGAGATAGAAAGAGAAATCCCATTTAAAGCTAGGGTAGAAACTACAAAATATTTGGGTGGCCACCTGCTAAAATAAACCCAGGGACTATATGAGCACAATTACAAAACACTTTTTACACAAATAAAGTCAGATCTAAGTAAGTACAAAAACATCAGTTGCTCCTGAGGAGGCTGAGTCAATATAATAAAAATTACAATTCTATTTAAATTAATTTACTTAGTCAGTACTATAACAGTCAGACTATCAGACAATTATTATGTATAGCTAGAAAAAATAATATCATAATTAGTCTGGAAAAACGAAACGTTCATAATATCAAGAGAACCAATGAAAAGAAGTGCTAGAGAAGGTGGCCTAGCTCTACCAGATCTCAAATTGTATTATAAAGCAGCAATTGTCAAAAGCACTTGGTACTGGCTAAGAAACAGAATGGTAGACCCGTGGAATAGGTTAGGTACCAAGACACAGTTGTCAATGAATATAGCAATCCACTTTTTGATAAACCCAAGGACCCCAGTTTCTGGGTTAAAACTGGAAGTGTGCTCTATAGGAAATGAGATAAACTTTGAACTTAATTACTTTCTCCTACCCAGAGACTGAAGTGGTAAAAAGAGGGGAAAAAGAGGATTATGACTCTCCTGTGTGGGGTATTACATTTATGTATTGGAATCATGCCCTTTGAAACAAATATTTTAAAAATAATCTATTCTGTTAATGGCTAAATGGAATTTGGGTTCAGGGAATCCCCCTGCCTAAAATTGAAGGGAACACCATCAGTGGAAGCTGGAGTCATTTACAGAGAGCCTAAATACTCTCTAACCCCTTAAAGGTAGTGGAGAAACCTGGGGAAGAGTAAGGTGTAACAAACCTGTCCTTCAGGTAGCAGAGGGTAGGTGTTATAGTAGTTCTTATATTTTTTATTCTTTAATGTTTGTGGGATGACTGATTACTTGTCTATCTTTAAACTTGTTTTACTATCAAATGTGTCTTTTGTTTTATGAGATGAAACTGCTCATAATGTGATATCATCCTAATTTGTAAGATTTTAAAAATGCAGTTGTATTGTAACACAAGGTTACCCTTTGAAGCCACTTTTCCTCTCCATTTGGCAACTAAGTTCAATATCTACCAACCAAGTTATTTCCTTGTTTTGTTTTCAACATACTTTTTTGTGGAAATTCATTTACCAAAGCTAAAATTCTGGACAAACCATTATAGTTAGTGTTGATATCATTTGTTGTCTATTTCTCATCTTAGGTTTTCAATTAACCTGCTCAAATAATCCAAAGGTAAAGCTGATGTAATCATACACATTTGTTTTTTGTCACAGTTAAGAAGCTATATGCTAACAAAGGGAATTTGCAATTATGATGGAGAGTCTCCAGATATAAGAAGGTTTCCCTATGGTTGAATTCTTCTAGTTTCTCCTTTTTTGTGAATAACATTGCAATGATTTCACAAAGCCCCAGAACATTGCATAGTTTCCCTGGACATATCCCTACTCAAAAGCTTTTTACCTGTTTATCTATACAGGAAAGATCAAGTAGATGAGGAATGTCTGTTGACAGACTTTAACATGTCTTTGGAGGGACTCACAATAACACTTAAACAACATTATATATAAACTTGGAATAAATAGTACAAATGGACTGGGAACTGGGCCCATAGTTGAATACATGATGCCAAAGGAGGAGGATACATTTTGAGAAATTTTAAAGCTGATTTTGTTGTGTTTTGTCTCTAAACTTCCCATTAAATCAAAGACCTGTATTTTTAGTGCTAATAATTTATTAGTTTTGAGCTATGTCATTTGGACATGGAATACCACTTAGTTCAAAGACTAAAATTTGTTCAGGTTTATGTTTTTCTTCTTCCTGATCTTTCCATTAAATATATCCTCTGGAAGAGAAATATTAAAGTTTCTTATTAGTACTGTATTTTGAGAATTTGTCTTTGACAAGAATAGGAATGTGTGGCAGGTGAAAGATGAAATGATAAAGGAAAACAAAGGTTCTATCTTCCTAAGCTGAGGAAGGTATCTGGTCCCAATTTGTTAGGCACTGGCTATCAATTGTTGTAATAAATCATTATATTTAGAAGATCAAACATTTACTTTTGTTGTTGATAGTGAGGTTTTCTGTCAGCCCGTTCTGTATGAGGAAGACCTACTTTTTGTTCATTTCATGTATTGTTGTCACTGGCATAAATACGATTATAGTGTAGTATTTGTAAGTCACTACAAAATTATCCTTGTCCTTCAGTTTTCTTTTTCCTTCTTTTTTTCTGGAAACAGGATCCTCAGTCCTCCATTATACTTTTTGGCAGCTGTAATGAGCACATCTCCTAGGTACAGTTAGAACATATATCAGAAGTATGGTTTCACCCTTCCAAGAACTAACGGAAAAATTTTATAAAAAAATTAATAAAATTGTCTTTAGTTACTAGTACTTCTTTTGTGTAGGTGATCACAAGGTTCAATAGAAAATATGTAAATATTGAATCACACCAGGACTCAGATTTTCCAAAAACAGACAAATAAGAGGATTCATGTGTTAATTTGTCCAGAAATGTTTTTAATATAAATTTATTTATTTAACTTTTTACATTGATTTTCACAAAATTTTGGGTTCCAAATTTTCTCCCCATTTATCCCCTCGCCCCACCCCAATACTTATTTTGCCCTCTGGTTCTAGAATATCAGGGCAGTTTTCCTTGGTAATTTCATGAAAGATGATGTTTAGGCTCTTTTTTTGATCATGGCTTTCAGGTAGTCCCATAATTTTTAAATTGTCTCTCCTGGATCTATTTTCCAGGTCAGTTGTTTTTCCAATGAGATATTTCACATTCTCTTCCATTTTTTCATTCTTTTGCTTTTGTTTTATGATTTCTTGGTTTCTCAGAAAGTCATTAGACTCCATCTGTTCCATTCTAATTTTGAGAGAACTATTCTCTTCAGTGAGCTTTTGAGCCTCTTTTTCCATTTGGCTAATTCTGCTTTTGAAAGCATTCTTCTCCTCATTGGCTTTTTGAACCTCTTTTGCCAATTGAGTGAGCCTATTTTTCAAGGTGTTATTTTCTTCAGCATTTTTTGGGTCTCCTTTAGCAAGGTATTGACCCGTTTTTCATGCTTTTCTTGCATCTCTCTCATTTCTCTCCCCAGTTTTTCCTCCACCTGTCTAACTTGATTTTCAAAATCCTTTCTGAGCTCTTCCATGGCCTGAGTCCACTGGGCAACCACCTCAGATGTCTGGGATACAGAGGCCCCGACCTTCATGTCTTTCCCTGATGGCAAGCATTGTACTTTCTCATCAGAAATGAAAGGAGGAAGTAACATCTGTTCCCCAAGAAAGTAGCTTTCTATGGTCTTATTTTTCTTCCCTTTTCTGGGCATTTTCCCAGACAGTTACTTGACTTCTGAGATTCCTGTCCACTCTCGCCTAGATCTGCCCAGCTAGTGCTTGGGGTCTGAGATTCAAATGCTGCTCCCCAGCCTCAAGGCTTTCTGTGGCGGGCAGGGCTGCTATTCAATGTGAGCTTAAGTTCTGGTGCTTAGGTGGGGGCAGGGCCACCTCCCAGGCTCAGTTCCCTCAGAGGGTTTATGCAGAGACCTTTGGTAATGGCCCTGAGCTCCTGCCTGCTTGGGGAGTCCCAGGCCGCCACTGCCTCTGCAGTTGCCTCTGCCACTGCCTCCCGAGGGGGCCCGAGTCACAGAGACACCCCGCTCCCCTCTCAGCCAGCCCAGACGCCTCTCTCACTGACCTGTGCACCTGTGGGCGGAGGGACCTTCGCAGCCTCCAGAGGTTCCATCCCTGAAGCCTGCTCGGATCTGCTCCTCTCGGGCTATGTGGCCAGGGCAGCACAGGGGAGGGCTTCGCTGTCCGGTGTGTGATGGACCTTTGGGGTCAGTTTTTCAGGGCTCTCTGGAATGGAAATCTCCTCCACTGCATTGGTGCATGGCTTGCAATGTTCCAGAATTTGTGAGGAGTTCTTTTTACAGGAAATTTATGGGTTGTGGACTCGGAGCTAGCATACTGTCAGTCTTTCTACTCCACCATCTTGGCTCCTCCCCCAATTTGTCCAGATATTACCCCAATTAAAAGTACTAAGTTGTCAAATCTTATTATATGTGTTATGTTTTCAGACTCCTTCTAAATCTTGAACTTCTAAATCCCAAGGTACTCAAGATATTAGGTGAAATCTTTCTGGGTTTCTATTGTCTAGGTGAAAAATTAGATGCATAGCAACACAACCTTTTATCCAAGTGTTAAATTACATTCTGAAGAACTAGATAACTAAAAGATCAGAAGGTGTGATATGTCTTGAAACTTCAGGGTACTGCATATGGTAAATGGGAAACTGGAAATACAGGGATCTGTCTGCAATTGTCAGTACACCACATTAGTCTGTTCTGGCCACTGTCCATTCACTTGCCTTAAATTTTAAGTTTTTTATTTGTTAGAGAAGTCCTTCACAACATTTTCACAAGCAGTTAGCTAGTCTTTTTTTTTTTTCAAAGTTTAGAATCTTTTACATTTGGGATTACAGCTACTCATTTGTAATTGCAAAATAAAATATATCATTTTTTGCCAACTTTATATTCATGAACATAGCTTGTTCTTCCAGGCATGATGCAAAAGGCCAAAGAGGCTGATTCACACATGGATGAAAATAAACTTGATTATCCATCCTCTATTGATTTCCAAATTGAGCTGTTAATATCATCTGCTTATTAAGAAAATGTCTCATTGTCAGTACTAAAAGAGATCCTTATTAATTTGCTGTAAGCAATGAATTTGATCTGACCCATCCTGTAACCTGACACCTTGTTCCCATCGTAGTCAGGCAAAATTAGAATATCTTTAGTTTCAATGCCTCACATTAATTCTCTCTATAGCTCTCATAATTTGTATTGCCAGGCACAGATGCCCCAATTCAAGTATTTTTTTTTTAATGAATTTTCTTCTTTTAGAAATGAAAAGAAATAATTTTGGCTTAGAACTCTAGATTGCCAGTGCCCACCAATTGGTTAATATTCATGTGACACAGTAAAAGTCCATCTTCATTTACAGTAAAGGAAATTTAATGTATTCTCTTTGGAGGGAACTGTGCACAGTCAGAGGACTAGGTCAAAGAAACATGGTAGCCCTGGTGACAAAGAGGGCTCTAATAATTTTTTTTAAAGACTTGTCTAATGTTGGCTTTTGAATAAAGATGTGAGCCTTCTCTGTTCAGCCCTTTAATGAACAGCATGAAGTGTTCACTGCTCTCAAGAGAAAGGGCTCTTTTTTTATTATAAAGAACTTTAGTCGGATGTTCAATAATGAGATGCAAGAGCCTATTGACAGTGGCTCTTTTCTTATATTCCTAAAATGAGAGAGTTCGCTATCTGCATTACTGCTACTCATCAGATAGAATATCACTAAGCTATAATGTGCCACTAAAGGTCATAAGTGGGATTGGGGAAATCCTTCTTAGTAAGGGAAATGAGGATTGGAATCTACAAATGATGTGTTGACAATTTAGACAACATATGATTAAAATCAATCTCAAATACGGACTGTGTGGGCAAATACCATGAGAAAATCTCCCTTCTGGGACTACATAGGGAAAAAGGACTGGGAAGAAAAGGCAGGGGAAAAATATTTCTTAGTTTTATTAGAGGCTGTTTCTCAAATGGAAGCTTTCTTGATGACCCTAAATAAAAAGCAATTGAAATGTGTCACCCTTGGTGGATATAACTGGAAATCCTTGTCAAGATGAACATGAGGAGTTAAGTCAAGAAGAGATTGACTGTCTTCCTGTGGACTTGGAAACTGACATTTATTAATGATCTTCTACTAAGAGATGAGCAGACATTCTCCCTCTATTTCAGGGCTTTTAAAAAAAATCTTAGATATAGACTATTTGCTTATTTTAACCCATTAATGATACATATTCTGTAGTGGTACAATTGTAAATGACACATGTAATAAAGAATTCTAGTGTTTCCTTTGTTGTCCTATACATCAACTTTCTTACTTATTATGAGCCTTTTCTTTGGAAAGTATAAGGCTATTTGAATTGCGTTTAATGTACTTCAGTAATTCAGAGATCTGTGATTCCAGGGACATGAGTTCTAACTCACCCACACTGATCCCCACCCTTATAATTTAGTAGACAGCATTCCTGAGGATGAAAAAGCAATCGCCAAGAATCACCAGCAGTAACCCTATGCTATTGTGATACACTAAGGCCAGTTATGCTAGTACTCAGACAATAGGTGCAGAATCTATGGCCAGACTTGGATGTGAATCTTTTCCAGTTCTACAGGGCCTTCCAGAATTTGCATTTTCTGACTCAACCTTCAACCCTAGATGACTGCCACATCAGTAACACCTTAATGGAAGGTGTTTAAAATACAACTTTCATTCTCATTCTGTAATCCAGATGGTAAAGTTTTCAAATATTTTTGCACATGACTAGGGAGCTAGGGACATGCCTAAAATTTAGTCCTAGTCATTCTTTTTTTTCTTTTTTCTTTTTTTGCTTTTTTTCTTTTTATTTTTAATAAAAATTTATTTATTTAACTTTTTACATTCATTTTCACAACATTTTGGGTTCCAAATTTTCTCCCCTTTTATGCCCTCCCCCCACCCCAATACACTGAGCAATCTAATTTCCCCTGTCACCAATCTGCCCTCTCTTCTATCCTCCCTCCCTTCTCTTGTCCCCATCTTCTCTTTTGTCCTGTAGGGCCAGATGACTTTCTATTCCCCATTAACTGTATTACTTATTTCCTAGTAGCAAGAACAATACTAAACAGTTGTTCCTAAAACTTTGAGTTCCAAATTCTCCCCATCCCTCCCACCCCAGCCATTCCCTTTGGGAAGGCAGGCAATTCAATATAGGCCCAATCTGTGTAGTTTTGCAAATGACTTCGATAATAGTCATGTTGTGTAAGACTAACTGTATTTCCCTCCATCCTATCCTGCCCCTCATTGTTTCTATTCTGTCTTTTGATCCTATCCCTCCCTGAGTGTTGACTTCAAATTGCTACCTCCTCCCATTGCCCTCCCTATCATCATCCACCCCCCCTTGCTTATCTCCTTCTCCCCCACTTTCTTGTATTGTAAGATAGGTTTTCATACCAAAATGAGTGTGCATTTTATTCCTTCCTTTAGTCAAATATGATGAAGGTAAACTTCATGTTTTTTTTCTCAGCTCTCCTCTTTTTCCCTCCACTAAAAAGTCTCCTGCTTGCCTCTTGAATGAGAGATAATTTACCCCATTCCATTTCACCCTCTCTCCTCCCACTACATTTCTCTCTCACCATTTACCTTAATTTCTTTTAAGATATGGTCCCATCCTATCGAATTCACTCTGTTCTCTCTGTCTCTGTATGTGTGTGCATGTGTGTATGTGTGTGTGTGGTCCCACCAACTACCCAGACACTGAAAAATTTTAAGAGTTACAAATATTGTCTTTCCATGTAGGAATGTAAACAGTTCACTTTTGGTAAATCCCTTATGACTTCTCTTTGCTGTTTACTTTTTCATGCTTCTTCTCATTCTTGTGTTTGAAAGTCAAATTTTCTTTTCAGATCTAGTCTTTTCATCAAGAATGCTTGAAAGTCCTCTGTTTCATTGAAAGACCATATTTTCCCCTGAAATATCATACTCAGTTTAGCTGGGTAGGTGATTCTTGGTTTGGGTCCTAGTTTCTTTGACTTCTGGAATATCCTATTCCACGCCCTTCAATCCCTTAATGTAGAAGCTGCTAGATCTTGAGTTATCCAGATTGTATTTCCACAACAGTGGAATTGTTTCTTTCTAGCTGCTTGCAATATTTTCTCCTTGACCTGGGAATTCTGGAATTTGGCCACAATGTTCCTAGGAGTTTCTCTTTTTGGATCTCTTTCAGGCAGTGATCGATGGATTCTTTCAATACTTTATTTTGCGCTCTAGTTCTAGAATCTCAGGGCAGTTTTCCTTGATAATTTCATGAAAGATGATGTCTAGGCTCTTTTTCTGATCATGACTTTCAGGTAGTCCCATAATTTTTAAATTGTCTCTCCTGGATCTATTTTCCAGGTCAGTTGTTTTTCCCATGAGATATTTGACATTCTCTTCCATTTTTTCACTCTTTTGGTTTTGTTTTGTGATTTCTTGGTATCTCGTAATGTCATTAGACTCCATCTGTTCCATTCTAATTTTGAGAGAACTATACTCTTCAGTGAGCTTTTGAACCTCTTTTTCCATTTGGCTAATTCTGCTTTTGAAAGCATTCTTCTCCTCATTGGCTTTTTGAACCTCTTTTGCCAATTGAGTGAGCCTATTTTTCAAGGTGTTATTTTCTTCAGCATTTTTTTGGCTCTCCTTTAGCAAGATATTGACCCATTTTTCATGCTTTTCTTGCATCTTTCTCATTTCTCTTCCCAGTTTTTTCTCCACCTGTCTAACTTGCTTTTCCAAATCCTTTTTGAGCTCTTCCATGGCCTGAGCCCACCGGACATCCCCCTTGGATGTCTGGGATACAGAGGCCCCGACCTCCACATCTTTCCCTGATGGTAAGAATCCTTCCTCGTCATCAGAATTGAAAGGTGGGAACATCTGAACCCCATCAAAGTAGCTTTCTATAGTCTTATTTTTCTTCCCTTTTCTGGGCATTTTCCCAGCCAGTTACTTGACTTCTGAGATTCCTCTCCACCCCCACCTAGATCCACCCCACTAGTGCTTGGGGTCTGAGATTCAAATGGGCTCTCCATGGCGGGCGGGGCTGCTATTCAAAGTGAGCTTAAGTTCTGGTGCTGGGGTAGGGGTAGAGCTGCTTCCCAGGCTCAGTTCCCTCAGGGCCTTTATGCAGATACCTGAACTTCTGCCTGCCTGCTCGGGGAGTCCCGGGCCACTGCTACCTCTGCTGCTGCCTCTGCCGCTTCCTCCCGAGGGGACCTGAGCCACGGAGACACCCCGCTCCCCTCTCGGCCAGCTCAGACGTCTCTCTCACTGATCTGCAGCGTCTGTGGGCGGAGGGACCTTCCTAGCTGCTGGAGGTTCTGTCCCTGAAGCCTGCTCAGATCTGCTACTCTCGACCATGTGGCCAGGGCAGCTCAGGGGTGGACTCCACTTTCCAGGGCACGATGGACCCTGGGAATGGCTCTCCAGGGCTCTCTGGGCCGGAAATCTTTTCCACTGTGTTTCTGCACACCTTGCAGTGATCCAGAATTTGTGGGGAGTTCCTCTTGCAGGAAATATATGGGCTGTGGGTTTGGAGCTAGCATATGTGAGTCTTTCTACTCTGCCAACTTGGCTCCACCAGTCCCAGTCATTCTTAAGAGATATGAGTGCAATGAAAGAGTTTGTGGATACCAGAAAATTAAGTCTTCAACACTTAAAGAAAACTCCCTACCCTCTACTATATTGTGATCTTTTTACTTTTATCTGTATCCCTCATCAATTAACACAGCTCCTGGCATACCATAGGCACTTCACAAATGTTTGTTGATGAATTCCACTTATTAGAGTCACAAAGTCACTCATCCTGATTCTCTCCTAGGCACATTGGAACTCTTCATGATGCTATGTTATGTGGCTATATTACTACCTAAGTCTATGGACAATTGTCTTCAATACACTGAAATTCTTTGACATATATATTGGAAAATTGGATAGAAGGCATGAAATCCTCATAGTAATGGAAGCTTCCTGACCTCCATGATTATATGCTAATATGCTTTCCCAATGTTCCATGGAATAGATACTAGTTCCTATTCCCAATTTAACCTGACTCTCTTTGAAATGGTAAAACAGTAGAACAGTTACCCCAAACCAACTGACCACTATAGTAACCATTCTGCAGTGTAGAAGCTAAGGAGAGCCTTCCTAAAAGCTGAAAATTAATGTATAAGAAGTCATCATTAGGTCAGCCCAGGTATAGGGCAAATACCTTTTTGCTATGCTAATTCTATTTCTCACTTTGTCTTCTGCCTTAAAATGTATTAAAATTTAGCTACAAAAAATTATGTTGTTCTGCTCAGAAATCTTGAGATTATCTAGACTAACTTTCTCTTTAGGAATGAAATTAGGTTGAGGAAATTTCCTATGATCACACAGCTAGTTAATAGCAGAATTAAGTTTTAAATTAAAATCCGGTGACTATTTCTAATCCTTTTGCCATGATATCACAGTGGCTTCATGTTGTATGGAAGAATTTTGTCCTAATATTTCTTTAGAAATTGTAACAAAATATATAAAATATTAACTCCTGAAGGCTTACCCTCAAGTAAGACTAAAGGACTCAGGTGTTTTCATATAGAGTAATTGATTGACTACAAGAAAATCAGTCTTTGGAGAATCAATCTCTCGGTCTCTTTCTCTTTCTCTGTATCTCATTCCCTTCCTCTCTGTCTTCCTTTCCCTCCTCTTTTGTACTTCTCTTTTCCTCCCCCTCCTCCTCCTCTTTGACATTTTCTTCTCATCCTTCTCCTCCTTCTTCTTCTTCCTGCTCCTCCTCTTTCTTCCTCTCTCTCTCTCTCTCTCTCTCTCTCTCTCTCTCTCTCTCTCTCTCTCTCTCTCTCCCTCTCTCTTTCTCTCTTGCTCTCTCTTTCCTTTTTAAAAATTCTTAGGGCCAAGAACAGCTTTACTGGGAACAGGAGGAGGAAGAAACACGTTTGAATGTTAACATTTTGTAAAATCCAAAATACCAATGTATTTTAAAATAAAATGCAAATACCTCACAGAGTAAACTATTAAATTTACATTAATCACTTTGCTTTTAGCATACAGATAAACTTCAGTAGTATAAGAAGCAACTTATAACACATTTCTACCATTGTGGATCAGTCCCTCTGTAGAGAACCTTGAGGGGTTTGAAAGAGCCCCTTATCAAGAGCTCCTCCAAGGGAGAGTAACTGCCTTGAGAAGTTAAGTGATATATTGTTCTCAGGTGCACATCCTTGAATTCGGGTGTTGAAGTTCCAGGAATCAGGGCCCCTGCTATACAGGATAACATTCTGATAAAGAGGCCTTGAGGCCTCCCTTTCTACTTATCACAATCTGCTCTTTTTCATGCTTCAATCGCTACCTTTATGGTTTTTTACTATTTAAGCATCCCGATCCCCTAATTTATTGGCTCAGTATGTCCAGAATAAACTCAGCTTGTCCAGACTGCTGTGTGCCACCTGTCTTTTCATCCTTACTCTGTGAGCCCCGTAAATGCCCCGGACCTGCTGGACTGTGCTGGCCACAGTAGTCCCTCCTCTGCCATTTGTACCCTTAGAAAGTGATGTGGGTAGAACAAGGAGAATGAATTTTACAGTAACAATATTATAAAGATAATCAACTTTGAAAGACTGTTTTGAGAATTTATTATAGTTCAGATTCGCTCCTGTAAATGACACTTGGACACAGCAGTTAAAAATGAAAGTAAAATTTAATTATGTACAATTATATAATACTAAGAAAATGGATAATAATAACAATATGGGAATAGCTAAACTATTAAAATAACGAGTAGCACTTTGAGATTTAAACAAAAAAAATCATACCAATGATAGAATATCGATTAAAGGTTGTAAAGATAGAGAAATCTGAGGGAGAGATAACATTTTGGGTACCCATGCTAAATTCTGAACAACATCTGTATCAGGGGAAAAAGTAAAAATCATCACCCTGCCAGAGTAAGAAGGAAATATTCTGAACAACATCTGTATCAGGGGAAAAAATACAAATCATCACCCTGCCAGAGTAAAACCGAAAATACAAAGGTTAGAAGAATGCGGGAGAAGGCAGGACTCCAACTGCCAGGTACAATCATTTAAGGTATGAGTTACATTTTTTTATACAAGGAATAGGTTGCTTACAAAGACACCAAATACCACAA
Organism: Bettongia penicillata ogilbyi; assembly: GCA_023548195.1. Classification (NCBI taxonomy): domain Eukaryota; kingdom Metazoa; phylum Chordata; class Mammalia; order Diprotodontia; family Potoroidae; genus Bettongia; species Bettongia penicillata. The sequence goes on along the minus strand of JAJHZJ010000318.1, from coordinate 1,901,334 downwards.
ATAACAAGAAGTATACACAATGTAAGAAAAATAATAGAAATAGGTAAAGAAAACATCACCAATTCGGGGGAGCACCAACTCTAACAGTCACGGCTGGGGAATCCCGGTTCACAGCCTTTGAGTCCCGAACGGGAAGGTCCCGGGCAGATCGTCATCTCCATGGGTGAGATTCCAAAGAGGCTCTGAGACTTGCTAGCTAATATAGGTCTTTAAACAAAGAAGGCACTCAGCCAACTAGTCTTAGCAATAGGATTCTGCATACGTGACTTAAAGTGGGAAATAAGTCAATTAATCAACTATTTGAGTGGAGTGTTATGGCTAGGTGCAAGAAACAGACTGCTCTTTGATGTTTTGACAAGATTATGCAGGAGGGGAGTAGCCAGATCCCCTCGCATAAACCATTCCAGGAGGGGCTAGTTCCTAGAATCACTATCTAGGTCTGTTAGCTTGAGCCAAGTCATAAAGTTCACAGAGCGGTTAAATTCTCAGGGGCCTGCATTTCAGTTCCTAGTCCTCATATCAATTAGAGTGAACTTACTTTATATAAAGAATTTCAATTCTTTATTCAAAGACTTAGTAACATTGATCAACACAATGACCAACCACAATTCCAGAAGACTCATGATAAAACATGCTGTATACCTCCAGAAAGAGACCTGATGGTAATAATAGCTAACATTTACATAGCACTTACTATCTGCCAAGTCCTGCACTAAGCACTTTCCAATTGTTATTTCATTTGATCTCTATAGCAACTCTAAAAGGTAAAAGTTAGTATTATGCCCATTTTACAGATTAAGTGACTTACCTGGGGCCACAACTAATAAGTATATGAGAACAAATCTGAAGTCAGGTTTTGCTAACATGTGGCCTTCTAGGACCTTGAATGTGACTTTTTGACTGAATCCAGGTTTTACAGAACAAATCTACTTAATAAAAGGATTTGTTCTGTGCAGTTTGGATTCAACTGAAGAGTTGCACTTGAGGATTTTGAGAGCCACATGTGGTCTTAAGGACACAGGCTCCCCACTCCTGTTCTGGATGCTTGCAATTTTTTTATTATTATTATTTATTATATTATTTATATTATTTATAATTATATAATAATATATTATTATAATATTATTTACATTATTTATTGCCATCTCAATGATTTGAAAAGGGAAAGAGAGAGGAGAGAATCTGGAATTGAAAATGAAATAAAATGTAAGTATTTAAAAAAGAAATAGAATTACTTGTCTGGAGGATTGTTTATCTTAGCAGTGACCATGATAGCTCAGAGAGAGACATTTCATGGTTAGGTAGTGAGATAGCATAGGATTAGAGTTCAAGTGTCAGAGTCAGGAGAATTGAGTTCAAATCCTATCTCTGAAACTTACAACCTGTGAGAACCTGGGCAAATAATAACCTCACTAAGTTTAAGTTTTCTCATATATAACAATGGAACAATATCTCCATTCAGAGCTGCTGTGAGAATGGAATGAGATAGTATGTATAAAGGACTTTGCAAAACTTAAAGTTCTAGCTCTCTAACTGCTCAGGCGGCTATGTGACACAGTAGATAGAGTAACAGGACTGAATTCAGGAAGACTTATGTTTCTAAATTCAAATCTGGCCTCAGACACTGTGTGATCCTAGACAAGTCACTTAATCCTGCTTGCCTCAGTTTCCTCATCTGTAAAATGAGCTGGAGAGGGGAATGGCAAACCACTCCAGTATCTTTGCCAAGAAAACTCTAAATGGGGTCATCACTGATCAACAAAATTATAAATGATAGATATTGTCATTTTTACATCTTGGTGTAGTAGAGTTCTTGTATATTTTCAAACAATACCACAAAACTAGATGTGTTTGCATTGGCTTTGTTTTCCAACTATGTTTTAGGAACTTGGTGAGCTGTTAGAGTCTACATTCATAAAATGTCCCTCTCATTTTCTCAAGGTAAAATGCCACTGAGAGATCTTTTAGATAAAATAGGTATGGAATTTTAAAGGAATGTAGCCTACTGCTCCCTCTCTCTCCACTAAAAGAGCATTATTGTACCTTTGTGTTTTTACATAACCTAATACAATTTTCTATTTCTAAAAGGAAAAAAAAAAAGCAGGTACTTTGTAAATGCGCTTCAGTGAAGATGAAATAACAATATGTTGACTCAGACTTTTCTCTACTCTTAAAATTTCTAGACAAAAACTAAAAACATAGGCAATTCATATTAGTTTCAAGCTTTTAAGAACAGCACTAAATCCACAGGCTAATGTCAGTCTCTTATGACTTTGTTTTATATCCAGGCCAAAGTATACCGATATAGAGGTAATTGCTCATCATTTCAATCAGATTCTTTCATCTCTTTCCCAAACTCATATACATCATGCTTCCCCTCTTCCCATTTTCTTTCACCCTCTTCTACCCTGCTACTGTTTTGACTTTTTTTCCTCTTCTTGTCTTTAAAAATGGCAGGCAGGGGGAGCAAGAGGGCGGAGTAGAAAGATACATATACTCTAGCATTTCCCCCACAAATCACAAAATACCTGTAAAAACGACCTTCAACAAAGTCTAGAGCAGAAGAAGCCACAGAACAACAGAGTAAAAGAGGCCTCCAGCCAAAGGTAACCCAGGACGCCAACAGGAAAGGTCTATCTCATGGGACACTAAGCATAGGGGAGCACAGCCTTGGCTACATGGCACTAGGAGGAACAGGACCTGAACAGACTTCCAGGCAGCATTCCTAGCAAGGAAAGTCCCAGATACCCCCAACCCACAAGTGACAAAGAAAGCTCCAAAGGTCAGTGGGAGAGGGCTTTCCCAGTTGTGTGAGAAGGAATGGGGGTTTCTCCAGCAATAACCTCAGCTGATGGCAGAGGCCAAGCCAGCAGATTGCAGGCAGCTATGGAAGCCTGGAAGCAACCTGGATCCATTGTTAAGGCAACTCAGCTTAAAGTCTCTGGCAGTAGGGAGCAGCTGATCTAAACCCTAGCCCACCGCCATCTAAAGCCCAGAGGAGCAGATCAGCTGAGTTTAATCTCTTGAAAAAGGATTCAGAAGTCAAGTAACTGGTTGGGAAAATGCCCAAAGAAGGGAAAAAAAATAAGACCATAGATGGTTACTTTCTTGTTGAACAAGTATCTCCTCCCATCCTTTGTAATGAGGAAGAACAAGGCTTACTACCACAGGAAGTTAAGAACCCTGCCTCCAGGGCCTCCAAAGTGAACTTAAAGTAAACTCAGGCAATAGGAGAGCTTGAAAAGTGAGTTAACAGCCTGCTAAAGGAGAACCAAAAAAATAATGAAGAAAATAATACCTTTAAAAACAGGCTAACTCAATTGGAAAAAGAGATCCAAAAAGCCAATGAGGAGAAGGAGGCATTGAAAAGCAGAATTAGCCAAATGGAGGAGAAAGTTCAAAAGCTCACTGAACAAAACAGTTCTCTGAAAGAGAGAATTGAGTTCAGGGAAATAAATGACTGTGAGATACACCAAGCAGTTAGAAAACAGAACAAAAAGTTTGAAAAAATAGAATATAATGTGAAACATCTCATTGGAAAAACAACTGACTTGGAAAATAGATCCAGGAGAGACAATTTAAAAATTATGGACTGCCTGAAAGCCATGATCAAAAAAAAGAGCCTAGACATTGTCTTTCATGAAATTATCAAGGAAAACTGCCCTGATATTCTAGAACCAGAGGGCAAAATAAATATTGAAAGAATTCTCCAATCACCTCCTGAAAGAGATCCAAAAAGAGAAACTCCTAGGAATACTGTTGCCGAATTTCAGAATTCCAGGGTCAAGGAGAAAATACCAGGGTCAAGAAAAGCAGCTAGAAAGAAACAATTTGAATATTGTGAAAATACAATCAAGATCTGGCAGCTTCAACATTAAGGGATTGAGGGCTTGGAATAAGATATTCCATAAGTCAAAGGAACTGGAATTAAAACCAAGAATCACCTACCCAACAAAGTTGAGTATAGTACTTCAAGGGAATAAATGTTCATTCAATGATATAGAGGATATTCAAGCATTCATGTTGAAAACATCACATCTGTATAGAAAATTTGACTTTCAAACACAAGAATCAAGAGAAGCTTGAAAAGGTAAATAGGAAGTAAAAATCATAAAAGACTTTCTAAAACTGAACTGTTTACATTCTTACATGGAAAGAAAATATTTATAACTCTTTAGACTTTTCTCAGTATTTGGGTAGGTGGAGGGATTGTATACACACACATACACACACAGAATACAGGCTGTGTTGAAGCAGAAGGGATGATATACACACAAAAAGATATAAAATAAAAATTAAGGGATGAAGGAGGAAATACTGGGAGGAGAAAGAGAGGGCTAGATAGATTTGGTGATAGAAGCTAGGACTCATTGAGGGAAGGGGTAATAAGAATGCAAGTTATTAGGGGATTGAGGATGGGAAAGATGGGGAGAAAAATTGGACCTTACAAAGCAATGTAAAAGCAATTAGTATTAAAACAATTGACTGAATTAATTAATGAGACTAAATCAGAGACATCTTTAGTTTGGGGAAATGAATTTTAGTGTAAGTCTCCTAGAGGCAGGTAATTTCAGATAAAATTTGGCATTGATGGAAAAGTTAAGATTTTAATGGTAAATATGATTTTATGATTGTTATTTAAGCAGAACCAGAACAGGTATAGAAAGACATGTAAACCACTTAAGACGTCTCAAAAGGTATTCCTTAGCCAATGTGAAATAATAGTCATATAGTATATGTGAAACCTGGTTATCGGAACTTGCTATTTTAAGATGCTATGAGACTAGTAAGTGACTGTTCTTCTGAGTCTAACTCCAGGGATGAATAGCAACAAAGGTGGTCTGAACTTCCAATCCATGATGCCAGTAAGCCTGTGAGATGCTGGTATGAACTGAAAAAGGTGATCTCATGGGATCCCACCATGAGTGGGAGAGCAGCTGTTCAGCCAGGGCTGAGGTAGGATTCTCCTGACTCAATTTTTCCACTGACACATAGTAGACTCTAAGCCACACTGAATGCAAATTGACAATCTACTCCTGCCTGGAACTGACATGAAGTTGGGGAGATATTGTTTCCTTGCAACGACCATACTCTTAGAGGCAATTTCCTATATTGAAAAAAATCTGCAAGCTTAATACCAGATCTATTAAATTATAGATTGTTGGTACGGGAACATCTGAGGTCAAGTCTAAAATTAAGCTAATAGACTTAGGACTTTAGACCAATAACAATAAGTTAGGGTCCTTTAATTCAAGGGCTTATGAAGTTAGCGCACATAGTTATTATTTGTATCTCAGTTGGTTAATGTTAAAAAAAAATCCATTTGTGGTCTATGTTGTAAATGCTTTAAAAAAAATCACCTGACCAAAAGATGAAATTGTGTTATGTGATATGAACTCTGTTAAGAATGAAAAATTAGAAAAACCAACCAAACAACAACAAGTTACCATTAAAAAAAAATGAAAATGGCAGGCCAGTTTGAGTATATCATCATTAAATAATATTAATTAATTAATATAGATAATAAATAAATAATAAATTGATTAATTGATGTAAATAATAATAAATAAATAATAAATTGATTAATTGATTAATATAAAAATATATTAAAATATTAGTATATTTTATATACTAAGTATAAAGAAAAACGTCTCCTTTCAGCTCTCTGCAAAGTGACAGGCATGATCCATAGTCAAAAATGCTGAGCTGCAACCTCTGTAACACAGCTGAAAAGAAGGTATATTCTAAGTAAGGAGGGAGAGATTACAATTTGCAAAGTTGTGTTAAAGCATGTTCCAGTTTCCAGTGCTTTCAGATATCTCTTAGCATACATAAAAAAACAATATACAAAGAATGCTTTTGCTGCATGTTTGTAGAGTGATTGATTTCTTAGGGTAGTTATAAACTCAGGCATAAAGCAAGTCAGAGAGAAGAATTTACCATTGCACTGTAAGTAGGACTGAGGAGTCAGAGATACTTAGTTATTCCACTTTATATATTTGTGAGTGCTTGGCAAATTATGAAGTGCTTCCACTGAGAATATACCAGTCAATCCTTCTGACCCTCCTATGAAGGTGAATCTTATTTATATCTTAGAGACTAGCAAAGAGAGGTTACTATTGCAGGTGATACAGTAATTGGTTGAGGCAAAAGTTAAATTGTGGTCTCCAGACTCTTATTGCGTTGGTCTGTGCATTAATTCACATTGCATTAATTCACTAAGAAGTTTACAAATATAATAAAAGCATTTTTAAATGCTATCATAGTAGGAAATGCATTGTAAAAGTACCCAGGGTTGAGAAAATATCCCTCATGGATCACTGAGGGCAATTTATCTTGGTTATAAAAGAAATAAATTTTTATCTCCAAGTAGGAAAATCAAAATTAAATTTATTTGTAGACAATATAGAAATGAAAGAAAATTATGGATACAAATATTTGAATTTATATGGCAGTATCAACTCAATTTCCTAAAAGAAATCCTGTACATTGCAGAAGAAATTTAACACTAGAAGTCTTAGAGTTAAATGTGCTTCTAGATGATACAAACACAACTATTAAGTAAAACTTTTAAAATTGTTTTAGCCTAAAACCTGAATCTGAAAATACTTTTGATAAAAAGCAAAACAATTATGGCAAGATGTGGAATACAGTATAGAAGCAAGAATCTAAACATTAATCCTATTTCCATCATAATGTTTCTTATCTAGGATAAAGAACATGACTTATACTTCTGATTAGCTATGTTTTTAAAGTGCTAGTAAACATCAAGGACTAAAAGACCTATAAGCCATGTGTATATGAACTGAAACAAGGATATCATCTGAATGTTCCTAAATTAAAACAAGCTGCCATAATATGGGGGGAAAACATACACACTGATAATAGCAATCATTTATTATTACATCACATTTTATAAGAATTATTTGGCTCAAAAGTGTGTTCAACATATTTTCTCATCTTATTACTCAGAAGATTACATTTTACAAGTATTATTATCTCAGTTATTTTCTCCTAAGCCAGCATATCATCCATTATAACTTGCCACAACCAAAATAAAAATAGTAACTCCTATAGCATTTTATGATTTGCCAACCATGGTCCTCCTATAACTGATGGTGAAAATTTGGAGTTTTCATAAACTGAGTTCCACCTTAGGGAGTAGGCCCCAGATCATACATCTGTGATTCATTTTGTCTGTAACCAAAGTTGACTGGTGCTACTGCAAAGGGCTGTGTAATCTCTTACGCTTTAGCTACACTCTGTTTCCTCATACACGATCATATCTGCACCATCTGTTCTACCCCACTGTTCCTTTCATTGTTCTCTAAAACCCTTATTAATTATTCCTTTTGCTCTCACAATATTATCTTAGGATAGCTCTTGGAATATAGTAGGCAGAAATAAATGTTTATTGATTGATGGGTTATATTTTGCATTTATATATGTGTATTGGTGTTTGGTATCCCTCTTACTTACAATGTAATAGAGTCTATTTTATTTTGCCTTTGTACCCCCAGCTACTTAGCACAGTCCCTAGCATATAATAGGAGCTTTGTAAATATTTCTTGAATTTAGGTGAAAGTGGCTGCCCAGATGAGTGGTTTCATATTAAGACCACTATGTTAATACTGTGTGAGGAGTCAGGACATCCTTAACTCTAGAATCTGAAGCCATTTCCAGAACTTCTGGAGTTATACTGCAGTTGCCTCAGAAATTCCTGTCTGGCATGAGAAAGATCCAGAAAATCCACTCAGATATGAGAGGTCTATTATAAATCTAGGATTACTACCAAATCAATCACTCAGGTTTAGTTTAACAAATAAAGGGAAGGTATTGTAACATTATGCCTAAAAGCAGGGTAACGATCCTCCTCAACTATGACTGAGGTAAAGTAAGAGTAAAGCAAGAGTGTGGATTTGAGCTGAGAATTTAAGGATTAGGAAGCACTCATTTTACCTGAGGTCTAGAACTGGAATTCATTCATGAGAATTTTGTTATCTCTTTAATATTTTCCTTTGATCCTGAGAACATAAAAGGGTTTGTGTGCGTATGCATATTTGCACGTTCATATGTGTGTGATTTCTTCCTAGCAAAAACATTATTGCTGGACTCTTCTGAACATTTTCAACTCACCAAACAAAAATTCCAAACCACAGTATTCATGTTTCATTACAGAGGAATTTATCATGTTGGAATGTACTCCTTCCACACTCTCCAATAAATGGGAATCAAATAATTCATTGATTTGGAAAGAAATGTGAAGGGGAATCTTTTTTTTTAAACTGGACTTTGAAGAGTCTGGAATGAATCATACTTTCAGAATAATCTAGCTTGTTTGAGAAGCAAGAGAAGATATTCTTTCTTACATTATTTGTGCCATAAAAGCTTACCTGTCAAAAGCATAGGCACAATGATGAATAAATACATAACTATAAAGATAAAATCAAAATCAAATACTGCTTGAGATTCTGAGAGGTTCAATGTTGAATATTTTTTCTCATTTTACTTTTCAGCTATCACAAGAAACAGCAACTCTGAAATATGACAAAGACTGTGTTAGCAATATTTCTGGAATCTTAAGGAGAAAACTCTATAGCATTTGTTATTTAAAAAATTTACTTTCTATGTGTTACTTTGCCAATTTAGAATGTGTGAGATAAACTTTAGAGAAATATCCTCATAATTCCATCCTTACATTAATCAATTTTATAGTTCAAGACTGTTTTACTTACATTCTTGTAAAATGTCTATGATATGCTATTTTCAATATGGAATATTAACAAACTCTGACTTCTTTTTTTCTGCCACTCCCCCAAGGAAGCTATATTTTCAGTCTCTTGCAGAAATAACGTAGGATACCTGGCATGTGTGGGAGTGCAAGGGGTTGAGGCAACATGTATTTGTGCATAATGACAAATAGTAAGCTGGTCTGGTCTCAAGGTGATATTGATTTACTTGGGTTAAAGTTCTGCCTCTTTCATTAATTGCTTGATTTGTGCATATGTGTGTGTGTGTGCACATATGTGAAAATTATTTCATAGATTTAAGTTGTAAATTCTTTTAAGCTCTCTTGAATTTCGGGTGTACTTTACTACTTGTATCATTCTGACTTTCAAAACTGAAAGCCATTCCTTTCTACCACTTACCTTCTACCACTTACTCATAAACCTCCTCACTTACAGGTGTGGTCTTATGTCAAACTGGAACCAATTTTTTTTCCCTTTCAAATTAAGAAATTCTAACTTAAATTCTATCTTTGATTCATAGCATAAATTTTGAGCAGGAAGGGACTTTAGAACACAGCAAATGGCATATAACAGGTGTTCAATAAATGTTTACTGATTGATTTTCATCTAGTCCAACTTTTCCTTTTATAGATGAGGAAATTGAGACTTAGAAGTATAAAGTGACTTTCCCACAGCCTTGAAGTGAGTTAGAGTGATAAAAGAAACATTTTTAATAGGAAAGTAGTCTCTTAACAAACATTTATTTTTGTTGGTGTTATTCAGTTGCTTCAGTCATGCTTGACTCCTCATTACCCCATTCAGGGTTTTCTTGAAAAGATTAATGCATTGGTAATGTCTGAGGCCGTATTTGACCTCAGCAAAGTGAGTCTCCCTGACTTCGGGCCTGGCACTTTATCCACTGTACCAACTAGTTTCCTGCTAAGCATTTATTAAGTGCTTACTCTCTGCAAAGCACTATTCTAAGTGATGAGAATAAAAATAAAATCATAAAGAAAGACAATCAGAACTTGTTCTGAAAGACTTTGAATTATAATGAAGGAGCCATCACATAAAAAGAATCTGTAAATGGGAGTGGGAAAAGATAAAGTTACTTGCCAGACAAGGTAGACTGGCATGTAATAAGACATAGCTGACCTGTGTTCCTGCATTAAATGGAAATTCTTAGAGGAGATGTCCAGTCAAAAGGAGAGGCTTCTGGGTTGGTGAATACTTCTGCATTTTGAATTCCATGGCTGGAGTGAGTTTCAATATGAAGGTCTGGGACATGGTAAAGGAAGTCTTGAGTGCAGCCTGGAGAGTAATAAGAAGACAGAATGAGAACAGAGAATTCATCAAAAAAATGGCAATTCTATTTTTGATTTTATTCTTTCCAAATGATTTTAGCGATAGAAATTAGGTTAACAGGTATAGAAGAAGAAAGTTGATCATAGTCTGATACAGACCTTGAATCTGAACTCTGCCTAAGACACTAAATCTTTGACCATGGAACATGAGAGACATTCTCTTTGAGACATAGTTTTCTTATTGTTAAAATAGGAATAAAACTCTTAGTATTAATCTCACAAGGAGTCAAATAAGACAATATCTATAAGGTGCAGTGTAAACCTTCAAGTGCTATATGAATGTCAGTTATTGTTACTATCAGTGGGCAGAGAGATAAGTAAGCACCATGACAGAAACAGTAATGTCCACTTTTTAAAAAAGTTCCCTTGTCATTTGAGTGATAAATCTCCAAAGAATGTGTGGAACTGTCTAATATCTATCCTATTACTTAGTTGTTTTCATTTTAGGAAAACATGGAAGTCAGGAGGCAGCAAAAAAAAAGGGCCTTTGGTTGCTCACAGACCAGTGCACAGGTCAGGAGAGCAGAAAATGCACCTCTTTTTATATCAAAACACCTCAGAAGAACTGCAAGTGTACAGACCACCCGAAGTACCACTGAAAACATCTGTTCAAATAAAAAAAAAAAACCTAAAGCCTGGGGCAGTGCTACTTCTACCATAGGAGCAGAGACAGATTTTAACATAAAATGAAAAGTCAAGAAATAGATTATAAAAATAAGCAAAGAGCAAATAAATAAATCAGTAATGAAACCATAGAAATTTACTATGGTAACAGACAAGATCAAATCACAAACTCAGAAGAAGACAAAAATTGCTGTATCTAAAGTCTTAAAGAAAAATGTGAATTGATGTCAGGCACATAAATAATTTTTGGAATGCTCTAAAAGAATGTTAAAAAAACAAATAAAAGTGTTAAAAGAAATGAGAATGATGTAATAAAATCATAAAAGACTTAATAGCTTGGTAAAAGAGATACCAAAAGAAAAGACAAATATTTTTAAATGACTTAAAAAGCAGAATAGGCAAAATTGAAAAAGAGAAACAAAAATCCACTGGAGAGAACTCCTTAAAAAGCAGAATTGGACAAATAGAAAAGGAGGCACAAAAGCTCAATGAAGAAAATAATTTATCTCATATATTAATAACCAATTAATATTGGGGGATCCAAGGTTGTATATTTTCCCCTTCCTATTTCTTCATTCTCTACTAGATCAAATCAGTCTGTGAAGAGGGTGGTTAATGAGATTTGATTGATACTCTCCTCAATCTTTTTCAAGCCTCTTCTATCCTCTCTTCTTGTACCTGAAAAAGCTGAGTTCTGAGTAAAAAGTCAGAAAAATCTAATCTAGGTAAATTCTGGCCCGTTGTGTTTTCTGGGACAGATGGAGGTTGATTTTTTGTCTACATTGAGTAGAAAGGAGTAAGGATGACATAATCAGTCAATCCCCCAGCACCACATTAGAATAAATCCATCTGTCATTATAATATTAGTTCTCTCATCAATTATTAATTAATCAGAGTTGATTGCTGCTTGTCAGGAACATTCACTCTTCCAAGGGCATATAAGCCTTGAGAATCCTCCATGATTTATCTTTGGTTTACAACCAAAAGTCAAATGACCATTTTTCTATTAATTATTTGTCATAATTAATAAAATAACTATGATCTAGAAATTATATGTCAGAATTTTCATATGTCATATTAATTAAAATTAAAATTGGGCAAGCAGAAGCTAACTTTTCCATGACAAATCAAGAAGCAATCAAAATCAAAAAATGAAAAAAAAATAGAAGAAAATGTGAAGTATCTATTTGGAAGAACAACTGATTTTGAAAATAGAGGAGAGAAATTTTAATGAGTATTGGACTGCACAAAAGCCAAATTTTTTTTAAAAAAAGAAGCCTAAACATCATCTTTCAAGAAATTATAAAGGAATACTGTCCCTATATCATAAAATCAGAGAGTAAAACAAAAATTTAAAGGATACACTGATCAACTCCTGAAAGAGATCCTCAAATGAAAACTCTCAAGAAAATTTCAACCAAATTCCAGAGTTTCCAGACCAAGGAGAGAATTCTGTAAAAAAAAATCATAAAGAAACAATAAAAGTATTATAAAGCCACAGTGAAGATAACACAAGCTTTTGCAGTTTCTACATTGTCAGATGAGAGGGCTTATAAAGTGATATTTTGGAAGGCAAAGGAGCTAGGATTACAACCAAGAATTACTGGCTCAGAAACGCTCAATATAACCCTTAAGGGGAAAAATACATTTAATAAAACAGTGGACTTTCAGACATTCCAGATGAAAGACCAGAGTTAAATAGAAATTGTGATTTTTTTTTTTAAATAAAAGACTCAAAAGAATCAAATAAGTAAGGAGAGATAAATTGTAAGGGTTTCAATAAGACTGGACTGTTTATATTCCTTCATGGGAAAATGATGTCTTAAGAACTTAATTATTATTAGATCAGTTAGAAGGAATATTCATAGACAGAAGGCATGGGTGTGACTTGAATATAATGGGATGATTTTTTTAAAATGAAATTAAGGGGAGATAAAACATCTCACAAAAGAAGGTGTGAAAGAGCTTTTACAAGTGGAACAGATGATAAAAGATTGGTAGATGCTCATCAGAATTTGCTCATATACACTCTGTGGGCTATAAAAATCTGTCTTACCCTACAGAGTAAGTAGGAGGGAAAGGGAATAAGAGAAAGGGTGGAGCTGATAGAAGGAATGGAAGATTAGGGAAAGGAATATTCAGAAATAAAATGCTTTTGAGAATGGACAGGATAAAGGGGAGGGGGAGAAACAGGGGAAATAAAATTGAGGGACATACATAGCAATCATAACTGTAAAAAAATTTACAGTAACTTTCTCCAATAAAAACATCATTTTTCAAATATGTAGTAAGTTCAGTCAAATTTATACAAGTCATTCCCCAATTGATAAATGGTCAAAGGATATGAGCAGGCAGTTTTCAAAAGAAGTAACCAAGCTATCTATAGTCACATGAAAAAAGTGCTATAAATCACTATTAATTGGAGAAATATAAATTAAAGCAAATCTGCAGTACACCTAAGAGATTAGCTAACATGACAGGAAAGGAAAATGACAAATTTTGGAGAGGATGAGGTATAATTGAGATATTAATGCACTGTTGGTAGAGTTATGAAACAACACATTGGAACTATGTCCAAAGGGCTAAATACAAACAAAGATATATACCTTTTGAGGCAGCAAAAGCATTACTACCTTTGTATTCTAAGGAGACTTTTAAAAATGAAAGAGAATCTTTATTTACAAAAGTTTTTATGAGAGTTCTTTCTGTGAGGACAAAGAGTTGGGTATTGATGGAATGAACATCAATTGGAGAATGGCTTAACAAGTTGTAGTATATGTTTATGAGAGAGTACCATGAGCACGATACTTTCAGAAAATAAAAAAACTAGAAAGATTTACATGAATTGATACAAAGTGAATAAAACCAGAAAATCATCATGCAAAAGAACAGCAATATTGTATTATATGACGATCAACTGTGAATGATTTACCTATTCTCAGCAGTACAATGATCTAAGACTTTTATGATGTAAAAGTGTTCTCCACTTCCAGAGAAAGAACTGATTGAGTCTGAATGCAGATTGAAGAACGCATTCTTAACCTTAGCATAGTCAGGGGAACTAGCAGACTATATTTCTGAGGACCTCCATGTCCTTCAGGACAGCCCAGGGCAAATAAGTATTCTCCAGCAGGACTAGAAAGTAGTCTAGAGTTACACATAATTCAATGTAACCCCAGGCAAGCAGGCACCCTAGAGCATGAAAAGAAAGTAGGCCAGACCTCCTCCTACTTCCATGTTTCCCTGGCAAACAGGCATCCTCCAGTGGCCAGATCTCGATGTACTTCTGCTTCAGTGTTACCATAGGGAGGCACAGAAAAACCTCACCAGGCCTCGGCACATGCCAGACACCACCATTAGGACCCCAGCTCAGGACCAGGTAAGCTGCCAGACCACTACAGCCTCCAACAGTGTCAACCACTTCCCTCCTCCAACACAGTAGCAGAGAGGAGGGTCTGCTCAGGGCAACATTGGTGAAGAACAAGGTAAACAGCCAGGGACTGCAGCCACTAGCACAAGTAACCTGAGATAGCACCTTTTCTACCCCAGGTACAGAGTTCAAATTTAAAAAGAAAGAAAAAGAAAAAAAAACGAGCCAAAACATAATCTGATCATAGAAAGTTATTATGGTGACAGATGACCAAGACACAAAGTCAGAAACAGACAACAATTTCAAAACACCTGTGGAGAAAATCCAAAGAAAACGCTAAGTGATTTCAAGCTCAATAAGATCTCATGGGAGAACTCTAAAAGGAGCTTAAAAATCATATAAAGAAAAAAATGGGAAAAGAAATGAGAGTGATAAAAGGGAATTGTGGGGGAGAAAGTCAACAGCTTGGAAAACTCCTTAAAAACTAGAATTAGGCAAATGCAAAAAGAGATATAAATATTTACCAAAGAAAACAAATCCTTGAAGAGTCCAACTGGCCAAATGAAAAGAAAGTAGAAAAGCTAATTGAGGAAAGCAACACCTTAAAAATGAAAATTGGTCGAGTGGAAGCTAATGACTCTATGAGACATTAAGAATCAATCAAGAAATTTAAAAGAATGAAAAGATAGAAGAAAATGGAAAATATCTCCTGGGAAAAACAATTTACCTGGAAAATATATCCAGGAGGGACAATATCAGAATCACTGGACTACCTGAAAGCCATAATCAAAAAGATGATCTAGATAATATCTTTCAAGAAATTGATAAGGAAAACTTCCCTGATATTCTGGAATCAGAGGGCAAAATAGACACTAAAAGAATCCACTGATCACTTTAGGCAAGAAATTCCAAAATAAAACTGCAAAGAAAATTATAGCCAGATTTCACAACTATCAGGTCAAGTGAAAAAACTACAAATAGCCAGAAAGAAAAAAAAATCTAATATCAAGGAGCCACAATCAGGATTACACAGGATGTAGCTGCTGCAACATCATAGCATTGAATGTCATGGAACATGATGTTCCAGAAGGCAAAAGAGTGAGAACTGCAACAAGAACCACTTACCCAGCAAAATTAAGCATAATGCGTTGGTTGGTGGGTGGGGCAAATGGTCATTCAATGAAATAGAAGGATTTTGAGCTTTCATAAGGGGAAGACTAGAATCAAACCAATAATTTGATATCCAATATCAAGAACCACGAGAATCACAAACAAGTAAAAGGGAGAAAGAAAACATAATGGTTCAATAGAGCTAAACTATTTGCATCCCTACATGGGAAGATGATACTTACAATTCTTAAAATATGTATCACTTATTGTATAAATGGAAAGAATGTGAGTAGACAGAGGATTCAAGTATAAGGTGAATTGGAGGAAATGACATGAAAAATAAAGGGATGAGAAAGAGAAGTAGAGGAGGTGAAAAGGAAGGCAAATGTAGAATAGGGTAAATTATTTCACTAATGATCTATTACAGTGAAGGGGAAGATGGGAGAGTGAACAACAAGCCTCCGTTGAATCTTACTGCAATCAGTATTTGCTCAAACACGGAATCATATTCAAAATCAGACAAATACTGAAATCAATCTTACCTGACAGGGAAATAGGAGGGGAGGAGATCAAGAAAAAGTGGGATAGGGACTGACAGAATGGAAGACAGACAATGGGAGGCAGCAGACAGAAGCAAAATCCTGGTGAGGAGGAAAGGGGTGAAAGGAGAGAGAGTACCAAGAGGAGTAACACTAGAATGGAGGGAGAGTACCAACAGGAGTAACACTAGAATGGAGGGAGAGTACCAAGAGGAGTAACACTGGAATGGAGGGAGAGTACCAAGAGGAGTAACACTGGAATGGAGGGAGAGTACCAACAGGAGTAACACTAGAATGGAGGGAGAGTACCAACAGGAGTAACACTAGAATGGAGGGAGAGTACCAAGAGGAGTAACACTAGAATGGAGGGAGAGCACCAACAGGAGTAACACTAGAATGGAGGGAGAGTACCAAGAGGAGTAACACTAGAATGGAGGGAGAGTACCAAGAGGAGTAACACTAGAATGGAGGGAGAGCACCAAGAGGAGCAACACTAGAATGGAGGGAGAGTACCAAGAGGAGTAACACTAGAATGGAGGGAGAGCACCAACAGGAGTAACACTAGAATGGAGGGAGAGTACCAAGAGGAGCAACACTAGAATGGAGGGAGAGTACCAAGAGGAGTAACACTAGAATGGAGGGAGAGCACCAAGAGGAGTAACACTAGAATGGAGGGAGAGGACCAAGAGGAGTAACACTAGAATGGAGGGAGAGTACCAAGAGGAGTAACACTAGAATGGAGGGAGAGTACCAAGAGGGGTAACCTAGAATGGAGGGAGACTACCAAGAGGAGTAACACTAGAATGGAGGGAGAGCACCAAGAGGAGTAACACTAGAATGGAGGGAGAGCACCAAGAGGAGTAACACTAGAATGGAGGGAGAGTACCAAGAGGAGTAACACTAGAATGGAGGGAGAGTACCAACAGGAGTAACACTAGAATGGAGGGAGAGCACCAAGAGGAGTAACACTGGAATGGAGGGAGAGCACCAAGAGGAGTAATACTAGAATGGAGGGAGAGCACCAAGAGGAGTAACACTAGAATGGAGGGAGAGTACCAAGAGGAGTAACACTAGAATGGAGGGACAGTACCAAGAGGAGTAACACTAGAATGGAGGGAGAGCACCAAGAGGAGTAACACTAGAATGGAGGGAGAGCACCAACAGGAGTAAAACTAGAATGGAGGGAGAGCACCAACAGGAGTAAAACTAGAATGGAGGGAGAGCACCAAGAGGAGTAACACTAGAATGGAGGGAGAGCACCAAGAGGAGTAACACTAGAATGGAGGGAGAGTACCAACAGGAGTAACACTAGAATGGAGGGAGAGTACCAACAGGAGTAACACTAGAATGGAGGGAGAGCACCAAGAGCAGTAAAACTAGAATGGAGGGAGAGTACCAAGAGGAGTAACACTAGAATGGAGGGAGAGTAACAAGAGGAGTAACACTAGAATGGAGGGAGAGTACCAAGAGGAGTAACACTAGAATGGAGGGAGAGTACCAACAGGAGTAACACTAGAATGGAGGGAGAGCACCAAGAGGAGTAACCTAGAATGGAGGGAGAGTACAAAGAGGAGTAACACTAGAATGGAGGGAGAGTAATACTAGAATGGAGGGAGAGCACCAAGAGGAGTAACACTAGAATGGAGGGAGAGCACCAAGAGGAGTAACCTAGAATGGAGGGAGAGCACCAAGAGGAGTAACACTAGAATGGAGGGAGAGTACCAACAGGAGTAACACTAGAATGGAGGGAGAGTACCAACAGGAGTAACACTAGAATGGAGGGAGAGCACCAAGAGCAGTAAAACTAGAATGGAGGGAGAGTACCAAGAGGAGTAACACTAGAATGGAGGGAGAGTAACAAGAGGAGTAACACTAGAATGGAGGGAGAGTACCAAGAGGAGTAACACTAGAATGGAGGGAGAGTACCAAGAGGAGTAACACTAGAATGGAGGGAGAGCACCAAGAGGAGTAACCTAGAATGGAGGGAGAGTACAAAGAGGAGTAACACTAGAATGGAGGGAGAGTACCAAGAGGAGTAACACTAGAATGGAGGGAGAGCACCAACAGGAGTAACACTAGAATGGAGGGAGAGCACCAAGAGGAGTAACCTAGAATGGAGGGAGAGCACCAAGAGGAGTAACACTAGAATGGAGGGAGAGCACCAAGAGGAGTAAAACTAGAATGGAGGGAGAGTACCAACAGGAGTAACACTAGAATGGAGGGAGAGTACCAACAGGAGTAACACTAGAATGGAGGGAGAGTACCAAGAGGAGTAACACTAGAATGGAGGGAGAGTACCAAGAGGAGTAACCTAGAATGGAAGGAGAGTACCAAGAGGAGTAACACTAGAATGGAGGGAGAGTACCAACAGGAGTAACACTAGAATGGAGGGAGAGTACCAACAGGAGTAACACTAGAATGGAGGGAGAGCACCAACAGGAGTAACACTAGAATGGAGGGAGAGCACCAAGAGCAGTAAAACTAGAATGGAGGGAGAGTACCAAGAGGAGTAACACTAGAATGGAGGGAGAGTACCAAGAGGAGTAACACTAGAATGGAGGGAGAGTACCAAGAGGAGTAACACTAGAATGGAGGGAGAGTACCAAGAGGAGTAACACTAGAATGGAGGGAGAGTACCAACAGGAGTAACACTAGAATGGAGGGAGAGTACCAACAGGAGTAACACTAGAATGGCGGGAGAGTACCAACAGGAGTAACACTAGAATGGAGGGAGAGCACCAAGAGCAGTAACACTAGAATGGAGGGAGAGCACCAACAGGAGTAACACTAGAATGGAGGGAGAGTACCAAGAGGAGTAACACTAGAATGGAGGGAGAGTACCAAGAGGAGTAACACTAGAATGGAGGGAGAGCACCAAGAGGAGTAACACTAGAATGGAGGGAGAGTACCAAGAGGAGTAAAACTAGAATGGAATCCCACAAAATATATTTTACAAGAAATACAATGCCAAGTGAGACACCCACAGAGTAAAGATAAATTCTAGAGTAGAATTATTATGCTTTAACTAAAGTTAAAGAAAAAACAGGGGTAGCAATCCTGATCTCAGACAAAGTATAAGCAAAAATAAATCTAAATAACAGAGATAAGGAAGGAAACTACATCTTGCTTAAAGTTACCATAGATAATGAAATAATATCAATACTAAACACATAAGCACTAAATGGCACAGCATCCAAACTATTAAAGGAGATAGTGAATGAGTTACATTACAGGAAGAACAAAACCATACTAGTGGGGGGCCTCAACTGTTCTCTCTCAGAGCTTGATAAATCCAACCAAAAATACACACACACACACACACACACACACACAAATAAAGAGGTAAATAGGATATTAGAATAGTTAGACACCACAGACCTCTGGTATAATTTAGACATAAAGGTTGACCCCATATACAAATTAGAAGAGCAAGGAGTAGTCTACCTGTCAGTCTACAGGGAGGGAAGGAATTCATGATGAAACAAGTGATAGATAGCATTATAAAATTTAAACTAGATAATTGTGATTATGTTAAATTAAAAAGCATTTTTACAAACAAATCAATGAAACCAAGACTAAAAGGAAAGCAGAAAGACGAGAACCATTTTTACAGCAAGTATCTCTGCTAAAGGCCTCATTTCTCAAGTACGTAGAGAATTGACTGAAAATTATAAGAATACAAGCCATTCCCCAATTGATAAATGGTCAAAGACTATCAACAGACAATTTTTAGATGAGATAATTAAAGCATATAGGCATATGTAGAAGTGCTCTAAATCACTTTTGATTACAGAAATACAAATTAAAACAACTGTGAGGTACCACATCATACCTACCAGACTGGTTAATATGAGAGAAAAGGAAAATTATAAATGCCAGAGAAAATATGGAGAAATTGAGACAATAGTGTGCTCTTGGTGGAGTTGTGACTGATCCAACCATTCTGGAGAACAATTTGGAACTATGCCTAAAGGGTAACCAAACTCTACATACCCTTTGATCCAGTAATACTACCACTAAGTCTAAATCCCAAAAGGATCATTGAAAAGGGCAAAAGATCTACATGTGCAAAAATATTTATAGCAATTCTTTTCATGGTGGAAAAATATTTTGAATTGAGGGAAAGCCCATTAATTGGGGAATAGCTGAATAAACTGTGGTATATGAATGTAATGAAATACTTTTGTGCAGTAAGAAATGATGAACATGCAGATTTGAAGAAAACCTGGAAACATTTGTACACACTGGTACAAAATGAAATGAGCAGAACCAGGAAAACCTTGTACACTGTATCAGCAACATTGTATGATGATCTACTCTCAGAAACACAATGGTATAAGATAAAGTATTCACAAAGAAAAATGCTATTGGTATACAAAGAACTGATAGTTTCTGAATAAAGACCAAAGTATATTTTTTCACTTATTTCATTCTTTCTTGTGTTTTTTCTTCTGATCTGTTGCTTCTTTCACAACTGTGATTAATATAAAAATGTTCTTATATGATTGCTCATGTATGCCATCTGCCAACCATTTTCAGAAGAGGGAATGGGAAGGAGGGAAAAAGGTGAAGGAATGGAGCTCAAAATCCTATAAAAAATGAATGCTAAGACTTTTTTTTCTTGACATGTAACTGAGGAAAAAATAAAATAGTATTAAAACATATACATACACACACAGAAGTTTTTTGAGGTCCAAATGAGACATCACATCATAAATGTTTTATAAAACTTAAATTGGTAGCTAAGAGTGTTATTAGATAGGTAGATAAATGGTAGCTAATAGTATTATTCTAGTGATTCTGGACCCTCAGAAGCTTTTGTATAAACTCCATTCCCCATACACAACTGACTTACCCTTACTCTTTTTTCCCTCAACCCTACCAATATGCCCAATGTCTGTTTTTAAACTCTAACTTTTTCTCTACTGTTCTCTTAGAATTATTTGCTCCATAATTAACAGATCTGCTTTCATCTTAAATTTTTCTCACACCTCCATCTTCTACCATTCACTGAGATCTGGCTTTCTATGGATGACTTTGCATGCCTGGCCATCAAGGTCATGATCACTCACTTTTGCTACCCCTAAATTTCCTGTTCCAGGTATTTATCTTTTACCTTTATACCAGTTGTTCTTAAAATTTTTAATTTAAGGACAGCTTTCTGCCCTTAAAAACCATTTGTAGATTCCTGAAACTTTTGTTCATGTGGGTCAAATATGTTGAGATTTGCTGTACTAGAAAAGAAAACTGCTAAATTTAAAAAAAATCCCACTCCTATCTCCCTGATCACAGTTTGTCATGGTAGAGGGGCTTGCATAACTCAATGAAACCATGAGCTATGTACTTCAGGATTTCCCAAGACAGATAGGTCACAGTGGAGAGTTCTGATAAAAGGTGATCCACTGGACATGGAAATGGCAAACCACTCCAGTATCTTTGCCAAGAAGCCCCATGAATAGTAGTAAAATAACAAAAAGAGAAGAAATCTAAAGATAAGTCCTTCAGGTACAGTACAATACTGTGAAAGAGTGGAGGACAACTAGAAGTAGCTCCAGTACTAATGAAGTGTCCGGGAGAAAACCAAAAGGAAGTTCAGCTGGAAGAATGTCTAGTGACAAAAGGGAAGTCTGATGTTGTAAAGATAGTTGTGCAAAGGATCCTGGAATGTAGGCTCTATAAAGTAAGGAAAGCTGGATGTGACCGAACAGGAGATGAAAGATTAAACATTGACTTCTTGTGCATCATTGAACTTAAATGGATTTTAACAGGCAAATGTAATTCACATTTACATCACATTATATTAGTTTACATCATGACATATATTATTGTGGGAAATAATCCTTTATTAAAAATAGAGTAGCACTAATGGTCAATAAAATGTGAGAAAAGGAGTACTGAGGTATAATCTCAAAAATGACCAAAAAAGATATTTGTTTAAATCCAAGACAAACCGTTCCTCATTACAGTAATACAAGTGTGTACTCCAACCACTAACAAAGAAGATGTCAAAGTTGATCGATTATATGAAGACATACATTTTCTAGAAATAATGCTCAAAATTCACATTCATCACAGGGGATTAGAATGCTAAGGTAGGAAATCAAAAGATAATTAGAATCATAAACAAGTTTGTCCTTGAAGTATAGAGCTTCGTCAAGATAAGTAAATGGTCATAGCAAACATTTCTTCAACAACTAAAAAGATGACACTATACATGGACATCACCAGATAGTCAATATAGAAATCAGACTGATTATGTACTTTATAGCCTGCATAAAGGTGGAGAAACTCTACACAGTCAGTTAAAACAAGTTCTAAAAGTTGCGTGTGGCTCAGACTATGAGCTTCTTATTGCAAAATTCAGAATTAAAAAAAGCAGAGGAAATTGCCAGACCATTGGAAATGGATGTGATGAATAGATTTAAGGGATAATATTTGATAAATAAAATGCCTAAAGAACTATGGACAAAGGTTCACAATATTGTACAGGCAACAGCAGCAACAGCAACAACAAAACATTTCTAAGAAAAAGAAGAGAAAGAGAAAGATGGTGGTCTGATGATTTACACATAGTTGAACAAACAAGGAAATTCAAATGCAAAGGAGAAAAGGAACGATATGTCCAACTGAATTCATAATTAAAGAGAAAAGCAAGGAAAGATAAGGAAGTACTTTTAATTAATAATGCAAAGAAATAAAAAGAGACAATACAATGGGAAAGACAACAGGTATCTTCCAGACAATTAGAAATAACTGAAGAAAGATTAATGGAAAAAAATGGGCATGATAAAATTTTAAAAAGTAACAGAACCAGAGAGACTAAGAAATGGCAAAAATATAAAAAAGAGCTATACAAAAAAGATCTTAACATCACTGATAACTATGATGGTATGGTTACTGATCTAGAACCAAATAGATTGGCCAATGAAATCAAGTAAGTAATAATTCAAGTAATAATACCTCCTAAGGCCCATTTGATTTCTACTAGTAGTTCTTTTGTTCTTTGAATATATAATTTTGTATAATTATGTCTTGTATTAATGTATCAAGATTTTTTTGATCATAGCTTTGAGGTAGTATGATTATTTTTTGCTTTCTCTTCTTGATTTGTTCTCCAGATCAGTTGTTTTTTATAAGATGTTTCACATTCTCTTTTATTTTTTTCATTCTTTATATTTTATTTTAGTATTGCTTGATCTCTTATAACTTCACTGGCTTTCCCTTGCCCAATTACAATTTTCAAGAAGTCTTTTTTTTTCTTACTGTTCTGGGTCTCCTTTTCTAATTAGTTGACTTTATTTTCATAATCTTCTTCATTTCTTGGACTGTTCTTTTATTTTTAATTTTAGTTTTTCCTCAATCTCTCTCATTTGATTTTAAAGTATTTTTAAAAGTTCTTCTATGAATTCTCTTTGAGCAGGTGGCAATTTGATGTTACTCTTTGGGACAGAAGAGGATTTCTTTGCTTCAGTATCCTCCTCTGAAGATCAACCCTGTTCTTCTCTATTAGCATAGTAACTTTCTATAGCTGAATTCCGCCCCCGCTTTTTTTTTGTAGTAGCACAGTTTTTATACTCATCTCTAGTACTGGGTATGGGAGATGGTGCCTTTGGTCTCACATCCTCCTTCAGGTCTCCCTTCTCACTTGGAATTAGAAATAAGACCTCTAGCCTCCTGTAAATGCCCATATCCAGTGGCATCCCCACCCTACTACTTCTGCATTCCCTGAGTATGTGCTATTTTCTTCTCACTCCCTGACCCCATCTCTGCAGCACAGCCAGGTCTGGTATTCCTTGTCAGCAGTGGTTCCCTTGGTTTTCCCTGGCTCAGATGTCTAATAAACCACACCCAATACCTCTCTGTCTTGGGGGTAAAAGTTCACTAGCTGGAGATGAGGCAGCCTCCCAATCCAGATAACCTTAGATTTTGCTGCTTATTGTTGAAGTACACCTAGGATCTAGGCTGGAGGTATTACTCTTCACATGGACCAAATCTGATCCTGGGAATTTTCTTCAGATGTATGATTGTCACAGGGGGTCTCTTGTTCTGGCCTTACTTATTTATGTTTACTGCTCCATATTCACTCTGAGGAATTATTTCATCTCTTTTGCTGGGAAAAATTTTGAGAGCTTGGAATTTTCTGACCTACTCCACCATCTTCCAAGAATCCTTCTAACGTGTGACTATATAAAGAAAAATATGTTTCAAAAAAGAATGCTTTTTCTTCCTCTTTCAATATCAGTAACTTGTAGGAGCTCATCACTTCATGGCAGATAGAGAGAAATGAAATAGAAACCCTGTCGGATTTTATATTCTTGGACTCAAATACAACAGTATACCATGAGTAGAACCATTAAATTAAATAACACTTGCTTCTTGGAAGAAAAGCAATAGCAAATATGGACAGGATATTCAAATGTAGAGACCTTACTTTGCAAATAAAGGTCAGGTAGTCAAAGCGATGGTTTTTCCACTAGCAATGTATGGCCATAAGAGTTGGATTATAAGGAAACATGAGTGCCACAGGATCAGACTTTTGCATTGTGGTACTAGAGAAGACTTGAAGTTCTTTTGGAATGCAAGATCAAATCAGTCAATACTTGAAGAAACTGATTCAGGCTATTCAGTGAAAGATTAAATACTGAAACTGAAGGTTAAATGCTTTGGCTACATAATGAGAATATGATTCTCATTGGACAAAGACCTTATTGTTGGGAAAGGTTGAAGGCAAAGAGAAAAGGGAATGGCAGAGAATGAGACAAATGGATAGTATCATGGAAACAATGAATATGAAATTAGAGAGACGTCAAGAGATAGTGGAAGAAAAAATGGCCTGCTGTGTTGTGGTCCATGGGGTCAGACATGACTGACTAAATAGCAACAAATTTAAAAAAGATACCAATTCTGTTAAATAACAATAACAAACTTATTATGAATTAATATAAAATATATTTATGAAAAATAACTAATTTTCAAAAAAAATAGAATGGAATTGTTTTGTGTTTTTGAAAATATCTTTAATGTCTGATTTAACAGAAGATAGTTGAATGATCTTCTATGATTAGGCATTGAATTTGTTATGATATGGTGTTTTGGTTCAAGTATCTGAAGAGAATTCAGTTTCATTCAGATATGTAGTTAGAAAAGAGAGAAATGTGTTAATAAACTTTTCAGAAAATTGTGGATATTCTTCTTTCATAATACACCAAAATTTGACCCTTAAAAGTTAGTTTAATATGGAATCTGAAAACTTGTCAATTTCATACAGGTAACTTAAAAATCTATTCGTTTTAACTTGTACTTTGAATAGATCTTTTTATTATGCATGATTTTGTAATTTGGAAACTTTCATTTGGAAAGTATTGGCTCCCTGAGATATGATGATTTTCTAAATGTTTGTGCACTTAGAAAATAGTAAAAAGTATCACATACTTTAATAACACCAATGAATTTATTAGAAAAATCTTTGATATTGAGAAACTGTAGCACTCACAGTGGAAAATATGACTTAATTAACATTCTAATTTTCATTTGAAAGCTCAAATATTATTATTGGCAACCAATATTGTAGTTATTTTTCTTGAAATGTGTAGTAGGAAACACATCAGCACACTGAGTAGGCTGTTAGCACAGGTTATTTGATCTGCTTTTCTAAAGGAAAGGCAATTATAGAATCTTACTTCAATTAACAGACAGATAAGTAGAAAGAAGTGTGTATAGAAAATACAAGCAGGGAAATTAGTACAGAGAATCAACAGACAGGGCTTCAACTGCCCGAACAAAGTAAAACAACAACCTACATATGCCACTAGACCTGGATAGCACTAACATCTGATAGTTGGGGGGCTCTTAACATATGGCTAGTCAGAATCACATCTGGAGAATTAAAAGGTCCTCACAAGGAAACCCCCAAAGCAAAATGCCACTGTTATAACAAAAACTTGGTCTCTGGCCGGCTCAGAGTCAGTAAGCATGGAACCTACATGACTAAACATAACTGTGAATTATTAAGGTTCAAAGGAAATCAACACTTCAAATGTTTTCAGTGAGCCGGGGAAACTGAATTCCAGATAGAAAACGACAAAAAAGTCTCACTTCATGCTTACAAAATGGCAGTTTTGGTTCATTCATTTTCCTTAAAATGCCTGCTGGACACCTAAAATTGAATAACCATCATTTACATATCAATTCTTCTATTAAAATAAAAATGGTGTTGTAGGGAAAAAAAAGTGTGGGGTGGGATAATTCAGCTCACAAGTCAAATTCACCAATAGTTGTGAAAACTGTCATGCCACTGTATGGAGCACAACTGCTTTATGTATACCTCTCATTTCATCCAAATAATATTAAAATGATATATTTCCAAGTATCAAACTTTATTAAAAATTTAGAATTGGTAGTACTTTATTAAGTACATTCTTGAATGAAACTAATACTTGTTCTGGTTGCTGTTTTACACTACAAGTAAGTGGCACTGAAAAATAAAAAGATTATTAATTTGGGGCTACTACCTTGGGGATTTCTTAGCAAAGATATTGGAGTGATCACTACTGTGAATTATGTATCTAATCTATTCTACTGATCCAATGCTCTATTTCTTAGCCAGATTTTATGATTTTATAATAGATTGGTTTTACGTTTATTTGTTACATAATTTTAAATTTGAAACTTTAGCCTACCTCCATCCACTTTATTTTCAGTGATTCCTTTGATATTATTGACTCTTCATACTTCCAGATGAATTTTATTATTTTTTCTTTTGATCTGAAATAATTCTTTGAGAAATTATTTAGTATGCCACTGAATATGTAAATTAATATATGTAGAACTTTCATTTTTATTACATTGTCTTGACCTACCTATAAGCAATCAATATTTCTCTATTTTTTAAGATCCGTTCTTATTTGTTTGAAAAGTGTTTTGTAATTGTGTTCATATAGTTTCTGGGTTTATCTTGGCAGGTAGACTCCCAAACGTTTTCTATTGCTTACCATTATTTCAAAAGGAATCTGTCTTTCTATCTCTTTCTTCTGGGTTTTGATGGTAGTATATAGAAAAGCTGATAGATTATGTGGATTTATTTCATATTCTGCAACTTTGCTAAAGTTGCTAGTTATTTCAAGTTGTTTTCTAGTTCATTATCTAGAGTTTATTAAGTATATCATCATATCATCTACAAAGTGATCGTTTTGTTTCCTCATCATCTATGTATATTCATTCAATTCTATTTTCTTGTCTTGTATAGCTAGCATTTCTGGTACAATATATTTAATAATAGTGTTGATAATGGAAACCCATACTTCAGTCCTGATTTTACTGGGAAGGATTCAAGGTTATCATCATTACAGATAATCCTTTGTCTTGGTTTTAGATAGCTATTACTTATCATCTTAAGCAAATCTCCATTGATTGCTATGTTTTCTAGTTTTTTTTTGAAGAATGGGTATGATATGGTATTTTGTCAAAGGACTTTTCTGCATCTATTGATATAAGCATAAGATTTTTGTTGTTATTGATCCAATCTCCTCTCTGCTTTTGAACTATGATCCATGAGTAGGGGTAGAAATAGGCAAGGGAGTTGCCAAATAGCATCTGGCCTTGAGTCCAACTCTTGCACATTGGTACCCTGAAATCTTTTTCTAACCACTTTTCAGGTCCCATTGCCATCTCTGGCTTGAGAGTTCCCAAAGGTCTTACTGCCTCTGTCACCAACACCTAGATCTACCACTGATGTTGGCATAGGTGAGCCTCATACCCCAATGTCACAAATATCTCTTTCCAACCTCCTATGTTGTCTTAGACTGGAAGGATGTCTCACTCTAGAATTTGTTTTGATAAATTATTTAAAGTTGTTTGAAGGGGAATTTTGGGAGAGCTTGGCTGAATGCTTTTCTACTTCACTATCTTGGTTCTGCCTGTAAAAGTGAACAATCCATGATTGCTTTTTAATTATTAAAGAAAATGTCAATGCCGTTGCTCCAGGATAAAAAATATGATTCAAAAAGCTTCTTCAATAGTTGGATTATTTCAGGACCACTTTTGGTTGTTGTCTAGCATTTATGTAAAATGTGTTTTTATATATATTATAAATTGGTCCTGATAGTATTGCTGATACAAATTCAAGCAAAACAATATGTCCAGCAAATTCTATGGAATTATTCATTTGTAAAGAAAAAATAGAACTGATGATGAGATATTAATTTAGTCTTCATGTTCAGAGCTAAAACTTTTATTCAGAGGTCATGAACTTTTAGGAAATGTCTAATGTATGTTCCTGGGAGAATGAGAATGAAAAAGGCAAGTAGCATCTTAGAATGATTTTTAAAATAGTTTTCAGCAGACCCCATCAAAGGATATCAGCGAGGTATGTATTGGAGCCAGCTTGCACTACCTTGGGAAAAATCAATCTTTTAATTTTTAGTGTGCACATTTACACCTTGGAAATTGGTAAACACTATAAATCAGAGCATGATTAATTTTGAAGTTGATTGTTTAAACTTAAGAAAATTATGGGGGAAATGTCAGTTGCAAAACATTTAGCAGCACACCATTGCTCAGGGATTCCTCAGGTCTATGCACAACACACTCTGAAAACTATTCTTCTATACTCTTCTGTTTTAAGATCTGATCATCTTCCTTGAGTTCAAACCTTATTTTTATGAAAATTATTCTAAAATTCCCCTAATCTCTCTCCTGAGCTCGAGTTTCAAATTGCCAATTTCCTTTTTTTACAAATTGGACTTGATGTGTTATAGCCATCTTGAAATTCATATGTCAAAATAGACTCTGTAGTCTCCCAAAAAACCTTCCTCTCTTCCCACATTAGGGTGGTAGGGTAGCACCATTCTTGCAGTCACTCAGGCTTGAAAACTCTATACTTTTCCAGATTCTTCAATCATCTAATCTTTTTGTAGTTTTAATGTATCTCCAGTACGCATCTTTGCTTAGACTTTTACAGCTGCCATATTGATAGAAGTCCTTTCCTCATGCTTAAACTATTGAAATAGCCTTTTGTTTGACTTACAAGTCAGACAGGTAGGTGGCACAGTGTCCAGAGTGCTGGGCCTAGAGTCAGAAAGACTAATTTTTTTAGTTCAAATCTGGCCTCAGGGACTTATTAGCTAGTGACCCTGGGCAGGTCACTTTACCCTGTTTACTTTACTTTCTCATATGTAAAATAAGCAGGAGAAAAAAATGGCAAAGCACTCCAGTATCTGTCAAGAAAACCTCAAATGGGTTCACAAACCCATTCAACAATGATTTCTCTGCACACATTTCCTCCCTTTCCAATACATCTTCAGTTTAGCTCACAGTGACTTTGTGTGACTCTTACCATTAACACTTAATACACTCAAATGGTTCCCTATTATCTACAGGATAAGTTTAAAATATTCTGTTTTACCTTTAAACTCCTTCTAAATCTGGTCCTTTCTTCTATTTTCATTCTTTTTACAATTACTTCCATCAAAATATTCTCGTTTCCAGACACATTGTCCTATTTTCTATTCTTTCAACTAGCCATTTCATTCCCAGCTCACTTTCTTTTTATTGATGTCAACATTGCCTGAAACATTCTCCCTATTAACCTCCTTCTGGTTTTTCTGGTTTCCATAAAGATTTGGCTCAAATTCTATATTCTGTTGGAGACTTTTTCTGCTCCTTTTTTTCTAACAGCTGCCTTCCCTTAGAGATTATCTTCCATTTCATGCATGTACCTATTTCTTTGGGTGTTGTCTCTTCTTACTTGAATCTGAGTTACTTGAAGGCAAGTACTATACTATTAAGCACTTTTTTCTTTTGTTTTTGTCAATTCCACTTAATACAATGTCTGTCATAGACTTAAGTACTTGATAAATAATTTTCGCTGACTTGATGTTGGTTTTTTAAATCTATTTTTCTTGGGTACTTCATAGAACCACTCACCCATAACTCAAATCATTTGATGATGGGCATATAAATTTAGAGCAACAAGGGGATTTTGATTTCATCTAGTCCAATCCTTTTATTTTACAGATGAGGAAAATGAGGTCCAAAGATGTTAAGGGAGTTGTCCATGAGCCAATCATTTTTAAATGCCAAGGTTTTACCTCAAGACTTAAGATTCCAAATCGTACACTCTTTCCACTTTGCTACTCAATGGTTTTGTCTATAACATCCTTGAGTAGCCAATGAGCCTCCACTTGAAGACTTTCACTGCTAAGTATCTCACTTTGCTGAAGAAACCAATTCTTTTTGGGAAACACTATTTGTCAAAAAAAAAAAAATTACATTTCTTGCACGTAGATGAAATTTACCTTGCTGCAAATTCTTTTCTGATCATAATTTTACCTTTCACATAAAAAGATTAAAAATATTGAAAAACAGCAGTCCTATCTACTCTAAGTTAACTTTTTGCCTACACTATGTTCATTTCCTTTAAATGATCCTTGTATGACATGATTCCGAATGAGTAATTTATTTGTTTCCCTTTTCCTTTCCATCAGTTTCATAACCTTCATGTGTATGTGTATGTGTATGTATGAATGTGTATGACCAACCTCTTCAGCAGACTGGGAAAGCCTGTTGGACCCCTTCTTAAAATAAAAGTTTAAATGTATGAAATAAAATACATAGATAACATAAGAAATCATTTTTATTAAAATGTATTAAAATGTAAAATGTGTATATATGTGTATGTGTGTGCATAATTTAAAGGTAAACCAATTTTAAAAAAAAGTCCTAACCTATGACATTATCATTAGTCTTAGACCAGAGAAGGTAAACGTCCCTATTCAATATTCATGCAGAGCTACTTCTAATCATTCCTTTCAATACTAAACTTATGCTATTTTACTGCTTATCTTTCCCTCAATATCTCTTTCTAGTCAAATCTCATTATATCTCTCCATTACAACTGTGTTCCCAGATGTTGCTTAACCATCAGAATTGATTATACCGTATTTTTAAGATTTTCTGTATTGTTGGCATGGCCTTCTACCAGGGCTGTCTCCAAAGGAAAAACTAGAAATAACAAATGATACTCTACAATTCAGAAAAGAGCAGATAAGAGTTGTAGTAGTTCAATAATGCCATCAATTCTATAACTCTTGATAAGTTGCCACCGAGCATTTTAATATATAATGGAGAGGCAGGTAAGTGTCACAGTGGATAGACTACTGGACCTGGTATCAGAAAACCAAGAGTTCAAATTCTAACTCAAAATACTTACTTTATTTAACCTCTGTTTGGTTCAGTTTCCTCAACAGTAAGATGAGGACAATAACAGCACCTACCTATTTGAAAGTCAAATAAAATAATATTTGTAAAACGCTTAGCACAGTGCCTGGGAATGATTATAGTAGGTGCTATATATTTACTACCTCTCCCTTCCCATAAAAACTACTGTGTGTTATACTAAGCCCAGTTTACCCTTCTTGGAAGATGTGTGAACTGCTCAAAGGTCATCACACTGGTATATTCATATAAATATACACAAGTGTATGAGAACAATTCCATATTGTAGGGCTTTATTTATGGAAAAATAGTGAGTATAAAAAAAGGGATCCAGGGAGTACTGACAAATGATATGCTTAACAAACATTTTGTCCTGTCCTTCTGCACAGTGCTATGCATAAAGAATCTTTAAAAAAAAAAAAGAGTACTTGTTGGTTGAAAACCTTCCTATGTCCTTTTCTCAACTAAGAGTGATTATTCAATTTTTTAAAAGTTTATTCC
This sequence comes from Bettongia penicillata ogilbyi, assembly GCA_023548195.1. Classification (NCBI taxonomy): domain Eukaryota; kingdom Metazoa; phylum Chordata; class Mammalia; order Diprotodontia; family Potoroidae; genus Bettongia; species Bettongia penicillata. The sequence continues at coordinate 1,869,884 of JAJHZJ010000318.1, read as the reverse complement.
TTCATTCAACTAATCCTTATTTGAAATTGTTTTAAGTCCTCTCGGTGCCTTGAACAATTTGTTCCAGTCTTGTTTGAGCCCCAGCCCATACCTACTTCAGTTACCATATATTATTAAACCATAAGTCAGCCATTCAGCATTGGTTTCCTCCCTCCACCAAAGTAGGTCATTATATCTTATCATTTCCCTTGTTCAAAGAATCAAATCAATGATTAATCATGTACCTATTCTTTTGATAACTTTCAGAGGAAATGCATTTTAGCCCTAACTTTTTTATAAAATTAGGGGCCTAGGAAAGTCTTTATTTATTACTGTAGCAGGTCAAGGCACAGCTCTACATGATATGGAAGTTAAATTGATACTTAAATTACTTCCTGTAAATAACACTCATTAACCTTGCTGGCCTTAGAACACTTTCAATTTAAGATGCTGCCCAGAGAGAGGAGAGTCCGTATGTTAATCTGGCTGCTGTTGTGTATTGGCCTTTCCTGATTCCCTGCACAACAGAAGGTAAATTCAAGGACCTGATTTGGTTCCACTGAAACAAAAACCATAAAGATAATATTATATTCTGCTTCCACCTACACTTGCCTTTATATACCCCACATTGAACTGCCTTTAATGATAGTCATAAAATCCAGATATTTTAACAAAGTAACAAAATAAGAAAGACTGATCCTTCAAGATAAAAGAATGTTAGAATTTGGATTTTTTTATCCACTAGCTGAAGAAAAGAGATGTACTTTTTCTTGGATTTGTTTTTATTGTAGTTGTTTTTAGAAACTGTAGTTACACAGACACATGGTTTCTAGAAAGAATTTTGGAAGATTTTTAGTAAAATGTTCCAGGAGGAAGGCAATGTAGGGCAATGAGAATAGTGCTGACGCTTCAGTTAAAAGATTTTAGATCAAAAACAACCTTTGAAACTCCCTACGGGTATGATTTTGGGCAAGTAACCTAAGAAAAGACAGAAATCTAACTGCAGAGAAAAAATATTAAATATGTACTAAGTGCAAAGTATTACACTGGTGCTTTAGAACAAGTCTGGTGTATGGATGATATTCTTATCTTAATTTTATAGTTGAGGAAACTGAGGATAATAGAATTAGTGATTAGCTAAGGGTCGTACAGGCAATAAATGTATGAGCTATTCAATTTAATGGTGTGCTATGCATGTTCCCAATGTAAAATACGTAAATTGATAATAAGCTAATACCATGAATACCCTATTAGAAATAAAACTTTTGGTCTTTGTAAAACTATTCATGTAAAAGGCAATGTGGCAGGGTGCATAGAGTACTAATCTTGGAGTTAGGAAGGTCTTAGTTCAAATCCTACTCCAGATAATTCCCAGATATATGAATTTCAACAAGTGACAAGGTGTCTCTCAGTCTATTTCCTCAGCTATAAAATGTAGATGTTACTCTTATCTACCTCAGAGGGTTGTTGTAAGGATCAAATGAGATGAGAAATAGGTAGAATGTTTTGCAAATTTAAAAAATCCCTAGGGATATTAGCTGGTATTCTTATATCTATTGATTAAAAAATAAATTATGCACATACCCAATTATACCCATTATAAGTCTTGCTTACTTAGATATTTGGCTTTACTGTCATAACTGAAAAAAAAGATGCATTATAAAGCTACATCATTCCACATAGAAAAAGATGTTTGGCTGAGCTTCATGCATCATGATATTCATTTTTCAATACAATGCCCCAATTATGCAAAGGTTATACTGTTGAAACTTGAATTGTAAATCTCTGTATGCCCTGATGTCAGTTTTTCTTGGAAGTTTATCTAAAGGGGTTACATTTTATATAGTTTAATAAATGAGTTTCAAATCCACTGCAACTCTTCATTTGAAATGCATTTTTTTAAGTTTAGAAATAATTTTGTAAAACTTTTCAGTTACACAGATGTGATAGCTTTTATAGATATAAACTTACATTGTTTTTGGCAGCAAAATCACATAGTGATTGAAGTATTTCCAACCATCCATTTACAAAATGCTCACTCCATAGAATGAATTTCTTTCAAAAAAGCAGTTACTTTCGCACTCATTGTTAAAATGTCACCTTTTTTGATAACTAAAATACACAGGAAACTAACAGAACTATCTAACACCAAAATCCATTCCACAAAGGGTATGTGGCCAAAAGATTAAGGGAAAGAAGTCTTAAAAAAAGTTTGAATGAGTAACAATTGTATTAGACTCCAAATAACTAGTAATGAGAAAATTAATCATTGAAGCTGCTTTTGTTTCTCCTCACATCCAGCACATAAGCCTAGAAAATAAGAGATAGTGGTACATGATGTTAGAGTGGAAAGGTAGGAACACAAAGCCACTTTTGCTGGAGTGTTGTATGTTAAACGTACTACAATGGCTAAATCTCAAAATTAATTTGGTATCATGTTAGATAGTGACACAAATGCATACACACTTTGATCCAGATACCCTATGATAAGTAAGGCACATACCTCAATGGACTCAAAGTTACTATGTACACAAAAGTACGCTTGTTTGCATGTGCATGTTATATTGTGTAATATTTTAAAAAATATGGTTTTTGTCATAGTAATGTACTGGGAAGAAGGTAGATGTCCATGAATTGCAAATGACTAATACAATTGTCTTACAGAAAAATGACAGAATATCAACGTACCAAATAGCAACCAAAAAAGAAGGCTAGAGGGAGCTTAGGAAAACTTGTATCAATCCTTACAAGGTAGGGATTTTGCAACCAAAAAATAATACATTCGGTGTCTACTCTGTCAAAATTGAAATGGATTTTGTTTCTTTAGGGGATCTATAAGGTTATGAATCTGTTTAACCAAGGTTGTTCAACCATTATAACATTGAAGGAAGCATAGGATTATGGATCTATCTTCTCTTTAACTTGTATGGCCTAAGGAAAATGTACAGGATTACAATATAAAATAATTATTTCTGTCACTCTGACATAATTTTTCCTATAGAAATCTTGTCAGAATCCTCATAATTGTTCAGATTTTCTCTGATGTTTGAACCTATAGAGTATAATGATAAAATCTAGGTTTTTAACTTCATAATTTTGTCATTGTGGTAGATGTTACCCACTATATAAACTCAGAGAGGAGATCTTTTACTAGGAGAAAATTAGTATTACAGGACAGAGAGTTTATATTCAATGTGAGAGCCTGTATGATTTATTTACTTTTGCTGGTCTCACTGACTCCAAGTTCACACAGGTATATGGCTGAAGCCTCCAGGACACTTGCATATATACCAATGATCCATTTGGAAATATGGAAAAACATTGATTTAGTGTCTTTAAATCACATTACTAAGTCTAAGCAGTATCTACTTTCCCTTATATCTTCAAGTCAATATTCTTTCTACTTTTCCTCTTTTTATTCAGAATCAACAGCCTAGGGGGGGGAAGAAAGAAAGAAAGAAAGAAAGAAAGAAAGAAAGAAAGAAAGAAAGAAAGAAAGAAAGAAAGAAAGAAGGAAGGAAGGACGGAAGGAAGGAAGGAAGGAAAGAAGAAGAAGGAAGGAAAGAAAGAAAGAAAGAAAGAAAGAAAGAAAAAGAAAGAAAGAAAGAAGGAAGGAAGGAAGGAAGGAAGGAAGGAAGGAAGGAAGGAAGGAAGGAAGGAAGGAAGGAAGGAAAGAAGGAAGGAAGGAAGGAAGGAAGGAAGGAAGGAAGGAAGGAAGGAAGGAAGGAAGGAAAGAAGGAAAGAAGGAAGGAAGGAAGAGAGAAAGAAAGAAAGAGAGAAAGAAAAAAGAGAGAAAGAAAGAGAAAGAAAAAAGAGAGAAAGAAAGAAAGAGAGAAAGAAGGAAGGAAGGAAGGAAGGGAGAAAGAAAGAAAGAGAGAAAGAAAGAAAGAGAAAGAAAAAAGAGAGAAAGAGAGAGAGAGAAAGAAAGAAAGAAAGAGAAAGAAAGAGAGAAAGAAAAAAGAGAGAAAGAAAGGAAAGAAGGAAGGAAAGAAAGAAAGAAAGAAAAATTCTTCCTCAATATCTCCATCAGTAATTTCATTCCTATTGGTCTCAGCCATGGCAGTGCCTGGAACCAATTCATCTTAGTCTTATGTCTATTTCAGTCCTTCTTCTGTGCACTTTGGAAAAATCCCTTTACCTTAAGTGAAAATCAACTGTCCTATACACAAAAATATATCACAGCACTTTTTTCAATAGTAAATATTTGGAAACATCGTTGATGTCCACTGACCGGAAAATGATGAAAACCAAACATGAATGAGTGTAATTGAATATTGCTGTGTTGCAGGAAATGGTGAATATGATGAATACAGACAAGATCTACATGAATTAATGCATAATGTAGTAAATAAAGTCAAGAAATTATATATATATATATGTGACAATAGTACAAATGGAAAGAAAATCATGAAAAAATAGTTAATGCTGTGAAATTACAGTAAATAAGCATGATCTAGAAGAAGAGCTATAAGAAGACACTCCTACTACCACCCCAAAGATGAGGGGTCCACAAGTGTTAAATACATTGCAGCTATTTATAGACTTTTTCAATGCATTTGCCAATTATTCTGATTTGTTCCTTTTTTTATTTAAAAATGCTGTTTGTTCTATGGGATAGCTTTCTGGGATAAAAAATAGAGAGGGGATACTGGGGAAACGAAGATGATGTAAAAAAAAAATACATCAATATAAACTTTATCAAAGGAAACCTGACTTTCATTTGTTCATGTCTTACATTCCTTCCTCCTCCAACAAATAGATTTCAGTTCTGTCACATGATTCCTGGGACATAAGAATAACTATGTAATGAATAACAGTATTTCCAAAGAACTTACGATGATGCATATGACTTACCTATTGGCAGAAACAGTGTTAGAAACTTACATTTTTAACATAAAATGCAAAATAAATTGTTTAATAAATGCTAAAATGTTTTGAAGCCTTTGCTATAGTCATCAATGTCTTCTCTGAGTCATCAAAGCACTATTTTGCTCTTCATATTATACACACACACACACACACATATAGCTTATCTCACCTCCTCCACTATGCATTTATTGAGAGACAGATCATGGGACCATCAGCGTACAGCTGGAGGAAAGGGATTTGAGATTTCATGAAGGTTAACCACCTCCTTATTTTGCAGAAAAAGAAATGGAGAATCATAGATGTCAGGGATATTGATGGAATTAAATAAGAAAAAAAACGAAAACATTTGAAACTTTTTATATGGTCAGGAAGTAATTAAGTAGTAAAGCTAGCATAATGTCAACATATTTGGAGATACCCTGTTTTCCAGAGCTAAATCCCAATAAGGAGGCTGTGTCCTGAGCTTGTCATAAAAGACAGTCCTTTGTGCTCACCCGCTGAATGATCTCGGCCTGTGGCAAATTCACATTATTATTGTACTACTTTGATTAGCACCAAGCGTTCTCTGAACTCAGACAAGCACCAGACAAGTATCCATGTTCCGGTCATGAAGCCCTGTTATGAATCAAATTTCTCACTTTTTTGCTGCAGCTTAACTGGTAGCCATTGACATAAGTATTGAGATCTTCCCCCACACTGCCTTGTGTTCCCCCATAGGGACAGGGCCCCAGCAGGTGTCCTTACTTATAAACCTCATCCCTTACTTTGAAGTTAAACTTCTTTTTGATTCCTGACTGTCCTATCTCTAACCTGCTCTGATCAGCTCCTGCAATCTGCAGGTTAGAGCCCAATTAGGTCTGGCTAATAATTCAAACATAGTTCATCTGATTCCAAAGCCACCACACTCCATTTCAATCTTGGCTCATTGCCTTCTTGCTCTCAGCTAAAGATGTATTCTAGCTCCCTTCCATTTTTTAGCTTTACTAGGAACATGTGTCTTTACCAGGAATATAAACTCCTTGAGAGTTTGTATGGAGAAAGGAACTACCTTTTTTTCCTGTTCCTGAATCCGAGGAGCTAAGCATAGTACCTGGCGTATAGTGAGCGTTTAAGCAATGCTCTATCTATCTATCTATCTGTCTATGTATCTATCTCTAAATACCTACCTATCATCTCTTTCATTTCTATTTACATTTAACTACATGCATATTTCTAATGTGGTTTCTACCACAAGACCTAATACAGTGCCTCACACATGACAGAGAGAGAAAGAGAGAGAGAGGAAGGAAGGAAGGAAGGAAGGAAGGAAGGAAGGAAGGAAGGAAGGAAGGAAGGAAGGAAGGAAGGAAGGAAGGAAGGAAGGAAGGAAGGAAGTTAAAAAAATTAAAGAACCTATAATTTGGAGGGGAAAATCATAGGCTTCTCAAACAGCATTTACTGAATTTCCTTCTATAATAGTACTTTTGAGGTCACCACTTAAGATTTTTTTTTTTATTTTCTTGTCTGGACTGAGGCAACTGCTGACTAACCTGTGGAAATTTTATATTACCTGAGTTGAAAGCAAAGTAATTCATCTAAATCAATTTAATGCCTATGTGTGAGCAAGGGCACCTACCCAAAATGATTGAATTACTAGATGTCTTTCAAGCATCAGAAAAGTGTTTTTCACTGAGCTTGCTTAGCAACTTTACTGTGCAAAAACATGATTACCTCTTATTGAGCTATAAGTTCTATTCATATGTTAAAATATCAGTTTTCTTTCTAGCTTCTGAGGAAGCATATCTTTGTTCTGAATGACTTGCCCTTTTTTCTTCATTACTGTTCTGTATCCAATGCCAAAAGTAAGCATAGAAACTTATTCTAGGAATAGAATAAAATAAATCACATAAATGTTATATTAGGATGGAGAATAGAGAGATAGAGATGGCTATATACATATATGTGTGTTTGCATATGTCTGTATGTATGCATATGTTTATATATATATATATTCATATATGTGTATGGGATTCATTTAACACAATCATTTTCAGTCAATTGTGAATATTGTAGTCTGCCAATTACTTTACCTTCAGTTTTTCTGCTAAATAAAGAGATGTGCCTCTGCATGAGACATAGTAACAGAACCACTCTATTGTAATACACATACGCAAACACACACATACGTGTCTTGGTAAAGGGGAAAGAAATTTTAGAAACAATTCCTGAGATTTTACTTTTTTGTATAACTTTTCACTGCCAATATCACTGCCTTACTGTCCATTCCCTAAATGTCCTGGGAAAAATAGTCACAATCTCTGAGATCAGACACCCCTCTTTTTATTATGAACTATCAACAAACAAAAACATTTTATTACAAAAGGCCAAGAAGGAAGCTTATTTAAGAAACTCTAAACTTCCATTATGTAATAGCAGACTTTATGTTTTTCACTTTCCACAGATCCTTACAATTGCATGAAGCAGTGAGAAGGTTCACAGCTATACATAGACAATCACCCATCTGAGCCAGTAGAATACCTGTGAAAGTGAATCAAGATGTTTCATCGGGATATAAAATTAAGTCAAGTCATGGTCCAAGTTACTGCTGGCTATTTTTAATTCATTTAGCTTTTCAGTTCTTCTCCTATAAGACTGAGATAATTGATGATACTTGACATCTACTTCTAAAGGATTTGTGAAGATTGATTTGTTAATATGTGTAAAGTGCCTTAGTATACTCAGAGAACACAACACTACATAAATATCAAATCTTTACATAGAATTCTCAACAAAATCTCGTGGACTGGAAGGCTTTCATGAATTCTGTCATGAGCTCATTTAAAGGAAAAGGAAGCACAAATCCAGGAATAAAATGTCTTTTCAATAAAATTATTTTCTAACCTAAAGTGCTGGTGTTACCTCTAAATTATCACCAGCAAACCTGTTTTCTGAGCTGTCAACATTTCACTAAACATTCTGTTTGAACTCTTACATTCTTCCTGATATTTATGAGCTAAAATCTATTTGTACTATAATGTGTTGCATTATAAATTGATTTGGATGTCTCTTGATAAAACATCACAAAAATTAGAATTAGGTTGGGCATTTTCAGTTTTCAATTAAGATTAATGATGCTTTAAAGTACTTTACCATAAATGGCAATGCATTTGTTTTGCTAGCTTTTTCACTATGATTTATCCAATGACTATGCTTTCAATTTATTAGAAAGCAGTTTTCCCTTCTAAGCCTAGTGAAACTCCCTATGTACTTTATGTGACTTATGATACTGAATACTGACATAATTTCCTAAATTTCACATCAGACTCATATCTCTGGCATTTTTCAGGTCTAACTTTCTCCTTCTCACTAAGTACTGATAGAAAGTCAATTCACAAAATGCTCTTAATCATATAAATGATTTACAAAGAACATAGACTTGAGAAAACAGAAACTATTAGTAGCAGTTCAGACATGACTAGGCAAAATTATCAGGGTAAATTTTTCAGAGGATCTCTACTCTACCATTCTAATACCTCTCCTGTTTCCCCTCTTCAGTCATTCTCAGTTACTTAATCCTTCTCTACTACCTTTCCCCTATTAAAATCTGCTAAGATCCTTCACTGTCTCTAAGATGGGAAACTATGAAGTAATATATTCTTAGAGTTGACATGGGAATTAGCAATCATCCACTTTAGGAATACTATCATCCATAAAATGTCTTTCTTGATCTCATTTTATTATACTAGATTTCCTCTGATGATGATTATCTATATGTCTTTTACATAGCTTGTTTGAACATAGTTGTTTGCTTTTTCTCTCTTCCATGACATTGTGAGTTTCTTGAGGAGAAGGATTATCTTTTGCCTTGTTTTCTTATCCCTGGTACATAGTACAAGACCTGGCACAAAACAAGTGTCTAAAAAAAGGCTTATTTACTAACTAAATGTTTAACAACAGACTCTCCAACATTGTGTTTATTTTGATTTTCATTGTTAACACTTTCTTAAGTCTCAGCAATCAAAAAAGCAATAAATTCTTCATTTATATCATTTACTGATTTTGGAAGGAAAATCTTCTCACTCATAATTTAATATTTAATGGCAAATTAGTTGAAGCTGTCTCCAACAGACAAATAATTGCCCCACTCATAATAATACCCTCTGCTACAATAACTCCTGTGAGGAGGGTGCAGTGACTCATAAGTTATCTCATTACATCTAAGGATAGTTCTATCTATTAAGAAATTTGAAGGAAGGCAGAGATAAGATGGTGGGGTAAAGTAGGAACTCACCTAAATTCTCTCAAATTCACCTCCAAACAATTATAAAATGAGTTCTTAAGAGATAGAAACAACAAAAGGAAATAATGAAACAATTATCCAGCTCAAGACAACTTAGAAGGTCAGCATGAAAGGTTTGTTTTAAAAGAGGAATGTAGTCCAGCTCAGGCTGTGTCTAGGTAAGCCATCCAGCAAACAAAAAAATCCTGAATTCCTGCATAAGCCAGCAGGCAGGCCCCACATCTCAACCAGAGCCAGCACCAAGACCCTGCAGACATAGCATACACATACCAGTGGTGAAAAATGGAACAGTTAATTTGGGGGAAACAATGCTGCTTCTACTCCAGGAATAGAATTTAACTTTAACATAAATTTGAAAATCTTCAAATCAGCTGAGAAAATGAGAAAAGGTAAAAAAAAAAAAGTTGGCCATAAAAAAATTGCTGTGATGATAGGAAAGATCAAAACACATACTCAGAAGAGGACGAAAATGTCAAAATGGTTACATGCGAAGCCTCAAAAAATGTGAATTGGTGTTGGACCCGAAAAGACCTCATGAAAAAGCTCAAAGAAGACTTAAAAAATCAAATAAGAGAGGTAGAAGAAAAATTGGGAAAAGAAATGAGAGTGATTTAAGAGAATCATGAAAAAAGGAGTTAACAGCTTTATAAGGAAGCACAACAAAATGGGGAAAAAGACGTACAAAAAATCACTGAAGAAAATAAACTCTTTAAAACTTGAATAGGGCTAGTGGAAGCTAACAACTTCCCAAGATACCAAGAAGCAATCAAACAAAACCAAAAGAAAAATAAAAAAAAAAAGAAAATGTGAAAAATGTTATTGGAAAAAAAGACTGATTTGGAAAAATAGATCCAACAGAGATAATTTAAGAATTATTGGACTATCAGAAAATCATAATCAAAAGAAGAGATTAGACATCATATTTCAAGGAAAACTGTCCTGATATCCTAGAACCAGAGGGTAAAATAGAAATTAAAAAATCCGCTGATTACCTTTTAAAACAGATCCCAAAATGAAAACTCTCAGGGATATTATAGCAAAATTCCAGGGTCCTCAGGTGAGGCTAACAGTCAGAAAGAAACAATTCAAAAATCATAAAACCACAGTCAAGGTTATACAGAATTTTGAAGCTTCTGCTTTAAAGGACTGGAAGTTTTAGAATGTGTTAATCCAAAAGGTAGAGGAATAAGGATTACAGCCAAAAATCACCCATGCAGCAAAACAGATTACAATTCCTTTGGGAAAAAAAATGGATATTCATTGAGATAGAGAACTTTTAAGTATTCATGATGCAAAGACCAGAGTTGAACAGAAAATATGATTTTTCATACATAAGACTCAAGAGCAGCAAAAAAAAATGTAAATAGTAAAGAGAAACCAAAAGAGATTTAATAAGGTTAAACTTATCATTCCTACACAGAAAAAAATATACTTGTAACTCCTAGGAACTTTATCACTATTAAAATTCATCTGGAAGAATAAAAGATCAGGAATATCAATTGAATTAATGAAAAAAGTATCAAGGAAGTTGTCCTCAGTTTTTTATTTAAAACTCTATGACAAAGCAGTAATCAACAAAATAATATGATACTGGCTAAGAAAGAATGGTGGATCAGTGGAATAGATTAGGTATGAAGGTACAGAATCAATTTACCACAAGGATCTAGTTTGATATATCTGAAGACCCCAGCTTTTGGAGCAAAAATTCACTTTGACTAAAACTATTGTGAAAACTATAAAGCAGTTTGGCAGAAACTAGGTATAAATCAACATCTTGCACTATATACCAACATAAGGTCAAAACGGGTACATGATTTAGACATATTGGGTGATACCATAAACAAATTAATTGAACAGGTGAATACTGTAACTGTCATATCTATGGAGAAGGGGAGATTTAAGACCAAAGAAGAGACAGAGAGCATTACAAGATGTGAAATGGATAATTTTGGTTATACTAACTTGAGAAAGTTTTGCTAATATTATCTTCATTTTACTGATGAGGCAACTGTGACACTCAGAGTTTGTGACTCACCCAAGATCACACAGCCAGTAAGTGTCTGAGACTAGATGTTAATTCATATCCGTTATCCTTGGCTCAATCCCCTATCTACTGCTCCATCCAACTGTTTAAAAAAGTAGAGGATATGGAGTACTACTCAAAGCCAAGGAGGTCTTGATTCTATTTCTCCCAATAGTGCATATTATTTGTGTGTCCTTGTGCAATTTACTTAGCTTCTCAGTATTATAGGCAATTCTCTAAGTCTAAAAGTTTCTCACCTACATTGTTAAAAGGAGTTTTGTTAAAAGAGTGGCCCAAAGAAATCACAGATACCCCAATTCTATAAACATAAAATATAATTAAAGTTTTGTTTGAAAAGAATTAATCCAAAAACAACAAAAGAATACCTTTGTGATCCCCTCTATTTCTTGTTTGGCTGTGAACTCTTCTACATTCATAGATATGAAAGATACTTCGTTTCTTGTGCAAATTTTCTGTTCATTGGTTTGACTACGCTCATATCCATTTTTCCTTTCTCTCTTTTTTTTTGATTTATTCTTTCTTTTTTTCATCAGTGAATGGAGGTAGGAGGAGGGAAGAAAAAATAAGTAACTGTAATAACAACAAAATAAAATAATTAAATTCTTGAAGTTAGAAGATGGAATGTGTATGTATAATGTATTGTGTAAATTATGCAAACACACACATATATATCTGTTTATCTACATCTAAATAGACAGATAAACAAATTAGAACCTTCTCAGAATCTCTAAAACCATTCTTCATTGGTGGTGACCCACTCTGCCTATACTCTAAGTTGACTAAACTCCTCAGCTTAGTTTTTAGAGCCCTTCACAATTGGAGTCGAGAGTTAATTCATATTAATCTCATCATGTACACTTATTGCCACAAATTGTATATTTGCTTTGTATTTGTTGTTTACTGTTTCTTGGACCCCATTTTTCCACCTTTTTTTACGCTTCATACAGTTACACACCTGCGATACATACTTTCCTCAGCTCTGTATCTGGAAACCTGTAGCTTCCACAACTATTTGTTCAGATGCTATTTTCTATGGGAAGAGTTAAGCAATCTATTTGCTGTGTTAGAATTTTCTCCCTCTTCTTATTATCTGCATTTATAAATATCTTAAATGCTGTATCCACTCATTATAATATAAATTCAATTAGGAATTTTTTCATATTATCTCTATATCCTATTTGGCTTGTATAGTGCCTTATATATAGAAAGTGTTTGGTGAAGTTTCTTGCATAAATAAACGATTTACATCTACAATGTGTAGTTATTCTGAGAGAAAATATAATCTGGCAAATTACAAGAAAGAAGAAAATTTGAAGTTTACATTTCAACAAAGCAATTAAAATAGGGGAAATTTATGGAAGAGTCGAACTCCTCTCTGAAAATGAATATCCATTACTATATGCCCAGAGTTCATTTAGCCTATGGTAAATGAATTACAAAAAGGAAGAACCCAGTACATTCTGAAGCAGATCATTGAATTGTTAGCTAACTCTGATTGTTAGAATTTTCTTTCTGATGAAAAATATAATTTTTTCCTGTGAATTATCTACTCATTTCTATATGTTCTGCCCTTTGGAACCAAACAGATTAAGCTAAATCATCCTTCCACAAGTCATTACTTCAAATACTTGGAAGATAACTGTCTCTATCATTTCTGGGTATCTACTTCTCTAGCCAAGGCATTCCTGATTCCTTCTATTTATCCTTGTATGACATGGAATACAGAGTTCATGTTTTCATATGCTATAAGATTTATGAATTGAAGTAGGAATACTTAGCATTGAAGAAAAGAAATAAAGTCTCAGGAATGACATAAGTGTTGTCTTCAAAGTGTTTTAAGTATTGCCAGACATATAAAGGATTAGACTTACCTTGTTTGGTGCTAAAGAGCAATGTTCTTCCTAAATTATGGTGGCCATGACTGAACACATCATTCTAGATATAGCTTCATCAAGGCAAGATACAACCATGGAACATGACCTCTTTTTTCTTGGATATTCTTCTTTTAATGTAGCACAAGAATGCATTAGTTTTTTTTTTTTTTTTTTTGGTTTTTTGGCTGTCACCTCACTCTAATGAATCATATGAACCTTGCAGTTAACAAAACCCCCAAGATCTGACTTCTTTGGTCTGTGACATGCCTAGAACTGTGCTAAGCACAGGGGATACAAAGAAAAGGAACAACATTATCTTTCCTCAAGAAGTTTATAATCTAAAGGGATTGGAAGGCAGGAAACAGAACAGACAGACAGATAATCTTAAGGATACAGTCAGGTATAATAAAAATGGGCTTCTAGAAGAGGTGGCACTTGAAATGAGTCTATTTTGAAAGCTTCTTAGAGATGATAGAGAACATCTCAAGCAGAGGTACAGAGAAGAAAAGGAGGTAGGTTTTGTGAGTAAAACATGGACCTTTATGGCCAGATCATAGAGGACATGGAGAGGGTTTTGGTGTAAAATACAGCTAGGAAAGCCAGGCTGTACAGAATTTTGAATGTTAAACAAGATTTTTATGTAATCTTGCAGGGAGCCACTGGCATTTATTGAATAGAGGAATGACATTTTCAGAACTATTCTTTAGCAAAAATCACTTTAGCAGGCATGTGAAAGATGTATTTGAGTAGAAAGACACTTGAGGCAAGGAGACTAATTAGAATCCAATTATAAAGATCCATGTGAGAGGCAACGAAAGCTTGAACTCATAGATGACTTTATAGAAAGGAGAATAGACCCATATAAGAGATACTCCAGGAATGCTAACCCTTGGCAAGTGATAAAATAAATAAGACAAGTGAGAGTCAGCAATAAATGATAACACAAAGGATTCAAATTTGATTTTTCAGGTGGTGCCTTTGACAAGGATGGAAGAAGGGTTCATTTTGGGGGTAAAATAATAAGTTCTGTTTTGTCCATGTTGAATTTGAAATACTAAAATGACACGCAGTTCAAAAAGCTCAATAACTTATGGCAATTCAGGGGTAGATCTCACATGTAATATGAGAGATAATGTATAGATCTGAAGATCAAGTGAATCAAGATAAAAGAACTCATGGGAAATAAATAAATTACCAACTAAATGCTTAATTCATGCCCTCCTGTCCACCTCATGGTAGTGTGTGATTATCCTTTCCTCCAATCTGGCCTCCTTTCAATCACCCCCGGCCCCGTTCCCTTCCCTTCTGTTTTCCTATAGCACAAGATAGATTTCTATACTCCGTTGTGTATATATCTTATTTCCTAATTGCATGTAAAAATGATTTTTAACATTCATTTTCAAAGCTTTGAGTTCCACATTCTCTCCCCTCCCTCACTCCTCACACACCCTCATTGAGAAGGCAATCAATTTGAAATAGTTCACACAAGTGTAGTCATGCAAAACACTTCCATAACAGTCATGTTGTGAGAGACTTACTATATTTACCTCTATCCTGTCCAGCTCTCCCTTTCTTCTATTGTCTCCTTTGACCTGTCCCTCCACAAAAGGGCTTCCTTCCAATTAATTACCACTTCTCTTAATCTACTGTTCCTTCTATTATCCTTGCTGTCTTGTCCCTTTCCTCCCTGCTTTCCTGTAGGATAAGATAAACTTCCATACCCAATTGAATGTGTATGTTATTCCCTCCTGAAGCCAAATCCAATGAAATGAAAGCTCACTTATTCTCTTTTACCTTTCCCTTCTTCCCCTCCATTGTTGAAAGCTTTTCTTGCATCTTTTAATTTGAGATGATTTACTACATTCTATGTTTTCCTTTCTCTTTCTCCTAGCACATTCCTCTCAACACTTAGTTTTCTTTTTTGGTTATCATCCATTCAAATTCAACTCATCCTGTGCATTCTCTCTCTGTCTCTCTCTCTGTCTGTATGTGTGCATAATGCCCATGTATATATATATGTGTGTGTGTATTGTATATGTATATACACATGTGCATATATATGTATACACACACACATATACAATGTAAATATTTCATTGGTAAAACAACTTACCTGGAAAATAAATCCAGGAGAGAAGATTTTAAAATTATTGATCTACTTGCAAACCATGATAAAAAAAGCCTAGATATCATCTTTCAAGAAATTATCAAGGAAAATTGTCCCAATATTCTAGAATCATAATGCAAAATAGAAATGGAAAGAATTCACCAATTACATACTGATAGAGATCCTCAAAGGAAAACTCCTAGGAATATTATAGCCAAATTCCAGAGTTCCCATGTCAATGAGAAAATATTACAAGCTGCCAGAAGGAAAAAATTCAGGTATTATGAAACTGTATAATCAGAATAGCACAAGATTTAGCAACTTCTACACTAAGGGGTCAAATGACTTGGAATATGATATTCCAGAGGTCGAAGCAGATAGGATTAAAACCAGGAATTACCTACCCAGAAAAACTGAGTATAATATCTCAGGTGAAAAAATGAAATTTCAATGAAATAGAGAACTTCCAAGCATTCTTGTTGAAAAGACCAGAGGTGAATAGAAAATTTGACTTTCAAATTCAAGTATCAAGAGAAACATGAAGAGATAAACAGGAAGGAGAAGCCTTAAGAAACTCATTAAAGTTGAATGTTTTACATTCCTATATGGAATGTTGTTATTTTTAACTCATCTTTTTCAGCATTAGTATAGTTAGAGGGAATATGTATGTACATAAACAGACATATATGTATCTATATATCCATATATCCATATCCATATCCATACATACATAGGCCACAAGGTGAGGAGAACACCTAAAAAACAAATTTTACTGTTGAGTGGAATGTACTTGGAGTAAGAGAAAGGGAGAGGTAGAATGCAGCAAATCATCTCACACAAAAAAGGGAAGAAAAAGCTTTTATAATGGAGAGAAAGAGAGAGAAATAAAAGGAAATAAGTGAGTCTTACTCTCATGGGATTTGGCTTGAAAAGGAATAACACACTCAAATGGATATGGAAATCTCTTTTACCCTGCAGAAAGTCAAGAGGGAAGGAGATATGAGAGGGAAGATAATAGAAGGGACAGTAAATTTGGGAAAGGGATAATCAGAAGCAAACACTACTGTGGGAGGACAGTTCAAGGAAGGGAATGATAAATTGAGGGCAGGATAAGACAGAGGGAAATGTGGTTAGCCTTTTATAATGTAACTATTATGAAAGTGATTTGCATTGTTACACATGTATGGCCTATATTGAATTGCTTGTTTTCTCAATAAAGGTAGCTGGGGAGGGAGATAGGGAATATTGAATTTAAATCTTTAAGAATGAATGTTAAAAATGGTTTTAGCATGAAATTGGAAATTAAGATATACAGGCAATGGAGTATAGAAATCTAATTTGCCCTACAGGAAAATAGAGGGGAAGGGGGATGGAAGAAGTGGTGGGTAATAGAAGGGAGGACAGACTGGAGAAAGGGGTGATGGGGTGCATGCTGTCCTTGGGTGGGGTGTGAGGAGAGATGGGGAGAAATTTTGAATTCAAATTCTTATGGAAGTGAATGTTGAGAGCTTAAAAATAAATATATTTTTTTAAAGAAAGCCAAATTTTCTATTCAGCTCTGGTTTTTGCAGCAAGAATGCTTGAAAGTCCTACATTTCTTTGAAGTTCCATTTCCCCACCTAAAGGATTATACTCAGTTTTATTGGGTAGGTGATTCTTGGTTTTAATCCTAGCTCTTTTGATCTCTGGAATATCATATTTCAAACCTTTCAATCTATTAATGTAGAAGCTGCTAAATCTTGTGTTATCCTGATTGTGTTTCCACAGTAATTGAGCTTATAACATTTTCTCCTATACCTGAGAATTCTGGAATTAGGTTATGATATTCCTAGGAGTTTTTCCTTTGGGTTCCCTTTCAGGAGATGATCATTAGATTTTTTCCACTTCCATTTTATCTTCAGGTTCTAGAATATCAGGGTAGTTTTCTTCAATGATTTCTTGAAAGATGATGTCTGCACTCTTTTTTGATCATGGCTTTCATGTAGTCCCATAGTTTTTAAGTTATCTCTCCTGGATTCATTTTCCAGGTCAGTTGTTTTTCCAATGAAATACTTCACATTGTCTTCTTTTTTTAAATTCTTTTTGTTTTGTTTTATAATTTCTTGATTTCTCACAAAGTCATTAGATTCTATTTTCTCCACTCCAATTTGGAAGCAATTATTTTCATCAGTGAGCTTTGGGACTTCTTTTTCCATCTGGTCAATTTTGCTTTTTACAGTGTTCTTCTCTTCATTGGTTTCTTGCACCTCTTTTGCCATCCGGGTTAGTCTAATTTAAAAGGTGTTATTTTCTTCAGCACTTTTGGGGTTTCCTTTAGCAGGCTGTTGATTCATTTTTCATAATTTTCTTGCTTCACTCTCATTTCTCTTCCTAATTTTTCTCTACTTTTCTTACTTGATTTTCAAAATTTGTTTTAAGCTCTTCCACAATCAGAGACCAAAGCCATGGAGACTTTGGGTTCTGGGAACTTTGGCTTTTCTGCCTTCTTCTGGTTGTGTTTCTTTATCTTTTTCATCACCAATGATATAAGAAAATACCTTTTCACTAAGAAAGTAATAATTTATAGTCTATTTTTGTTTCCCTCATTTTCTCATTTTCCCAGTCAATTACTTGACTTTTGAGGTTTTGTTAGGTGAAGGGCTCCATAAACAGTTTCTGTTTCAGCATTAGCTGCTGGCACACTGGGGCTGGGTCCAGTGCCTTGTTGAGGGTTGGATCCAGGTTTGGATCTGGGTCTCGGTCTAGGGCTGAGGTGAGATCACACTCCCCTCTCAGGCAGGGGAGAGATCCTTCCCACTGACCTTCAAAAGCTGTCTTTGGCTTTTGTAGGTTGAGAAGTCTGGACACCACAGAAGCTACCAGCAATTCAGTCCCCTAAGGCATACTCCAGTTCCATCTGTGTAGGAGACCCATATCAAATTGCACTCTGCCCCCCGACCCTGGTACGATAGACCCTTCCTATTGACCTTCCATATTTTTTGGACTGGAAATCTGTTTTCATCCATCATTCTCTTTCTTCTGCTACGTTAGAATTTGTTCAGTGTTGTTTTTAAGGATTGAGATTTAGCAGATCCCTGCTTCTATTCCACCATCTTGGCTCCTGAGTCCTCATTTTTCTGATGTCTGAACTGGGAATAGATATTTGTCCTGAAATGCATACCCTTTGATTCCCTTCTCCTCTGATGTCAAAGGTACAGCCAATATGAACAATTAAATAATGCAGAAAGGAGAAGGAAACTAAGGACAGAACCCAGGAAAATACTCACCATGGACATTACAGGGATGAAGAATCAGGAATGGGAGAAGAAAACAGACAAGTAAGAGGAGAATAAAGAAAGAGGGATGTTATCTCCCCACCACCAGTGCCAAAAAAATGAACCACAAAGGTAAGAATATCCAGGCAAAGGAAGTAACTAACAGGGTCAGATTCTGAAGAGGATTTAAGAAAGATAAGTTGAGAAGAAATGATTAGATTTGATAATGCATCACATGCTAATGGAAATCACTGGTAATTGAAGGACAGCAATTTTAGCTAAATGATGAAGCAAGAAGTCAAACTAGAGAAGGTTAAGAAGATACAGAAAAGAAAGGGAATACAGGTACTTATATAGAGATTGTTTTCAGACAACCTCCCATCTAGCCACATGCAACCAGATGTACATATGAAATTGACTTTTGGAACCTCTCAAATAAACTTCAGGTGTCCCTATTGGATTTCTTATTTGATTCAAACCAGGGCTATAAAAATGTTATAGAAAATGTCTCTGATATCCATTGTGTGAGCTCTATGTCATCCCCAATTTGCGGTGATGGTGTTATGAGACCTGTACACTTAAAAGGAAAAGGCCAGGTCTGTGAAAGAAACTCAGTCCTTGAATTTTTCTGTTATATTTCATCAATCCAGATCACTGGCCACTGCCCAAGGAAACTGGCCTACCCCAGCCCACCTAGATAACTTAATTAGTTCAGTTGACAGTGTTTTAGTGCCACTTTTGGCCCACCCCAGACTACTCATCACTCCTTAACCCCACCTAGTTCCTTTCACTGCCCTTTTTTCTATATAAGCATAAGCACCAGCCTCATTAAATTGCAGATTCACTAAGAATCTAACCTTCTCCTATAGGTTACAATAGACCTTGTCATTTGACTGAAAGATGGCTTGAGTACTTGAATTCTTTTCAGGCAGATCTGCCCTGTGTTCTGACACTTGGGGTTCTCAGAAACCCCAAACCACAAAAGAGGCATCTGGATGTTTCATAATCATCTTATTATTAACTTTTTGTGTCATTTTTGGGACTGGTAAACTGAATTAAATGGGGCACAGATCTCTGGGACACTCTTATAGATACCTCCTAAAAATGGCATCAATCAATTTATAAAGACTATTTTTTGAGTTTAATCATTGAACCAGTTCTATATCCAGGTAATTTAAGGATAATCTCACCCACAATTTTCCGTAAGTGTAGTATGAGATGTTTCATCAATAAGCTAGTAAGTAATCCATCATTAATTTAGATTTGAAAGAGGCCTTAGAGGTCAGTCTAAGCATTCTTAGACACTGTCAACCTGAAAGAAAGAATATTACCAAGGTAGCAAAAGAATAGAATTTTTAATAGATGCAAAAATATCACAATTCAGTGCCATCATGCAGCACAAGAATACTAGAGTACCCAATAGGTGGGAGGGTTCAAGTTTAAATAAAAATTCTCACAAGAAAGTCCATAGAGGAGGCCAGGGAACATTTAGAAGTGGCAAAATAGGCAGAATTTGGAGTGTGGAGAACTCCTATTTTTGATTGCTTTTGATAGCCCTCCTTTTAACTAGTTTTGATTTCTCTCAAGTAATTCACAGCTCTGGGACTGGTCAAGGTCAGTACCTAGTCAGTTGCATGTAACAACACCAATAGTCTTTATGATCAATCATTTCAACAAACTCAACATGGCAGGCATTCATTAAGTACCCACTATTTGCAAGACATTGTGATAAGCCCTGGGGATTCAAAGATTAATACTAATAGCAATAGCTAATATCTATATAGTGCTTTATATTTTGCAAAACATTTTAAAAATGTCATCACATTTTACCCTCAAAACAACTCTGGGAAGTAAGTGCTATCATTATTCCCACTTTACAAATGAGGAAATTAAAGATAAATTAATTGCTCAGTCACTGGGCACAGAAATATTTCAGGATGAGTTTGAACTCAAGTTTTCCTGAATCCAAATCCAGCTCTCAATTCACTGAAACACTTTAATGGACCTGAAGTCAAGAACTAACCTGCCTCTTTGTGTTACTGTGAGGGTAAAATGAGAAAGTATCTGTTGAATGTTTTGAAAACTTTAAAATACTAGATGGGTGATAGCTATTCCTACTATTGCAGCAGCAATAGCTACTACTATTAAAGATTGTAAAATTGAAATATACATACGTATATATATATATATAAATTCTATTTTGCGTAGACTTAATCAAACTAGATTTAATATGCCCTTTCTTTATTCCTTCCCCTTGTAAACTTCACCCACTATTCACATTCTGGAGAAATTTTTACTAAAGGTAAAGTTTTCAATCTTATAATTACCTTTAACCTTGTAACCCCTTTCATCACCCATTTTCCAAAGAAATTTGATTTACATAAAAGGTCAAATCTCATCAATTTAAACCATTGTAGCAATTTCCATTCTGCCTGCAGAATAATTCCTTCACCTGAAAATCTTTGTCTTATGAATTGGATCACAGTCTTGTCTGCCTTAAGGGAATCTCAGTGGGGTATATCCAAATGATGTAATATCACTACTTTATCATCAGCTAATCAGAAGAAGATATATCCATATGGATGGGGATTTTGATCTATCATCTTGGTAATTGTTTTGTCAGCCTTCACTCAATGTCTTTGGTCATTAAGAGAGGCCATAGACATCATTTATTGGTAATTGCTAGTCTTATATGAAATGAATTGTACACAGAACTTTCTTTCTCAGCATTTTTCTCCAAACAAAACAGTTGTCTGTGCCCTCAAATGACTTGCATTGTACTGAATATATACAATATGTACACAAGATAAGTAAAAAGAAAATGTAATTACAGGAGAGACTAAACTTGAGGGGTCATGGATAAAAACAGAAGATTTGTGAGTCAGAGATTTAAAGGAAGCCTTCTCCAGATATTGTAAATGACCTGTACTAATGCTAGTGGTGAAAGACAGAAAACATTTTGGGGAATAAACTTGTGCTCCAGTTTGACTGGGATATGCTGTTTATGGAAAAGAAGTTGTTCCAAACAAAGATATAATAATAGGAAGAAACTTGGTTGTAGATAACTTATAGAGTTACAGGTTCTTGAGAAGTGAGCCAGTAACTAAGTATTTATTAAGCACCTCCTATATGCCAGGCACTGTGCTAAATAGCTATTTAATCTTCAAAGAAATAAGAAACTGGTGGAAGTTTTCTAGCAAAGACACATAATGATTAGTTTTATGAACTAACAAGATTATTACATGTATGTAATAAATATATATGGAAAAAAATAGAGAAAAGGAAATGATTTGAAGCAGAGGAGCTGTCTTCTGCAGTCCAAATAAGAGATGATAGAGGTGTGAAATACTATTATGGATGAATAGGTAGAAGGGAATGGATATGAGAAATAATGTGGAGGCAGAAGCAATGAGATTTAGGAACAGATTTGATGTAGGGAGTGATGGAGAGAGAAAGAGGTATTTGAGATTACAGGTTTGGACATGATGAATTTGAGGTGCTGACATGATTCCCAGAGGGAATGTCCAATAAGCAATTGACAGTATGGGGAAAGAATTATGGCGAATACTAGGAATGTAGATTTGGAATCCCTTTATTTACAAATGATTGCTAAAGTCATAAAAACTGATGAGAAAGTCAAGAGAAAATGAATAGCAAAAGAAGGCTCAAGAGAAAGGTCAGGGCAACACCTATGCTGAGGTGTTAGGTAATGAATTCAGCAAAAGACACAAAGAAGAGTCAGTTAAGGTGATAGAAGGGGAAGCATAAGAGTATAGTGGCAGGGTAAAAAAGAAAGGAGAGGTTAGGGGCAGAGCCAAGACGCCAGAGTAAAAGGAGAGCTCTCCCCCAAAGCCCTTCAAAATATCTGTAAAAATGACTCAAAACAAATTTAGAGCCATATAACCCACAAAAATGACATAGTGAAACAATCCCCAGACCAAGAAAACTTGGAAAGTCAACAGAAATTGTCTTTTACACCAGGCAGGGAGCAGAACACAGTCAGGCATAGGGCACACACCACAGACCTGCTGGAGTAGGCCTCAGAAGACATAATTGTTGTCATCTGTGGCAGTTTCCAGACTTCTCAACCCACAAATTCCAAAAAGGCCAGTGGGTAAACTCTGGGACCTTGGTTAAAGAAGAGCTCATGGTCTGTCTGATCCAGCCCCAAACCCAGGATGGTAGGGGTGGTGGTGGAAGTAACTGGCAATTGCAGCAGTGGTAGCAACAGCAACAGTAGGTAGAAGAAGATGCTCTTGGAGCTCTGTGTATACATATGGTGAGAGATCAAGCAGCTGATATAAAATCCCTGAGGTCTGGGACAGCATCCCTACTCCCATCCCCATTCCCACTTGAAGAACAACTGTACCTTGAAAAAGAGTTAGAGAATCAAATATTTGGATGGGAAGATGAGTAAACATTATAAAAGAACTCAGACAATAGAATCTTACTTTGGTGACCAGAAAACTCAGGGTATGCAACTGATGACTAGAGGAGAGTCAAAGCTCCTACATCAAAAGCCTCCAAGAGGATTATAACTTGGTCACAGCAGAGTTCAAAAAGAACTTTGAAAACAAACTAAGAGAAGTAGGGGAAAATTGGGACATGAAATGAAAATGATGCAAGAAATTAATGAAAATCAAGTAAATAACTTATCAAAGGAGACCCAAAAATATACTAAAAAAAAAAAAAAAACCTTAAAATATAGACTAATCCAAATGGCAAAAGAAGTCCAAAAAAAGCAATGAGAATGCCTTAAAAGTCAGAAGTGGCCAAATGGAAAAGAAGGTGCAAAAGTTCACTGAAGAAGGTAATGCCTTCAAAATTAGAATGCAGAAAATGGAAGCTAATGACTTCATGAGAAATCAAGAAATTATAAAACAGAACCAAAACAATGAATAAAAAGAAGTCAATGTGAAATATCTCATTAGAAAAGTCATTGACCTAGAAATATATCCAGGAGAAATAATTTTAGAATTATTGAACTCCCTGAAGACAATGATCAAAAAAGAGCCTAGAAATCATCTTTCAAGAAATTATCAAAGTCAACTGCCCTACTACTTTAGAACCAGAAAGGAAAATAGAAATTGAAAGAATATACCAATTGGCTCTGGAAAGAAATGCTAAAAGGAAAACTCCTAAGGATATTGTAGCCAAATTTCAGAGTTCCCAGGTCAAGGAGAAAGTATTACAAGCATTCAAAGTATTACAAGGCATACAAGCATATGTGTAGTACACATTACAATTCAAGTATTATGGAAATAAAAGTAGGATATCACAAAATCTAGTAGCTTCTGTATTAAGGGATCAAAAGACTTGGAATATGATATTCCAGAGATCAAAGGAGCTAGGATTAAAACCAAGAGTCACCTACTCAGAAAAACTGAATATAATTCTTCAGGGGAAAAATGGAAATTGAATGGAATAGAGGACTTTCAAGTATTCTTGATGAAATGACCAGAACTAAATAGAAAATACAAGCAGCAAGGGAAGCATGAAAAGGTAAACAGGAAAAAAAAAATCATAAGGCACTTAGTAAAGTTGAAGTGTTTATATTTGTACATGGAAGGAAAGATGATATTTGTAACTCATGAGACCTTTCTCAGTATTAGAGTAGCTCTAGGAGATAGATTAGATGGATAGTCAGATAGAAAGAGAGGGAGAAGGAGAGAAGGAGAGAGAGAGAGAGAGAGAGAGAGAGAGAGAGAGAGAGAGAGAGAGAGAGAGAGAGGGAGGGAGAGGGAACAGGGTAAGTTGAATATGAAGGGATGATATCTAAAAATAAAATTAAGGAGTGAGAGGAATATATTGGATTAAATAAAAAGGGAGAGATAGAATGGGGTAAAGTATCTCCCATAAAAGAGACAAGAAAAAGGTTTTATAATGAAGGGAAAGACGAGTGAGGTGAGAAAGAATGCGTGAACCTTGCTCTCATCAAGTGTGGCTTTAGGAGGGAATAATATACATGCTCAATTAGGCATCTTACCCTACATAAAAGTAGGAGGGAAGGAGATAATAGGAGGGGAGTGGATAGAAGAGAGGGCAAATTGGGGGAGGGGTAGTCAGAAGCAAACACTTTAGAAAAAGGGCAGGGACAAAGGAGAAAATAGAATAATTGTTGAGGGGATAGGATGAAGGGAAATATAGTGACTGTTATGGGGGTGTTTTGCATAGCTACACATGTATACTCTATATTGAATTCCTTGCCTTCTTAATGGGGGTGGGTGGTGAGGGAAGCAGAGGAAAAGTTTGGAACTCAAAGTTTGAAAATCAAATGCTAAAAATCATTTTTACATACAACTGGGAAATAAGATATACAGAAAATGGGGTATAGAAATCTACTTTGCCCTTTAAAAAAGTAAAGGGGAAGGGGAGAAGAGGGGAGGATGATCAAAGGGATAGCAGACCTGGAAGAGATGTAATCGGAATGCATGTCATCTCAGGTTGGTGGAGAGGGGAAATGGGGAGAAAATTTAGAACTCAAAATCTTGTGGATATGAATGTTGGAAATTAAAACTAAATAAATAAATGTAAATGCAAAAAAAGGAAAGAGAGAAAAAATGGAGAGAATACTTAGAAAAAAGGGCATGATTCTCCATATCCAAGACTATAGAGAAGTAAAAGAAGAGAACTGGAAAAAGGCCATTGCAGTTGGCAATTAAAAGATTTTATTGGTAACCTTTAAAAGAGTACTTTCAGTGAAGCAGTTGGGTTGGAAGACAGATTGCAAGAAGATGGGAAATGTGTGGGAAGTAAAGAAGTGAAGGTGGAGAGTGTTGGTAATTCTTCCTAAGCTTTTGACAGTAAATTTTAGAACAGTAACTCAATGAATGATCAAATACCTTCCACAAAAATATCTAATCCTATTGTCCAATTTTATTTCTATTTGCATTATTTAAGATGCATATTTTTAAAATTTTGTAAATTGAAAAGTGCAATTTTTGTAGTAATGCAATGATAGAGTTTTTATGATGTCTCAATAAGGACACCAGAATGATACAACCCTTCAAAGGCTTACCATTGCCATTTATCCTGCCCATGCACTCCTTGAACCACTGGAACTTGCCATTTGTTCCTCCACTGAACCCTTAGGATTTCTGTGCTCTATTAAATGTTGCCTTCCTCACTTAAAGTGTGAACTTCTTTAGGAAAGGGAATGCCTTAATATTTCCACTTCTATCTTTAACACTAAGGCTTGTGGTTGGTATATAGTGCTAAATAAGTTTTTATTCATTCCCTCAAAGAATTAACTGGTAATATGATTTGATGTTGTCTTAAAGATAATTTTTCTTTCCATTTTCAGAAAAAAAGAAAGAATCCAAATGTAAATGCATTTTGCCCACTATGTTAAAAAGAAATAGGTCTGATTTGGTACATGTAAGATGAAAAAAATAACTGATACTCAGTATTAAAATATGTGTGTATATGTGTGTGTGTGTGTACACACACACACACATATACACACATATATTTATTTACAAGCTTTCACTCAGTTCCATTTTCTTTATGATACAGTTAATGATCCTTTAGTTAAAAGTTTTCAAAATTTATTCTTGAATTTTGTGTATTTTTGCAATGTTTCAAATTTGACTTTGAGATGATAATGTCTATTGAAAGCTATTGAAGAAATCTGAATTTCCTTCATAAGACTCTTTTAAAAGCTAGGTAGGTCTTTCTCTGCATCCTGGAATGCTCAAATTCATTCTAAAATACATTTTCTCTTGGTCATCAGGTACCTACTAACACATGTCTTAGCTTAGTGTTCATCCACAAAATATACACATGTCATCTTAGGAGACTAAATATGAACCAGGAGGAAGAGTTCTAGCAAAATCCCTAAAGACGAACTATATGGGTTCAATATATATGGGTTTTCAATTGGACCTCAACCTGAATCTATTTCCCTCCCTTCGCACCCCATTCCCAGTTTATCTAGAACAGAATATTGCCAACCTTGAAAGTAAAGGTAGATGGTGCCCTCGATAGATGGAGAGACCTGAAGTCAGAAAGACCTGAGTTCAAAATCTGACTTATTGACACTTAGTAACTGTATACCTTGGGTAAATCACTTAAATTGTCTTACCTTCTATTAGTTCATCTGTAAAGTAGATATTTTAGTAGTGCTTACCTTTGGGGATTGTCATGAGGGTCAAATGAATTAAAACACATGATGTACTTTGCAATGCTTAAAGTCAGATGTAAGTGCTAGCCATTAAATTTAGCAATACGTCCTAGCATCATCCCCTTAGAACAGCAGGTTCTGGTGGCAGTATTAGCATTGGGAACTGAGACCTGGATGAATTTCATGAAAGAAAGGAAGAGTCTTGGCTCCATAACGAAAGAAAATTGTCACATGTAAGGGCAACTTCTTGAGCAACACACAAAAGGAAGAAAAGGACTTTCAACTTTCAGGAATTGTGAGTTAACCATTTGTCACATGCAATCTCAGAACTTGAACTCACTCTCCCCTTGGTTCCGTATGTACTTGGGGGAGAGTGTCACAGACAAGGGAGGGGCTATTTTGAAGTAAGCATTCTCAATATACCATCTTAATAAATACTGCTTTCAGAAAGCTAATTGAGGCTAACTACATTTTCATTTAAACATGGATAAGAGCAGACTGTGAGTGGTTCATGAGATATAATATGAAAAAAAATCCAACTTGATATCCTACGTGGCTACCCCTAGAGCCCTGAGAGGATGTAGCTAGCAACACTTTAGTAACTTGACTGGTCAATGACAAGAAGTTGGGATAATGACCTCAGATGATATGCTTCAAGAAAATGTTGTACCTTCCAATTTATTCATTATAATTTCCTGTTCCCTACAAAGAGAGTTAAGACCCTAGTTTTGATCATTTTTGTTCCTTGTGGAGTAAAATCAATAGTAGGAAGAAAGTATGATTTATTGGAAATCACAAAAATAACATCTTTATACAGATATACACACATATATAAATATATATATATATAATTAGATGAATAGTTTCATAATATATATTTATATACCAAAAAAGATAATGTTCTATATTTTTCTTCCAGTATATATATATATATATATATATATACATACGTGTGTATGTGTATTATATATATAATGTGTGTATGTGAATATATAATATAAATATTTGTGTATATACATGTATATGTGTGTATACATGTGTATACATGATGTATATATGCATTCACACACATGAGGTACTCAATAAATATTCATTGCATTGAATCATCTTATACTGAACTGAAAGTTATTGTGTTGAATCATCTTATACTGAATTGGACTGGACTGGACTGTATTAGAAAATCCTAACAGTGAGTTCTTTTTTCTCTCTGTGGTTTTATCTCTTTGTCTCTCTCTGTCTCTGTGTGTGTGTGTGTGTGTGCGCGCGCATGTGTGTGTGCATCTCTCTCTCAGTTGACCAATGGGATAAATGATTCCATCAGGCTAGAGCTTGAAATTCCCCTGATGTGCTCAGTGTGTATAACCCTCAAGGACTCAATGAAATCTTCAAGCAACTTTAAGGTATCATTGTAGGACTTCCTAATCAGGAGGGAAATTTTCATGTTTTAAACTGAAGGAACCTTTCATTAACTATGTGACAGGAAAGTGGATTACTAAAAATTTTCTTGTCGTTTCTTAGGCTTGATAATATATGTTTTTATCATTTGTTCAGGGGCACCAAGAAAGAAATTTATATGAGACATAAATAGTGACCAGTTAAAAAATAAAAGTAAATGCAAAAATAAAAATCAATGGGACATTTAATACTCTACTCATGACAAAGAACCTTTCATTTAAGACTTCCAGTAAAATGAGTGTTCAATGGGAAGATTTCTGGGAAGATGATGGAGTAGATCAGAAAATCTCAAAATTTTTCTCCACAAAAGAGATAAAATAGAGTGTCAGGGTGAGCATAAAGAAGTAATAAATAAGAGCACCAGCAGAACTAAGGTCCTCCGAGGACAATCAGATAAGATCTGAAGAAAAATTCCAGGATGATGTTTCATCTTGCTGAAGAGTAAAACCTCCAGGCTAGGGACTGCTTAGACAAACAAATGGTCATCCCTGGGGTTAGGTAAGTTCCTGGGACAGTGAGGGGAGTTGGGCATCTGAACTTGGGAAGATCTAGGGAAACTCCTGACAAGAAACGTCAGACATAGCTGTGGTGCAGAGATGCAGTGGGGGTGAGAAGGATCCAGCACATGCCGAGTGAGTGCAGAAGTAGTAGGGCAGAAGCTCCCTATCTGTGGGCACTTACAGAAGTTTGTACATCTTGGTTTCAGTTTAGAGTCAGAGGGGAGACCTGAAGTCAACCTGAGGCCAGAGACACTATTCCCCACACTGCAGGACTAGAGGTTATTAAAAGAAAAACAAACTATTACCAAAAAAAAATTGAACAGGCAAAGGAGAAAGAATCCAACCAGAGTAGCTTTCTGCTACTCTGAGAACAAAGAAGACTGGCGTTCATCTTCAGGGAAGATTACTGAAGCAAAGAAATGCTCTTCTACCCCAAAGAATAACATCAAATAATCATCTTCCTTGAAAGAATTAGGAGAACTTAAAAAACACTATAAAAATCAAATGAGAAAGTTTGAGAAAAAACTAAAAATTAGAATATTCCAAGAAAAAATAAGATTATGACAAGAAAGTCAACCAATTAGGAAAGGAGATCAAGACTCTTAAAGAAGAAAATGATTCCTTGAAAATATCAAATGGGAAAGTGGAAGACAGTGAAGTTACAAGAGATCAAGAAATAAAAATAAATAAATAAATAGAAATGGAAGGGAAAGTGAAACATCTCATGAGAAAAACAACTGATCTGGAGAACAGATCAAGGGGAGAAAACAAGAATAATTGGAGTACCTGCAAGTTATGATAAAAAAAGAATCTTGATAAAATAATACAAGAAATAATTAAAGAAAATTGTCCTAAAGAATTAGAACGAGAGGAGAAAGTAGGAAAAGAATCCACATATTACCACCTAAAAGAGATCTTAGGAGGAAAACTCATTGGAATATTATAGTCAAATTCTGAAAACCCCAGCTCAAAGACAAAATCTTACAAACAACAAGAAAATAAAACAATTGACATATAGAGGAACCGCGATTAGAATCGTACAAGACCTAGCACTGGCAACACTAAAAGAACACAGGTCTTGCAATAGTATATCTTGAAGCGCAAAAAACAAAACAAAACAAAACGAAAAACACAAAAACTGGGCTTTGGGCTGAAAATATCATACCCAGCAAAGTTAAATATAATTCTGAATGAAAATACATAGACATTTAATGAATTTTAAGACTTTCCACACTTTGTTAAAACAAACAAACAAAAAAAAAACACCTTGAACTTAATAAAAGATTTCACATACATGAGCCAAGTGAAATGTAAGTTACCTATCAATAACCAATTACACAGGACTCAATGAGGATAGACTGTTTACCTTTTATGTATATAAAATGCAAAACCTAAGTCTACGATTGTTACCACTGATTAGATGGCTTATAAGAAAGATTGGGGTAGATATAAATCTGATATGACTTCCAAACATAAAAACAATCAAGAGTAGCTAAAAGGGTAATTTTCTCATACAAATGAGGTACGTAAGGAAGAACCAATACAAAATAATTAGATGGGGGTGAGAACTATTAACTCTGGAAACCTGCTTTCTTCAGAAATGAGTTCAAGAGGGAAGAATACACATTCATCTAGAAGAGTATTAAAATCTTCTAAATTTGGAAAGAAATAAATTTCTAAGGTGATAGGGAGGGGGAGCAAGATAAGGGAGGGATTTTTAGAGGGGAGGGTGAGGGAATAGGTCAAAAGGTAAAGCTATAGAAAGGTGTTTAGAGCAAAGGGAATGCTATGATAAGAGAAGGATTCTTGGGAAAATAAGCAGGTACTGTTAGAGGAGAGGGTGACGGAATAGGAAAGAGGTGCAAAAAAGGGTATTTGGATTTATTGGGAAGGGGAAGATGAGGGAGAGATTGTTGTACAGTGGGATTGACTAAGGAAGTAAAGGAGGGCAAGGCAGCAGGTAAAAGTAAATTAGAGGAGTTAAGATAGATAGGAAAAAGAGATGTGCCAACATAAAAGCCAAGATCAGGAGTAAAATCTCTTAGGGAAAGTATATGTTTAGATATGCATGCATGTATGATACCCACAGCAGCCACCATGACTATGCAGGTATATTTCCAGAAAAAAATCACAAAATATAAACTCCCTTCTTCAAAGATGAAACCAAAATATTTATTCAGATATCAGAAATCCAATTCCGCCATGATGACAAGGAAATTTGCATATATTACCAGTAGAAGGAGGACCACTATCCTCAAGTCTTCAGTCTGTAAGACCTCCCCACAAACAAACTCTCTTAGGAAACATGCCCCTCTCTCACCCAGGCTAGTTGCTCTGCTCTGTTTTGCCTGCTGCCTCTCTCTCAGCTCCACTTCACTCTCTTTTCCAGTTGCACCCTCCCTGTTCCACCCATTCAGCAAGCTCTTCCCACCATGGACTTCATGTGATTCAAACTGTGGGATAGACCAAAATCTCAAAGCAGGTCATATGGGTCTATTAAGGGCCAAGGAAGATCTTCAAATTACCTTAACATTAAAGAAGGGGACAAAAAGAGCAAAACAAAAAAAAAATTGAACAACAGAAAACAAGAAAAAATCTATAAGGAAGCAAAAATGGACAGCTTTCAACATAACATGCGGTATTCAACATATAGGTTTTCATAAAATGGAAAATTTTTGCTATATATTCTGAATTTTCTTCTACCTTCTACTGAGCACATCATTTTTTTCTTTTTTTCTTTTCTTGTTGCATATTTAAGTTTAATATTTAAGTTTATAATACAATTTCTTTTTTCTTTTCTTATTACATACTTAATAATATTCATCTAAAAGAAAAATAGTTTAACTAAATGGGTCAAGAAAACTAACTTTGAAAGACTGTTTAAGGATCCATTTGGCACTAGACAAATGCAATCGAATTGAGTGTCCACTAGACTAACCCAAGTAAGAATTTGTTTTACTCTTTCCCAAATACAGTCATAAGGTCTGAAAAATAAATTTATATTATATCATATCATATCATGTCATGTCATGTCATGTCATATATATCACATTATATTATATTTTATTACATTACATTGTATTATGTTATATTAGTGTGTATAAACTACTGTTTGATATTGAACAGGATATTAATATCCATAAACTTCTTCATTTTGAAAGTGATAGGACTATTTGGATTGAGTGCCTCAAAAGTGAATATTCATAATATGATTTTATGTAAGGAAATACTGAAATCAAGTTCATGAATTTATGAAGCAGAAATAAGTAGCTACGCTAAAATTTGAATGGTGGATAAATTAAAGTTCATGGCAGTATAATTCTGTGACCATTTATAATTACTTTTCTGTTCTTTTTAATGAAAGCCTACAACTATACTCCTTTCAAATTGTTTGTATCCAGGCTGTAGTTTCATGGCATTTTTTGGGTATGTGTGTGTGTGTTTGTGTGTGTGTGTGTGTGTGTGTAATTTTGATAATGTTCATGTCCTTTTTTGTTTTGTTTTGTTTTTCTTTTCTCCTTTCCCAGTAGACTATTTTCCACTTTAACATTTGACATAATTTGTACAGTAAACATTAGCCCAGACTGCCAAGCTGTTTGAGAATTGATTGTGGACCCTTTCATACTCTGTTTTTACTGTCATAGACACAGTTTGGTTTGAGATCATAAGTTGTTACAGGCCCCTGATGATGATTATGTTATGTTATTATGGGAGTATAATTAGTGTTTGTTGATATTATAATTTACCATCCATGTAGCCCACTGTCTACAGAAACTATAATGTGTCCAGATTCAGAAACAATGCTTGATCAGAGAGTTGGCAGTCCTAAAGAGAAGTGCAAGCAAACAGGTGGAGAGGTAGAAAAAAAGCTATATACAATATGGGAAGGAGTGAATGTTTTCATGGGATATCAAGATAAGGAGGCTGGTCATTCTATACACTAGTTTCTTAAAAAGCAATTATTTAGTACTGACTTGGTGCCATATAGGACAGCAAGATGGTACAGTGGACATCGTGCTTGGCTTGTAATCAGGAAGAACTCATCTTTCTAATTTTAAATCTGGTCTCAGAGACCTACTAGTTGTGTGATCCTGAGCAAGTCACTTTACTTTGTTGCCTCAGTTTCTGCATGTGTAAAATGAGCTGGAGAAGGAAATGGCAAACGATTCCAGTTCTTTATCAAGAAAACCTTAAATGGGATAACAAAGAACAGACACAACTGAAACAACTGAACAGTAACAACAACAGTGGTGTCGTGTACTCTGCTAGTTACCAGGATAAAAAGAAAAGAAATACCCCTTGCTCTCAAGGGCATTACATTTATTTGAAGGAAAACTTACATACACACAGAGGAAATATAAAATGCACAGAGGATAAATTTAAAGTCATTTCCTTTTTTATAAGGAATATTTTTTCCTCCTTACGACCTTTCCCCACTGACTGAAAAAGAAGAAATAAGAGAGGAAGGAGGAAGGAAAAACAGAAGGAAGGAAAAAGTAATTAAGGAAATATGGAGAGAATGAAGGAAGAACAGAATCTTTTCATCTGTCTAGTCAAATAAAATAAATACATTGATCAAAAATAAATAACAAATAAAGTTACATAAATTAAATTACCAAAATACAAAGCAATTTCAGAGGGAGGGAATAGCAACTGAAGAGAATTGGGATAGTT
This sequence comes from Bettongia penicillata ogilbyi, assembly GCA_023548195.1. Classification (NCBI taxonomy): domain Eukaryota; kingdom Metazoa; phylum Chordata; class Mammalia; order Diprotodontia; family Potoroidae; genus Bettongia; species Bettongia penicillata. The sequence continues at coordinate 1,836,727 of JAJHZJ010000318.1, read as the reverse complement.
TTTATGTAAGAGACAGAACTTCAATTGAGCCTTGAAGGAAATGAGAAATGTCAAAATGAAGAGAGAGAGCATTCTTGGCATTGAGTACTGCCTCTGCCATGGCACTGAGATGGGAGACAAAATAAAATGTACTAGAAATAGCAAAATGTACAGTACGATTTCAATGTAGATTTATACAGGAGAATAATGCACAAGAAGCCTGGAAAGAGAAGCAGTAGCTAGGTCTCAAATGGCTTTAAATTCCATAAATTAATTCTTTTACATGTAAAATCCTGGTATATAATATGTTACTCTCATGCCCATTTACTTTTTTCATGACATTTCTCTTCAATGAAAAATATCCTCCTATATATGTTCAGATTACTTTCTAAAAATAAAACACAACAAAACAAAAACATGTTTTTAAATATTTTCCTAATTGTTTTCCCACATTCAACTCTTTCCTCTCCAATCCTTTTCCATGGAAGCAAAGGTAATTACTCTATAGCACAGATCTGACCATGTCACTCCACCACTCAACAAAATCCACTGGCTATATAATTGGTTATACACTGGCCATAAACTCTAAGGTCAGCTTCATCAAATTCCTCTCTCTGACACTTACATGTTTCCAACCTACTTATGTAATTTTATCATATATTACTCTATATTCTCTCTCATTCAGTCAAATTAACATTAATTCTATTCTTGCCATATAAACTCTGTCTTCTAGTTCTGCATCTCTGTTCCTTTATTAAAGCTATCTCCATACCCATAACGCACTCACTCCTCACTTCTGTTTCTTAATTTATGTAAAGGCCAAATCAAGTATGGCCTTCTATATGAGATTTTTTTTTCTGATTCTATAAACTACTGTGCCTTCTCTGATAAAATTATTTGACATATGTATATTTATTGTATACATATTTATGGGGACCATCTTGTATTTCCCAAGATAGATATAATATAGACTTGTGGTTAAGAGATTGGTTTGTTTTGTCTTTCATTTTTGAAGAGGACTAAAATGACATTACCATGATAAAGTGAAGTTTCAGTGTGTCCAACTGTGACTGATAAGATCAACACAAGTTCAGAATGCTGTACCACAGATTGGGCACAGATCATCCATATGAATATTTGGGGTAGATACCCCAAATTCACACATTCTACATTTACTTTGTGCTGTCTCAATTCTGCTTTGCTCATAGAGCACAACACCCTTTCTAATGTGGGCACGCCATGCTGAGTAGTCATATGCCAGTGTCTCCCATGTTGCACAGTCAAATCCAAAGTTCTTGAGAGACAGCTTGAAAGTGTCCTTGTACCACTTCTTCTGACTCACCATATGATCACCTGGCCCCATGAGAGTTCTCCATAAAATAGTCTTTTTGGCAAGCATATATTCTGCGTTTGAACAACATGGCCAGCCCATCGGAGTTGCACTCTCTGAAGCATAATTTGAATGCTTGGCAGTTCATCTCGATTAAGGACTTCAGTGTCTAGTATCTTATGCCAGGTGATTCTCAGAATCTTCCCAAGATAGTTCAAATGGAAGTGATTCAGTTTCCTGGCATGGCATGGGTAGACTGTCCATGTTTCACAGGCATACAACAATGAAGTCAGCACAAAGGGTCTGTAGACCTTCAGTTTGGTAGTCAGTTCATCTCTTCTCTCCCTAAGTTTTCTTCAGAGCCTCCCAAACACTTTGCTAGCTCTGGCAATGGGTGCATCAACCTCATTGTCAATGTGTACATTTCTGGAAAGTACACTACCAAGGTAAGTGAACTTATCCACAGCATTCAAAATTGATCTGGGGACTCCCTTTTATCATTGTCCCATTGTACGTTCCACTACTTCATGGAAAATAAAAGATTCATAATGGAATAAAAATCAGTTCATCTTTGATGACAGACAAAACCCATTTTGAAATTATATCCGGTATTTCCCAAATGATAAATAAATGGTCAAAGATATGAACAGGCAATTTTCAGATGAAGAAATCAAAGCTATCTATAGGCATATGAAAATGTGTTCTAAATAACTTTTGATTAGAAAAATGAAAATTAAACTAACTCTGAGATATCACCAAGTACCTTTCAAATTGACTAATGTGACAGAACAGGAAAGTGATAAATATTGCAGATGTGGGGAGATTGAGACACTAAGTATTGTTAGTGGAGTTGTGAATTGATCCAAACATTCTGGAGAGCAATTTGTAACTATGCTCAAAGAATAATCAAACTATGCATACCCTTTGATCCACCAATACCACTTTTAGGTCTGTATCTCAATGATGTCACAAAAAAGGGAAAAGGACCAAGACGCACAAAAAATATTTATAGCAGTGCTTTTCATGGTGGCAAAATATTGGAAATTCAGGAGACACTCATCACTTGGGGAATGGCTGAATGTTTTGTGACACACAAATGCAATGAAATACTATCATACTATAAGAAATGAGGAGCATGATGGTTTTGGGAAAACTAAGGAAACAACTGCACTCTTTAACTAATTGCTTACCATCTCAGGGAGGAGGGAGCAGAAGGAGGAAAGAAGTAAAATGAGCAACTCAAAATCTCATAAAGATGAATGTGAAAAATTGTCTTTACATGTGATTGGAAAAAATAAAATAACTCTTAAAAATTCTTACAATAGAAAAAAAAATGCTTAAGAAGAGGAGGAATCTCCCAAAGAAAAGCAATGCCAGTTTATCAGGGAGCAATAAGACTGGGAAAGAAAGCAAGTGATAAAAATCACTGAGTTCCAAACTGAAACACTAATGCAGTGTTGGTGGAGTTGTGAACTAATTCAATCACTATGCAGAGCAATTTGGAATTATTTCCAAATATTTACAGCAGTTCTTTTCTGGTGACAAAGAATTAGAGACTGAGGGGATGCCCACCAATTGGGGAATGGCTTAACAATTTGTAGGGCTTTGTTAACAGCTAACAGTGGAAAGTGATTCTTATGTGATAACTACTTGTAACCTTTAAATTCATAGTACTGTGTTTATTTTTTCCCAGGCTCTTAATTTATACATAAATCACTACTTACTAATTTAAGTTAAATTTTCATACCTTCTAACACAACCTAACTTCTTTCCCTTCTCAAGTAAAGGGCAAGGGAAGATAGCTACAGGAAGAAATCTGAAATTTCACATGTGAAAATGAGAGAAGAGAAACTTAATATTTTGGATTGTTCTTTTCAAAAACGTATGTGAAATCTGGTATAATACAAGATGCACATATGGTTCTTAAATTTTAAACTACAAAGGTTAACATCTGCTCTTAAATCTTATAAGAATTATTTTTTTAATTCTGTTTAAGTAACTTTTTCTGTGATGTGTCAGATTGGAGTCCAGGTGGCCTCTAGATACTTGTCCTTTTGGGAAAATGAACACGATGTTTGATGTCCTTGCTTTCAAAGGAAGGGGGGAATGATATTGACATTTATTAATGCTAACTAGAATAACAGATTTAATCCTTATGTTACAGGCTGCCATAAGAAAATAGTTCCAGATTGACTCTGGGGAGGTTTATTATTTCTCTGGTGCTTAACCTGCTGCCTTCTTTCCCACTCTGAATATCTGGGGAAATTACTTAACACCTTCACATGTCAAATTAACACTCCTCTGTTAACAAATACAAATTCTTCTTTATATCATTTAAAGCCTTTAAAAACCTAGCACCACTTTGCCTTTGCAGTTTTATTATATATTTCCCTCCTTTACAGTCTTCAGCCCAGCCAAATTTGGCTTCTTGCTCTTTTTCACATCCAACATTCTATCTCTTTTTATGTCTTTGCCCAGACTGTTCCCAATGCCTAGAATGTATGTCCTCCCTACTTCTGCCTTTTCAAATCATAGGTTTTTTTTTCCAAGTTCAGTTTGATTGTTACCTTCTCCACGATTGCTTTTGCCATAAATTTCACTGCTGATGTTTCTGATTCAAATATTTTAAATGTATTTTTTAGGTTATACATATGCAATCATAGTAAGCATATTTCCACCCCTGGTCATGTTATAAAAGAAGAATCAGAACATAAAAGAAAAAAATATGAGAAAGTAAAAAATAAAAAAAAAATTAAAAGAATAAAATAGCATGCTTTGATCTGCATTCAGACTCCATATTCTTTTTCTGAAAATGGATAATATTTTCCATCATGAATCTTTTGTAACTATCTTAGACTATGCTATTGCTGAGAGGAGTAAAGTCTATCATAGCTGATAATCACACAATGCTACTATTACTGTGTACAATGTTCTGGTTCTGCTCACTTCTCTCAGCATCAGGTCTTGTAAGTCTTTCAGATTTTTCTGAAATCCACCTGCTCACCATTTCTTCTTTGTTTCTATGTATTCTTTCTAGCTGTATAGTTAGTGGTAATTAATAACCACTAATGTGGTTATATATATATCTATTATATATCATATATATATAATGAGTGAAATGAGATTTAAGAGGGAATAACAATAAAAATAATATAATAATAATAATACTTATCAGTTAATAATGGTAGTCATTTATAGTGGTATAATTTTTAAGAATTGCAAGTATCATCCTTCCATGTAGATACATAGATAGCTCAGCTCCAAACTCTTAGGTTTTCTTTTCTCTTTTTACCTTTTTATGCTTCTCTTGGATCTTGATGTCAGAAATCAAATTTTTTGTTTTAGTTCTGATCTGTTCCTTATGAAAGTTTTAAATTCTTCTATTTACTTGAAAGATCATTTTTTTTCCTTGAAAAATTATGCTTGATTTCACCCAGTAGGTGATTCTTAGTTGTAGTCCTAGATCCTTTGCCTTCTCAAATATCATGTCCCATACCTCTAATCTTTTAAGGTAGAAAGAAACTGCCAAATCTTGTGCTGTACTGACTATGGCTTGGTCATACTTGAATTGTTTCTTTCTTGCTACCTGCATAAATGTTATTGATTTATAATGAGTTAAATGGGATTTAAGAGGGAATAACAGTAAAAATAATATAATAATAATACGTATTAGTTTATAATGGTAATCATTTAACAATGAATAATCAATCAGTTAATGATCATTCAAATGACTGGGGATCATTCATCTATTTTATCAGTCTGACCAGCTATTCTGAATCCCTATTAGACATGCCATTATGCCATTAGATTGACTAATGTGACTTTTTTGAAGCTTTGAAGTATAAACCTGATTAATTCCATCTCAGAATAGTCAGTCACCTAAAATTCAAAAAGCATAAATATGCAATTAAAAAAACTCAGATTAAAACTAACAAAAATACCAGAAGTTCCAAATATTGACACAGAGCATGAGCCCAAGTGAGAGGTAAGATAACCCTACCCACTCAACCTCACCCCCATCTTCAACCAGAGACAATTAGCAGTTCATCTTCCTCATGTAAAATCAATCTGGAAAACTAATGAGCAACTAATTATTTACACTTTACATGTGCTCACTCAGCTCTGACTCCACAGTCATTCAATGGTTTTTCATCATTGGGCAATAAGATAATTAGAAAAAGAGGATTCTGCAGATTCTATGAAATGGAATAAAGTCCTCCACTAAATGAATATTCTGATAGGAACATTTATAGAGTGATATAATCACAAAGTCTATAGCCCAGTTTGATCATAAAGCACAAATGGCTTCCATTTTGGACATCATTTTGGAGAAAAGAAAACCCTTCAGTTATATGGTTTTCATTTGCATATTCTGACCATTTTGAACAGTCAGCAACTCAACTTTCTAACGCTTGTGACTTGAAATGGAAGTCCATACAATATGAAATGATCTATGTTATAGACAATTCTGTTTTGTTTTGCTTACTTTGTTTTTATAAATGAGAAGCACTTAAAATTAGCATTCCAAAAATCAATTAGTATGCCTTTTCACAGCTAAGAAATCTTACAAATAACATCTTCATTAGAAGAAAAATGCAATGAAGTAATCTGACAACAGGATAATCATTGCATTCCCTATCTGCCATTCATTTTAGTGGAATGTTAACATTTTAGTATACCAGAAACATGATTTTATAGAGATTCTACTTAGAAAAAGACAGAGAAAAAGACAGACAGAGACAGAGTAGAGTTTCCTTTTGTCAGGTGAGACAGGAATTAACAAGTTTTGTAGTGAGTTAGCTTCTTTAGAAAAAGATTGTTTTAGTCTATGAAGGGAATTAAAGGATAATTGAGACAGTATAATGTGTCTGAAAGGTAAAATAACTTTCCTGCAGGTGTTTTCTGCAATAAAGTAAGCTTTCTCTTGTTGGGTATCATAAATGATATTCAGTTGTAGAGTGCTCATTGTTTGTAGAGCTGTTTGTAGAGTTGCTTGTTGAGTTTTTATTTTCCAATTATTTTGTAGCTTTAACACACAGAATTTCAAAATCCAACTAGAGATTGTGATAATAGTGATCTTTTCCAAAGGAGGGTAAGTTTAGCTAAGTGGAAATTTTCTAGAATTAAGGGGCAAGTGTTATTGCAGGAATTCCAGACTGAAACTACTGTCAGGGAATATTGCTGGCTGGGAGAACCACAGTGGATTAGAATAAACTTGATCAAGAAGCAGGAAAAGGTAAATAAGAATAAGTATTTATTAAGTATGGTGAGTCATATACCATGTTAAGCTCTAGGAATACAAAGAACAGCAAAACCAACTACAACTTGAAAGGAATTTACAAACTGATGAGAAGGTATCACAGAATGATAGGCCTTTTGGAGCATGTCTAGATCACCTAATGTGGAGGCACTGTGCATTCTATGCTTTCCTATTATGTAGGTGAGAGTAGTCTCCTTGGATTTTCTGCATAGATAGCATAGGCTGAATCTGTAAAAACTGTCTGGCTGGGACAATGTCTTTTCTGCACATTTTCTTCCTGATATATTTTGAGGGTGAAGATCACACACAGTTCGCCTTTAGGGCACTCACCATGCACTGAATGAAAGAAAGACTTTCTTGTGGCACCAAGAAATGGGCCTCTGATATTTATTTTCTTTGTCCTTAATTTCTGGATGCAGCCAGTAATTGCCATTCAACATATAGTTTAAGTCATAGCAACCTTGGAACCGGGATTCTGTGGATGATGTTGCATTTAACCTCCAAGAAAGGCTAGAGAAGCCAAGGAGTTCCTGGGACTTGAGCCAAGGTAGGGCTTTGGACTTGAAAACTTGGGACTGTACTCTATAGAAACTGAGCTAAATTATTAGCCTATTCTGCTTCCCCTCTCCAGAGATTGCTATGATATAGAAGAGGGATAAAGTCCCAAGTGTTGGAGAATAAAGCTGCTCATTTGTGATAACATTGCTTTGTAAAAGCTGGTCTGACTGTTAGCAGTTAAATGGTGCTGAGGTATAGGGGACTTATTCCCTGCATTTGAGTATGCAACATTTCTGAGGTCTAGAGTCAATGGCAGAGAGCCTAGACAAACCATATTTCCTAATGCATACTGAAGACTTCTGAAGGGGTGAAATGTAACAAACCCGGTTATCAGGAATTGATGGCAAGGGTAGTAAATATTATAACAGGAGACAGGAGTTTCTGAGTCTGAATAAAGATCTCTAGAAGAGAAGAACCATAATTATTTTGGGTTGGTGGTAGTGATGATGACTGAAAAAGGAAAAAAAAATATCATTTTTAAAATGATGTAATGACATTATTGTAAAACAAGAAACAAATAATCAAAAAAAAAAAACCCGGGAATGTCATAATTATCTGCCAATCAGGGTTGTCTAAACAAACTTAGATAAATCAATTAAATGAAACTACAATTTATTTGATAATACCAGATAGAAATATAAACAGGTAAAGATATATGAAATAACATGAAGTTCATAGTCTACAGTCAGCATCCCCTCCACATCAGTTGCCTTTCTCCATAGCACATACTAACCACCCTCTAAGCCCCAACTCAAGTCTCCATTTCCCTTTACGTATTCTATAATTCCCATTATCAACTGGACTGAATTGGCCTCTAACCTGTAGGTGGCCAGAGTTGAACAGAACAGCCTAGAGACAGGAGAGTAAGAAATCAAACAGAAGTTTAATTTCAAAGTGAGAGAAACAGCTTGCAAGCAAATTCATCCTTTCTAAGAAGAGGGGATCATCTGCCTACAGCAGTGGCAGACTTTTCAAGTATGAAAACCACAAATGGTTTCATCACAACACAGGCATTCTTGGGTCTTGAGTAAACAATCTCCAAGTCCACAGCTGGTCCACAACACAGGTACTCTTGGGCTTTGTGGAAACAGTCTTCAGGTTATTGGGGTTGTTGAGCCTTGTGATTATTCAAGAGGGCACAGAGCCAAGGTTAGAGTGGCCAGGAGAAGAAGTGAGACACCTGGTTTCATTCATTTGGTGGTTACAAGAGAAGGGGATAAATGTCAGGGAATCTGATTAATCACTTCCACTGCAACCTTAACTTTCAAGTCTGGGTCCCCTGGAAAGTACAAAAGCTCCAACAAATCTAAATAGTGTAATCACCACATATCACATAAATCAATATGAAAATTTCAGATCTCATTGCAACAGTTACAAGCACCATAAAAGTGGAGACCTCCTTGTTTTCTTGTTTCTGTATCCCCAATTCTTAGTTTTGTGCCTAGAACATATTAAGCATTTGATAAGTGCTTGACCTAAACTAATCTAGTGAAGAAAACCAAAAATATTAGTAACCATATTAATTCCAATTACAGAATAAAAAATATGTAGACATAAATACCAGAGTTAATAGAGAAAAAGAGTAGAAGAGAGAGAAGTAATTATAAGTTATCACCAACATATTTATGTTGAAGTTCAATTTAGAGGGAATAGTTGTAATTGAAAGTTCAATTCAATAATCATGCATTAAGCTCCTACTTTGTACCAACAACTGTGCTAAAAGATGAGGATCCATAAGAAGTCAGAACTAGTCACTGCCCTAATTATACAAACTAATGGGAAAAACAAGCTTATTTGAATTTTTTAAAGTTAATTTCATAAAAAAGAATTAAATGTTTTTATAAAGGTAGTTTTAGAAAAACCCAGGTAATTTTGTCATAATCAAGATGATATTACAAACACACACACACACACACATAATCATAGAAACTCTTCTTCATGACATAGGAATCCCAATGAGAGAATGGTTATCCCTGCATAAAGATATTAAAGTGCTTTCAATCATCACTTTTGATTAGGAGCCATTCTGAGCCCTTCAAAGAGAGTTCTGAATGCTAAGTGGTCATATGAAAATAGATGTACCTAGACACCTCTGGTCCTATCTGGTGAGAGGTACACCCCCATTCCCACTTCAACTCCCTTCAACACACTTGGATGTCTGTAAGCAAATTTTGGCATTCTTGCTTTTATAAACATTGCTGATATGCCAAAGAGAAAAATAATAACAATAAATGCTGTTTAAATGCCTCTTTCAAAAAAAAAGAGGTCAGGGCTCTTTCATCTCCCAGCTTCAAATAAAGAATAAAACAATTTGTTTTAAATATAGTGTAATAAATTTACACTCAATTTCAAAACTGTCATTTGTGATACTTTCTGAACATACTTCTGTGTTCTATGTAGCTTTAAAAATTGTTCAATAGTTGCCTTCTTTTTCTCTCTTTTTTTTTTGGATCACTATTGTTATCTTCCTCACCAGCTACTTGACCCAACCAATTAAAAAGAGAAAAAAGTATCATAATATAAAATCATAGTTAAGCAAAACAACTCAAATGTCCAAAAATGCATGTCCTCTACAACTCACTGGAAATATTACTTTTGTCTAAAAGTGGATGATTCATTATAGGTTCTCTAGAAATTGCTTTCTCCAAAGTTACCAATGATGGAAAACCCAAATACAATATAATCTTCTCTCAGTTCTTATTCTTCTTGACATCCCTGTGATCCTAGACACTATTGGCTGATGTCTCAATACGCTCTTCTCTCTAAGTTTTCATGATATTACTCTCTCTCTCTCTCTCTCTCTCTCTCTCTCTCTCTCTCTCTCTCTCTCTCTCTCTCTCTCTCTCTCTCTCTCTCTCTCTCTCTCTCTCGGGTTCTTCTACCTCCTCATCTCCTTGCTTGATTTTAATCCAGTTCATTAACTAGCTATGACAGTCTCCCATTGCTCTGTTCTTAGCCTTCTCTTATCTCTTTATATTTACATTTCATGGCATTGTCATCTCTCATACATTTAATTTTCATCTCTGTGTAGATTATTCTCAAGTCTACTTACCCAACTATAGGTTCTCTACTGACCCTTGATCTAACATCTCCAACTATATATTAGGCATATTGAAATAGATGTCCTTTAAACATCCTACTTAACATGTCCAAAATACTGTCCTTTCAAATACCTATTACAGTGAAGGGCACTACCGTCTGCCAAGTCACTCAAACTTTCAACTTACTATCATTTTTAAGTCTTCACTCTTTCACCTCCTTCCCCCATATACAGTCTGCTACGAAGGTCTGTCAATTTTATCTACATAGCATCTCTCCCATGTGTCCTTTTCTCTTCTGATAGTCACTGTTCTGGTGCAGGTACTCATCACCTCAACCTGAACTATTATAATAGCCTGCTGGCTATTATGTCTTCCATAATTCTTTCCTTGTTCCATTGCACTGAGCTATGAAAATGATCTTTGTGAAGTGCATGTCTGATCATTTCGTGCCCTTGCTCAATAATCGCTAGTGGTTCCTTATCACCTTCAAAATCAAATATAAAATCTTTGGTGTTAAAAGTTATTCATAATCTCCCCCCATCTCTCTAGTCTTCGTACTTCTTATATTCCACCATGTCTCTTTAATCTCTGGTCTTCTTGCTGTTTCTCAAACAAGATTTTCCATCTCCCTACTCCCTTCTCTTGTTGTACTCCGTCCTTGGTATGTTTTTATCTCACCTTCTCATCTCTCCCTTCTGGATTCCCTGGATTCCTTCAAGTCCTACCTAAAATCTAAGTTTATACAGTTTTCCAATACTTCTTAATTCCAGCGTCTTCTCTCTGTTGAATTTTTTTCCCTATTCCATCTACAAAATATAACTTCTTTGTACGCAGTTGTTTGTAAGTTGTATCCCCATTAGACTATCAGACCCATAAGTACAAGGACTACCTTTTGCCTCTTTTGTATTTCAAGCATTAAGTATAATGCATTAAATATAATTACTTAAGTAAGCACTTAAAAAATTTTTGACTGACTATGAAGAACTTATCTTTATGATCCAAATTTTTGTCTTCCATGTTCTCTTTACATTTTTGTTGTCATATAAATTGCTCTCCTAATTCTGCTAACTTTGATTTGCCTCAGTTTCTGCCTTCCAAGATACTTTGGAATGACCTCTTTTGTCATTTCTTACAGCAATCCTAATATTGTATTATTATTATGTGTCATAATTTGCTTAGTCATTAACAGATTGATATATATCCCTGTTATTACCAGTTCTTTTCTTCTCTTTATAATTTGTATTTCAGAATCAAGAAGGTTGTTTTGTTTGAAAGTATTCCCCTTCTCTTTGGTATATTTCTATACCAAACTCTATGTGAATAAATGCATGTTCACCCTTTATGTGTTTATTTTAGATAAAAGTGATGTTTATTTGATGCTAATTCTTCTCAAGTCATCCCACTGTGTTTTTATAATCCTGTACACCCCAATCATGAGAAATACTATTCTGCTCCCCTTAAAAAAATGTTAGTCATTGAATATCTTACTATCCCTTTCTGATCACTAAAATAAGTCTACTTTTTCAGTTTTCCTTTCATTAGTATTAGAATTTCAAAGTTCCTTCTCAACTCTGGTCTTTTCACCCTGAAACAACTCTATTCCATGAAAGGTACATTATCTTTTCTATATTTAGTTGCTCAAAGTAATTTATTCTTGGTTTAAATTTATATATTTTTTTTCATTTGGAATATTTCAAGGTATCCTCTGGCATCCTGGAAGAATCTTTTAGTTCTTTCAAGATTCTGACTGTGATTCATTGATATTTGAACTCTTTCTATCTGGTGGCTTAAAATATATTTTTTCTCTGAAATAGCTTTTGCTATGCTATAACTGAGACTTTTGCTTTATGTATTTCTCTCAGGAGTTGATTAGTAGATTTTTTTTTCACTTTGATCTCTGGAACTAAAGATCTAGATAAATTCCACTATTTTTGTGAAATAGTCTTTAGACTTTTTTTAAGTAGTAGTAACAGTACTTTTCAAGGAGTCTTTGTTTGTTTTTAGTTGCTTCAGTTGTGTCCAAACATTTGTGACCTCATTTGGGGTTTCCTTGACCAAGATACTGAAGTAGTTTGCAATTTCCTTCTCCAGTGGATCCAGTGGGTCTATTTTTCAGACAATCAGAAGTTAAGCGATTTTCCCAGGGTAACCAAGCAAGAATATTCATTTGAAATCACGTCTTCCTCACTCTAGGCCTGGTACTCTATCCACTGAGCTACCAGCTGCCTCTTTCAAGGAGTCTTATCTTAATTTATTGTATTATATTATGTTATGTTATGTTATATCATGTTATATTATATTCTATTATGTTATATTATATATTATATTACATTACATTATATTATATATAATCTTAAATTATTTTCCCTTGACTGGTTATCTAAGTCAATGTCTTTATTGTTGTTTGTTTTTATAGTGGACATCTCACATTTTCTTCTATTAAAATACTTTTAATTTTGTTTTATTTCCTGTCTAATGGAGTTATTATTTTTTTAAATTTGTCTATTCTAATTTTATGGAATTGTTATTTTTTAATTTTGCTTTTTATTGGTCTGTTCTAATTTTCATGGTATGTTACTTAGGTTAAACTTAGCACTTTTTCTTCCAAGATACTTTTTCTTCCTCCAAATCTTTTCTCTAGGAAGTTCGGTGGTATTATTCATAAAGCACTGACCTTGGAGTTAAGAAGATCTGAGCTCAAATCTGACCTCAGACACTTATTAGCTGTGTGACCCTGGACAAGTTACTTAACCGCTGCTTATTTCAGTTTCCTAAACTCTAAATAGCAGTGGCTACCTTACAGAGATTTTTGTGAGGATAGAATGAAATATCTATAACCTTTTAGCACAGTGCCTGGCACATAGTAGGTGCTATATAAATTCTTATCCCTTTCCCCTAAATTTCAAATTTTTATCACCCTCATGTGTTCCTTGAGAAAATCAATTTTATTTTCATTTGAGTCTCTACATTTCTATAGAGTAAGTCAGCACTCCAAGTTATATTTTGGGGTATCTTTAGATCTCATTTTTTAAAATTTAATTTTATTATTTTTTTTTAATGTTCTATGATCGTTACCATAAAATTAAGATCTACTCCCCACAAGCTCCCTCCCTCCCCACGACAGCATACAATTCTGTATAGGTTCTACATATACTTTCCTATTGAGTACATTTCACTATAGTCATGCTTTGTAGTCAAACTAAAATAAATGGAAGAAATCATATAACAAATCAAGACATAATACAGTAAAACACACACATACACAAACATGATCTGCTACATTCTGCAAATGACTTTCATATTTCTTTCTCTGATTGTAGAAGGCATTTTGCCTTAGAAAATCACCATTGGGATTTTTTTATTTAATAAGTTCTTGCATTATTACGAAGTTCCAAGTCTACCAGAAAAATCTCTCACATACTGTGGTCATTGCTGTGCACAAAGTCTTCCTGGTTCTTCTCCTTTCTCTCAGCATCAGATCATATAAGTCCTTCCAGGCCTCCCTGGAGTCTTCTTGTTCATCATTTCTTATGGCACAATAGTACTCCATTACATTCATATACTATAATTTATTCAGTCATTCCCCAATTGATGGGCATCCCTTTGACTTCCAGTTTTTGGCAACTACAAAGAGTGCTGCTATAAATATTTTTGTACATGTGGGACCCTTTCCCATTTTAATGATCTCTTGGGGATACGGTCCTAGTAGTTATATTGCTGAGTCAAAGGGTTCTTTAAATGTTTGATAGAATTCACTTGTGAATCCCTCTGGCCCTGGATATTTTTTCCTAAGGAGTTCATTGATGGTTTGTTCAATTTCTTTTTCTGTGATGGGGTTGTTTAAGTATTCAACTTCCTCTTCTGTTAATCTGGGCAATTTGCATTTTTAAAAATACTCATCCATCTCATTTAGATTATCGAATTTGTAGGCATAAAGTTGGGCAAAGTAATTTTTAATTATTGTTTTAATTTCCTCCTCACTGGAGGTGAGTTCACCCCTTTCATTCTTAATATTAGTAATTTGATTTTCTTCTTTCTTTTTTTAAATCAAATTGACCAAAGGCTTATCAATTTTATTAGTTTTTTCATAAAACCAACTATTGATTTTATTTATTAATTCAATAGTTTTCTCAATTTCAATTTTATTAATCTCTCCTTTGGTTTTCAGTATTTCTAATTTGGTGTTTACTTGGGGATTTTCAATTTGTTCTTTTTCTAGACTTTTCAGCTGCATGCCCAAGTCATTCATCTCCTCTTTCTCTATTTTATTTATGTAGGCATTCAAAGATATAAAACTTCCCCTAAGAACTGCTTTTGCAGTATCCCATAAGATTTGGTATGTTGTCTCAGTATTGTCATTCTCTTGAATGAAGTTGTTGATTGTTTCTATGATTTCTTCCTTAACCCATTCCCTCTTTAGGATTAGATTATTTAGTTTCCAATTGATTTTTGGTTTATCTTTCCATGGCCTTTTATTACATGTAATTTTTATTGCACTATGATTTGAGAAGGATGCATTGATTATGTCTACCTTTGGGCACTGGATTGCGAGATTTTTATGTCCTAGTACATGGTCACTTTTTGTAAATAGTCCATGTACTGCTGAGAAAAAGGTATATTCCTTTCTAGTCCCATTAAATTTTCTCCAAAGATCTATCATATCTACCTTATCTAGAGTTTTATTTACCGCCTTAACCTCTTTCTAGTATAGTTTTGTTGTCAATTTCTTCCTTCAATTCCCCCAAGCTCTGCTCTAAGAATCTGGATGCTATACCACTTGGAGCATACATGTTTAGTAAAGATATTGCTTCATTGTCTATGGTGCCTTTTAGCAGGATATAGTTTCCATTCTTATCCCTTTTGATTAGATCTATTTCTGCTTTTGCTTTGTCTGAGATTAGGATTGCTACTCCTGCTTTTCTTAAATCAGCTAAAGCACAATATATTCTGCTCTATCCTTTGACCTTTATTCTATGTGCATCCCCCCATCTCAAATGTGTTTCTTGTAAACCGCATATTGTTGGGTTATGGCTTTTAATCCAATCTGCTATTCGTCTCTGTTTTATGGGAGAATTCATTCCATTCACATTCACAGTTATGATTATAATATGTGTATTTCCCTCCATCCTCTTTCCCACCATTTGTGCTTTTAGCTCTCCTGTCTCCCTTCCCCTCCTCAATAGTATTCACTTTTCACCACCTCCTCCTGCAGCCTTCCCCTCCTTCTTTTAGCCTCCCTCCCTTTTACTCCACTTTACTCTTCTTGCTTCTTCCCTCCCTTTTAGCCTCCCTCCCCTTTCTTCTCCCTTCCCCTCCTACTGCCTAGTTAGGATTATCTACTTAAGTTTATTGTTCCATCCTTGAAACAGATCAGATGAGAGCGCCTCTCAAACAACGTTCATCTCCCTCCCCTCTTTCCCTCTACTATAATTTTGTACTTCTTCCTGTGATGTAATTTGCCATTTTCTGCTTCCTCCTTTTCACACCTCCTATTACTGTCCCATCTCATACTTAAATCATATTTTTTGTCATGACATTATTTACTTTATACCCGTTCCCTCTATGTACATCCCTTTTATATTTCATAATAGTCGCACAATTCTCAAGATTAACAAGTATCATCTTTCCTTATAGGGAGGTAAACAGTTTACCCTAATTGAGTAACAAGTTTTTGTTTTTGCTTTTTTTTCCCCCCTGTTTACCTTTTTATGATTCTCTTGAGACTTGCATTTGAAGATCGAATTGTCTATTGAGTTCTGGTGTTTTGGTCAGGAAGCTCTGGAAATCCCTAACTTTGTTGAATGACTTTCTCCTTACCTGAAATGTTATGCTGAACTTTGCTGGGTAGTTGATCCTTAGTTGTAGTCCCAACTCCTTTGCCTTACGGAATACTGGGTTCCAATTCCTTCAGTCTTTTAATGTGGAAGTTGCAAGGTCCTATGTGATCCTGACTGTAGCTCCTTGATATTTGAATTGTTTTTTTTTCTGGCTGCCTGTAGTATTTTCCCCTTCACTTGATAGTTCTGGAATTTGGCAACAATATTTCTTGGGCTTTTGAGTTTGGGATCTCTTTTGGGAGGTGAATGGTGGATTCTTTTGATTCTATTTTCCCCTCTGAATCTAACACTTCCGGGCAATTTTCTTTGATGATTTCCTGGAAGATATTGTCCAGGATCTTTTCTCCATCATGGGTTTCTGGAAGGCCAATAATTCTTAAATTTTCTCTCCTGGATCTATTTTCCAGGTCAGTTGTTTCTTTTCATTCTTTAGATTTTGTTTGACGGATTCTTGCTGTCTCATTGAGTCATTAGTTTCTACTTGCCGAATTCTAATCTTTATCAAATTGTTTCTTTAGTTGCCTTTTGCATCTCCTTTTCCATTTGTCCAATTTTTCCTTTTAAGGAGTCATTTTCTCCAGTTAATTTTTGTACTTCCTTTTCATTTGTTCAATTTTCCTTTTCATAGAGATGTTCTCATTGTTGAATTCTTTTTTTCATAATTTTAAAATCATTGGCCAGTTTATCTTCTATTTCCTTTTTCAACTGTTCCAGGAGAGCTGCTTGTGCTTGCGAGTAGTTCATAGTCCCTTCTGAAGTTTCAGATGGAAGTACAGTCTCAGCTGTGACCTCTTTGGTGTTTGTGTTTTGGTCCTTATCCCCATAGAAAGATTCTATGGTTTTTCACCCTTGTGCTTTTTTTTGTTCATGATGTTGATTGAGTGTTGTGGCTTCTGGTTCTTTCAGTCAGAAACTACAGAACTTTGTGCTGAGATGATGTGTGAAGAAGCTAAAAGCAGGTTTTTGTTTTGTGTTTTCCAATCATCCCTGAGGTTAGCTTGTTAAGTGTGGGGAAGGAATGGTCTGATCACAGAAGATCTCCTCAGCTGAACAGAGGCAAAGGGAAGCTCAGGGGATGGTGATCCCAGCTTCCCTATTGTCTTTCCATTTCCCTTGGAGTTCTGAAGCATGCTTAGGTGCTAATGCATGTTCCTACCCCTCCTGGGGCTCCTCTCCTGGAGCTGTGTCTTGTCTGGATCCTAGTGCAAATTTTCTCTGCCCTGCATGCTTTGTCCTTCCCGTTTGCCTCCACTACAGTAGGAGGAATCCCCCTTAGCTATTTTCCTAGCCTCAGGTATTATGAGACAATTTGCCCCCTCTGCTGTTTCTGCTGATCCAGGATTTTTCTGGGGAAATATTTTATGGTTCTTTCACGGTCATCAAGTGGGCAGGAGAGAACATTTACTGATCACTCTGCCATCCTGGCTCCCGGAAGTTCAAGTAGGTGACTTACTCATATTTAGTCTTCGGGCTGAAAGTCTCAGGAGCTGCTGCGCTGATATCTGGTACTCAGTGGCTCTGGCTAGGCTTGTCTCTGGCCCTTGGGTGCTGTTCTGCCGGTTCTGCCCGCTCAGGTTTCCTGGGACCCTTCTGCTGTGCTGCGCTGGACATGCTGCATTGTTCGCTAAGGCTCAACCCTGTAGAACAGATCCTTCCTGTGGACCTTCCAGTCTAACCTGGGCTCTGAATCCATCACAGTCTGTCTCCCACTGGATTCTGCACCTCCAAAATTTGGTCAGATTCTCCTTTCAGAGGTATCTGAGGAGTTTGTCTAAGAGCTTAGGTGAGGTTGCTCTCACTCTGCTATCTTGGCTCCGCCCCCTGGATCTCATTCTTTATAATGATCTATATTTTGTGTTAATTCATTTCTTCAGACTTAATTCCTTAATCGTAGTTTTCTTCCAAGAGTAGACTCCAACTGTTGCTGAACTTTTAGGGAAGAATGGTAGACTCTGCTTAGTCTCAACCGGAGTTGCTGGGTTGATGTGCTGACCTTACAGAATTAATTATTCAGTGATAAAAACATTACAGATTTTTTTTTAATTGTAACTTTTTAATAGTAAACTTTAATTTTCAAAGATAGCAGAGCCAACACATCTATATGTTATCATTACAATCATGGAATGTCTACAAAAGATGTAGAAGTGACATCAAAGAAAGTAAAGATGGGGCAGAGATAAGCTAGATTACGATGTCTGTGGATAAAGGACTTGACAAACTAATTTTCAAGGCATCTTAAAGAAAGGACAATAAAAAAAAATGGGGAAAGATACTTTACTTTACTATTACCAAAAATGGTAACTGAGGTTATCAGTAATTACAAAGCAACAGTCTTCTTCTCCTTGTTTATAAGTTTTGAAGATAATACTCTATGGATGAGGGTAGGAAAAATGGGGAATTTTTTTTTAAATGATTTTCTGTGGTAGGTCATGTTTTATTTGATTGACTGAAAGTTAATAGAAATACAAGTTCCTCCGTGTGTGTGTGTGTGTGTGTGTGTGTGTGTGTGTGTGTATTTCTATTGCAGCAATGGAATGCATAATGAGTTTACTAATCACCTCGATTTGGTTGAACTCCCTTATTATGCAGGGGAAGATGAAATAATAATGTGGGAATCAAAATCAGCAAATCAGGTGGTAGAATGAGTGTTGCTTGAGTTTGACATATATGATCCTTTGTGGCTTTCAGGAACACTTCTTCTGTGCCAGCAACCACAGAGCCAGCTCAAACTTTTTCCTACTGGCACCAAATGGACTGAGCTTCCACAAATATTCTGATTCCAAGCATTCTGTATTTCTCCTAACCTCCTCCCTTCCTTGGTTGTAAAACCATATAAAGCACTCTGTAAACCCCCAATCTTTAGAGCAGCAGACTAGATTCTACTATTTTCTGTGCATCTGTGTCTGTGCAGTACTCTTCAATAAATGCCTGCAGGCTCTGCACTTGAAGTGTGCTTCTGTCCAGGAAGAGGTTGTACCCCAATTAATCAAACTGCCAATTAATCACTATGTATATAAATACTTGATTCAAGTGAACAAAATATCAGCTCAACTCCTCTACTCCCTCAACATAAATCCCACATGGATATTAAGCTCTGACATAACCTTGCTGACACTTCCATTATATTGACCTTCCTTTCTATACGAAGGGGGGGGAGATGGTGGAATTCTCAGGACTACAGGAAAATCAAGCAGAAATGCTCATCTATATAATAATAAAGGTGATTTGCAAACAACAAAGAGACTGCATCATTCACCTCCCACCAAAAAATTAAATCATTGCCGCTAGATTTAGAAAATAAAAGAGAATTAGGGAAAAGGTCTGAAATATAAAATATAATGAATTAGCTCAAATACATAAAACCAATATCCATTCTTCTATAGATTATTAATCAAATGATTATATGAAAAGTTTTTAAAAGAGAAATAAGCACACAGACAAAATATTGCTCCAAATTAGAGAAACAGAAAACCTTTACCTCACATCTAGTAAATTCCCAGATGTGATAAATAAAAAAGTCAGTGCTTCAATATTGGAAAAATATTGAAGAAAAATAATAGACAGTTGGAAATGACATCAATTTTTCCAACTAATCTGGTAAACAATGTAAAATTATGATTGTATGATAGAAATAGTAACCAAATCCTTCATACTTTTGACAGAGATCCAACATAAAGGTGTATGAGTATACATATAATTGTATATGTATGCATACATATATACATAAATATGCATATATACATAATAAGCATATCTAAAACAAAAAAAATAGAGCTCCAATATATACCAAATATTTATAGCAGTGCTGCTTTTTTTGTGGCAATACAAAAATTTTGTTACATGAATGAAAAGAAATGTACTTTTACTTTGCACTATGAGAAAGGACATATATAAAGAATTTGAGAAATATTTAAAAATGTGTGTACTGATTCAAAGTGAAGTAAACAAAATCAATAAAAAATAATATAAATGATGACTATTTTAATGTAAATGAGAAGTGCAATAAAACAGCAATAAATCTGATGACCAACTAACTATAATGACCTGTTATGGATTCTGGAGAAAAAAGTGAAGAAATATCCTGTTGTTTTATTAAAAAAAGTTGAGAGAATATGAATATGGAATGGTATGTGTGAGTGCATGTGTTTGTGGAATCAACATACACATATATGACACATACACAAATATACACTATATAGATTGTAGATTTAATCGTCAAGTCTGAGGGTAGCTGATTTTCCATAGCTGTTTTTTTAATTTATATGACAAGACAATTCAATAAATGTAAGTTATGATTATACTTAGAAATGACTTTTATAAAAAAGGCATTTTATTCTTTTAAAAATTTTATAATTGCTTTTGTAAAAGACATCAATGAAATGCCTATATATAATATGTACATATATATGCATATGCACATATATACACATGTCACACATGTGTACATTATGCATACACATACACAGATATACACAGTGTATTTGCATATACCCCCAATTGTTTGTGAATGCATATAAACATACCCACATATGGTAGCATACTATACACACACACACACAACCACATATATATAGATATAGATATATGTATGTGTGTTTCTATATATATGCACATGCATATGTATATATATGTATGTGGGCATGCGTATATATGCTTGCATGTGCATATACATAAATATACATATATACACACATGCAGGTGTATATATTAGTAATAAATATATACATATATTATATATATGCTATGATGAATGTGCATGTGCTATATAGTAGCATATACATAATGACTTAATAAACATTAAATATCTACTATGTGACATATACTATACTTAATGCTGATGATAAAAAGGAAGGCAAAAGACAGATATAGGATATATGTGAATTAATCAACAGAGAGATCACACCAGTATTAAGGAAAATCAGGAAAGGTTTCTTACTGAAGACAGAATTTTGTCTGGGACATGAAGAAAGTCAGGAAACCCAAGATGACAACAAAGAGCATTCCATATATAGTGTACAGCCAGTGAAAACATATACAGTCAGGAAATTAATTGTCTTGTTCAAGGAACAGCATAAAGATCAGTGTTGTGGGATTGTGTGCACTTGAGCATGAGAAAGGTTTTAGCAGACTGGAAACACAGAAAAGGGTCAGATTGTGAAGGATTTTAAGCATCAAACAGGATTTTATATCTGAGCCTGGGGGTGTCAGTAAGTCACTTACTTTTTTTTTTTTAATAAATAGAGCAGGATGACATAGTAACACTACACTCTAGGAAAAATGACTTTGAGAGCAAAGTGGAGGATGAACTAAAGTGGAGAGAGACACGAGGAAGGGAGATCAATCAGAAATCTATTTCAATAGTCAAGGCATACGGTAATGAGGTCCTAAACTATAACAGTGATACTGTAAGAGGAAACAAGGGGGCATATGGAAGAAATGCTAAGAAGAAAATAGATAGGACTTGCCAATATATTGAATATGATGGGTTATGTGAAAGTGAGGAACTGAAGGTGACATCTAGGTTGCTAACAGTAGTGAATGGAGAATAATAGTAACCTTGAATACAATAAGGAAATTCAGAAAGGGAGAATACAGCTGAGTTTTGAATACAATGAATTTAAGATATCCATGGGACTACTAGTATGAGATGTCTAATAGGAAGTTGAAGAAGCTAGTCTGTATTTTAGGCTAAAGTTTAGAGCTAGATAAGTAGATCTGAATAATATTAACAAAGAAGAGATCGTTGAATCCCTTGGGAATTGAGGTGATCAAGTGAAATAAAATAGAGAGATAAAAGAGGAAGGCCCGGTACTCTGCAGTACATGCAAAGTTAGTGACCATTTTCTCCATTATAATGCAGTACAAGAGTCTGAGAAATAGTAATAAGAAAGGTAGAAGGAGGAGAATAGAAATAGGATGACAGAAATCTAAAGGTATTAAGGTAACAAGGACAGAGTGGTTTATACAACTAAAAGTTTCAGAGTTTGAGGAAGATCTCCATCTTTCTCAAAATTTGTTTTTATTTTAGCAATTAGCAATCATTGGTTACTTTGAAGATAGCAATCTAGGTTGAGTAGTGATGTCAGAAGCCAGATTGCAGATAGAATGAGAGGAAGAGAAGTGGAGGCAACGATTATAAAGAGATTTCTCAAGGAGTATACTTTCAAAATGGAGAAGAAATATGACCTGAGAGGTGGGGAGAAAGTATAAAGTGAGATTTTTTTTTTCTTTTTCTTAATAATGTGGGAAACATGAGCACATTTGTAGCAGTAGGAAAACAGCTGTTACATAAGGAGATATTAAAGATAAGTGAGAAGTCAGGAAGAATGGAGGGTCATTATACCAGAGAAGATAAGATTGAATGGTTCTTTCTACCTGTCCATGCACAGATATTTGCTTTCAAAAAAGAGAAGGGTTAATTCTTCATGTGAGAAAGAACATGAGGAATAGAGAAGAGAAAGTGTCTTAATGATGTGTGATGATGATGAGGGGAGGTGGGGAACTCTTCACTAATGACCTCAATTTTTTCAGTAAGATATAAGGCAAAGTCTCAGCTGAGAATGTGGTGGGAGAAGAGAACCTACAGGAGATGTAAAAGGGGAAAAACTATCTTAGAAAAACTGCTGTTGTGAGTGAAATAGTGATTTAATTAGGAAGGTATAAAAAATTTGCCTTGTCCTAGTGAGGGCGCAGTTGAGGTTATGTAAGGTAAATGTTAAGTGAACCAGTCAGAACAGGGTTTCCTCCAACTTCATTCAGAAACATATGTGTAGGAGAGAAGACATAAATAAAATGACCAGTGTGATCCAGTGCTGGAGATTAGCAGGATCAGCAATGAGATAAGAGGGGAAGGGATTGAAGACAAGAGGACAGTATTTAAAAAGTGGTTCACAAAGTGATCAAGATAGGGAAAGGAAGAGAGTGTAACTAGTGCAGGCATAATTGCTTGGGAAAGAACTGAGGTGTTGAGGGATATGAACTCATGGCAAGGATAAAGAGTATGGTTTAGAGCATCAAGGCAGAGGGAAAGAGGTAGAATGAAAACAATTTGTAATCTGATTGAGGGATTTCAGAGCTCGTGAACACATAAATCATGCATTTGTGCATGATGGCAAGGTCAGAGACTGAGAGATCCTCCTCAAGTGCAGCACTTTGACTAAATCCAAACTTCACAGAACAAAGCCCCTCAATAACAGGATTTGTTTTGTAAAACTTGGACTCAGTCTACAGGCTGCACCCAAGGACCTAGAAGATCACATGTGACCTCAAGGCCACAGGTTTCCTGCTCCTGGTCATAAAGGTATGACTATATTTATGTTCTATTAAAGTAGGATAGGGTTGTAATCAATCAGTCAGGTAGTCAATAAATATTTATTAAGTGCTAACTATGTACCAGGCATTGTCTTAAGGGCTGAGGATAAAGGCAAAAGACAACTTTTGCTTTCAAGGTGTGAACAATGTAAGGTGTCCAGTTATAAAGGGTTTAAAGCATGAAATAGAGGGTTTCATATTTGATGGAGGTGACAGGGAAGTGCTAGAGGGTGACAGGGTAAGAACTGTGCTTGAGAAAGACAATTATGACAGTTGAATGGAGGAATGATTGGAGTGGGGAGAGACTTGTGTCAGGCAGACTAACCAGGAGGTGATTGCCACAATCTAGGTATGAAGTGAAGAGAGCTTGCAGTGGCAGTGTCAGTGGCACGGTAAAGAAGCATTAGAAGAGATATTACAAAGGTAAAATAGAAAGACCTTGGCAAAAGATGGGGAAAGAGTATACTTATCCTTTAATGCAGAAGCTGTTATATTTTGTATTATCCTGACTGTAGTTTCACCATATGTGAACTATTTCTTTTTGGCTCCTTAAAATGTTTTCTCCTCGATCTGGGAGCTCTGGAGTTTGGATATAATATTTCTTGGAGTTTTATTTTGGGATCTCTTTCAGGAAATTATCAGTGAATTCTTTCAATTTCTATTTTTTCTTTGGTTCTAGAATATCAGATAAGTTTTCCTGATAATTATTTTCAAAATGATGTTTAGGATCTTTTTTTGGTCATAGTTTTCAGGTAGCTCAATATTTTTTAAAAATTATCTCTCCTAGATCTATTTTCTAGGTCAGTTGTTTTTCCAAAGAGATATTTCATGTTGTCTTTTTTTCTTTATTTTGTTTTATTGTTTCTAGATTTCTTATGAAGTCATTAGCTTCTACTTCTTCAATTCTAATTTTCAAGGAAATAATTTCTTCAGTGGATTTTTTTACCTCCTTTCCCACTTGGCCAATTCTACTTTTTAATTGTTTTCTTCAGTGAGTTTTTGTGCCTCTTTTCTACTTGGCTAGTTCTGCTTTTTAAGAAGTTCTTCTCTTCAGTGAATTTTTGTATATATTTTTATCCATTTGGCCAATTCAGCTTTTCTAGGAATATTTCTCTTTTTCTGTATTTTTGTGTCTCTCTTACCATTTGGTCTACTTTGATTTTTGAAGGAATTATTTTATTCAGTATTTCTGTGTCTCCTTTATTAATCCGTTAACTCTTTTTTCATGATTTTCTTGCATCACTAATTTTTCTTTCCAGATTTTCCATTACCTCTCATACTCTATTTTTCAATTCTGTTTTGAGCTGTTCCTTGGCCTGAGATAAGTTCATATTTTTTCTTTGAGGCTTTTGATGTGCCAATTTTGACTTTGTTGTCCTCTTCTGAGTTTGTATTTTGATATTCCTTTTCACCATAATAACTTTCTTTAGTCAGTATCTTTTTCTACTATTTATCAATTTTTCCAGCTTACTTCTTGATTTTTAATTCTATTCTAAGATGTGGTTCTACTTCTGGAGCAAAGAGGACACTGCTTTATCCTGCAGGTGTTTGTACAGTTCTTTTCAGAAATAATTCTGGGGACCTCCAAGTTTTTAGTTCTTCCAAGTTAGTATAATCTAAGGAGAGGTGTGTTCACTACCCTCTTGGTCTGTGCTCTGGTCTTTGAGCAACCACCAGTATTCTTTTCTGCCCTGAAACTGTGACCAGAATCCTAGCTCCCTTGCACCACAAGGTCTGGTGTATTAGTGCTCCTCCTTGGTTTGTGACTGAGATCCAGGACTGTGACCCAGTTTTAAGTATAGGTAATGGAAAAGAGTCCTGACTCTGCTGCCAGCAAAGGCACCTTTATAATCTCCTTCTGACCAGTTGACTGACCACCTCATCATCTGTGGGCTAATAAGTCCAGAAACTTCCACTGCTACCACTGATTCAATTGCCCCCAAAGTCTACTGCTTGTTTGCAGTGGCATGGCCTATACTGGCCTGCATTCCACTCTTTCCCAGGTGCAACAAACTTTTCCTGCTGATCTTCTAAGTTGTCAGGCTTGAAAGTGGTTTCATCTCATCCTTTTGTGGATTCTGCCACTCTAGCATTTGTTTCGAAGCATAATTTAAAATTGTTTGGAGGGATTCGGGGGAAAGTTCATGTGAGTTCCTGCATTTCATCTCCCATATTGGCTCTGTCCTAACTCACTCATTTCAAATGACCTATTCCCCCACACTCATAAAAACCTCATTTTTCCCATCTACCCTCACCATTTGCACATATTCACTGCCTTTTGTGTCTAAATTCCTTGACAAAACATTCAGTTTCTCTATTTCATTTCCTCTTACTCTCTTAACTCTTTATAGCCTTCCTTCTGATCTCATCATTCAAATAAAACTGTTTTCTCCCTGAGCCTTATTCATTCAGTAGACACATATACATTGGGCACTTTGATTGTTCTAGGAGCTGGGGTAAGCACTAGGAATACAAAGAAAAGCAAAAACAAATGTCCCTACCTCCTAGGAACTTAAAATCAAACATGAGACACCAAATGCAAAGTACATAGGAACAAGACATATAAAAGAAAACAGAAGTAATTCCAAAGAGAAGGAACTAGTATCGAGAGAGTAAGGAAGGTATCTAGCAGGAAGTAAGTTTCTAGCAAAGACTTGAAGGAAACTTGGTAAGCCAGAAGGTACAGGTTAAGAGGGATTGTATTCTAGGCATGGGGAATAGTCAGTGAAAATCCACAGTCAGGAGATAGAGTATCTTGTGTGAGGAAAAATAAGAAGGCTAGTATCAATGGACTGATGACTTTGTGGAAAGGAATAAAACCTAAAAAGAATAAAAATAAAGGAAAGGACCAAGTTATAAAGAGCTTTAAAAAGCAAACAGAAGAATTTATATTTGATGCTGGGGTTTAAAAAGGAGACAATGGACTTTGTTAAGTAAAGGTGCAAAGTGGTAAATTTAGGAAGATCACATTGACTGTTTAATGGAGGATGAACTAGAGTGGGGAGATCTTTGAAGCAGGAAGGTGAAACAGAATGTATCACATTGTTCTAGAAGCTCAGAAATGAGGACATACACCAGGGGGTGGAAATGTTGAAGGAAAAAAGGGAATAATCTTAGATTATCCAACTGCAAAAGGAATGGGCTAGATACAGATCATCATCTCTGTTCCAACGGAAAAAAAAATGCTCACTTTTTTCGGTCTCTCAAGTGATAATGAAAACATATAAGTTTTCAAAATGAGGAAAATGTTGATTTACCTTTAAAAAAACTAGTCAGAGAAAAGGGATAACATGATGACATTGACATGTTAAAAGCATATCAGATCACTCTCTTCTTTGTTGCCAAACATACTTCATTCATATCATTAAAGTAAGAGAACTAAATTTTAGGTGATAATTTTTTTATTTAAAATTGTTCATGTTAAAGGTCAAATTTTAGAAAATGTATAAAAAATAGCTTTAATGTTCTAGTAGATGGGCTTAAATAGGAGTTAAAGAAGTAGTTGATATCCATTCAAAATGTATTTGATTCTACCCTCACTATCTGACCCTGTGCACAAAGGGCTATTAAGGGCTTTGTGGTAGAATTGTTTTCCTTGAATAATAGGCTGTTCTTTGAGCAGCTACTGATTCTTTCCTTTTCAATTCAGTACAAATGTCTACTTGATTTTGTACAACATTTTTACTCATTATAATCAACTTTAGAATTAAAAAGGATTTAGATATCACCTGGACAAAAACATCTATTTTAAAAACCTTTCCACTAATGTGGAAACTGAGATTCAGAATCTGTTTTACTCTGGTTTTCTTTAAGGAATAACCTATTCTGTCAACCTAATCTGTTTTCTTTTTGGATTTTCTCTGAGTATGTACAATCCCTTTGTATTCACCACTTAAAGGTTCCCTTAAAACATTCCTACTTGCTCTCTTTTTTCAGTACTGTCTTCAGTATACTCTATATTTGACCTACACGGCAATGAAACTACATTAAGTTATCATAGCATTATCATTTTTGTAATATTGTGATTTTTCTCCTTTCTTCTTAGACACATAAATTTCCTTCGGTTATGTCTTCTTTTTGATTTTAATTTTCTGATAAATTAGGGACTTTCCCTAAATAAAACAAAATCTTCACTTGATGACTGACATTTCATTCTTTAAATGACTTGGTAATAGTGCTTAAATCACATGGGGGGGGGATGGTACCATGACCTTAAACTGGAAGTGTTGGTAGGGAGAGGAGAACCAACATGTTTCTACACTGTATGACCACTCACCCCCTATAAAGATAAGCTCAAGGGAATTGCTATCCAAAAGATCCTCTCCTAGACCAAGGAAAAGTATTTCTCTATTGAATCTAGCTATGCTGCTAGAAACAAGTTCATGGTCCTCATTCTCCACAGCAGGAAACAGACATGGAATCCTTTGCTTTGGGGATGCCTGGTACATCTCTGCAGTATAACCACAGAGGTAGACTTCAAGTTAAATTTAAATTAGCTTTGTCCCTTGGAGAGCAATTTGACTCCTGCAGAAAATAGAATGAGAATTCATTTGGGTGGTTCTACTTATCATTCCTCCCCAGAGGGTGTTTAAAATGGGACAATGGGAGTCAGAGACTCAAGAGCAATTCTGAAGTGTTTCAGTTCCCTCCCTCTTTCAATCAGTAGTCAATATCCTGATGTAGGAAAAACACTTGTATTAGTTGCAGACATGAATGAGACTATGATATGATTCAAGCTCCTAGGTTCCTAGGTTGGACAGAGAATATATGAGGAGTGTGAGCTGATGATTCTTTTTCTAGTTCTTTTCTTGGCAGGGTTTATCCAAGTAGGGCACAAATTGATGGTCAATAAATATTTGGCTGATTTGACAGGTTTGAAATATATAGTAACACTAGCAGAGTTCCATTACAGAGAGATAGATAGAGCATAGTTTTAGAGATGGAAGGAATCTTGAAGGCTATCTAGTACAAATCTTTAATTTCGAAGGTAAAGAACAGAGGCCCAGAAAGATAGAGACTTGCACAGTCACATAGGTAGTAAGGGGCATAACTAGAAATTTAACCTATATCCTATGACTAAACCCAGAACACTGTTTTTCTTACTGCCTTCATAATCTCTTATACATTACTTTGGTCCCTGTCTGAGAATCAGAATTGCAATTGCTTTCTTCAAGAACTGAGGAGTTGCGCATATCTCAAAACTCTAAGCAGAGACTAAACCCCTCATCAAGTTTGTAATAGAAGGGATGTTTTAGGGTATGGGTTGAACAAAATGCTTCTGAACTAATCTCCAGCACTAGAAATACTTTGATTCGGTACCCACAGACAAAGTTGACCTCAGACAAAATTTCAGACCAGGTGGCAAAGGCATTTCTTCTTCCAGGAATCCAGGGTTGGAAGTAGCCATTTTGCTTCTTTTGACCTCACAGAGGGATGGCCTTCTGAGCTTGCCCTCCTGAAAGTGTCTTGTTCTTGAAACCTAGATTGTCCCTCCTCTCCCACATTTATATGCTTACCTCAGCTCTCAGCTGGAAAGTCTATGAATAAATTAATTCACAAGGAAGTGCTAATTAAGTTAATAGTACCACCACCCCATTATTTACAATTTACAAAAGACTTCAGAAAATAAAATATCTTTAAAGAGAAGATTGAGAGGTTTTTTGGTTTTTTTTATCATCATTCCAATGTATGGGCTAGATTTTGACAGCTCTAACCTTCCTTTTATTACTGAAATTATGCCTTATAGCAGAACTACAACTGTTAATTCTGGCATGGAGAGGGCACATGCATAGTTTGGGTGTGGAATGAGGGTAAGTCTAACCTTTGATTACTCTGAGGCACTTTTGAGGTAAATAATAGACAGAGGTTGTGGAATTTGAGGGTGTTAAAGAACGGATGTGAGAGTCAAATCCCTAGGTAAAGCACCAGCTTAGGTTGGTTTGTCAATACCTTTCCCCTTAGCATCACCAACAATGGAAGGTTAAAGGTAGCAATGAGATTCCAATAAATGGAAGTTTAGGGATGGAGTAAAGGAGTAATACTTTTATTTGGGAGTGGTAGAAGAAGAGGAAGGAAACAACTTCTCTTGCCTCAGCTCCAGTCAGGCTTTATATTTTAGTTTCAACTCTGCCAAAAAAAAGTATGTGTTTGTGTTTGTGTGTGTGTGTGTGTGTGTGTGTGTGTGTGTGTGTGTAACATAATACTGTAATATAATATTTTCAAAATCAATTGATGTATTGATGTATCTATACCAAATAAATGGTGAATAATAATGTATATAAATAGAATTTGTAATTCTGAATTAAATTTAGAATCTGCACAACTTTGTCTCTTCCCTCCTCACCACTCAGAGCAAATTATCAGACAGTGGATTACAAGATCAAATCCAAAGAGCATGTACTCCAGACTTTGAAGGAAGGCAGAGCAGGGAGGGCGTTGGTATGTATGTCTTTTCATCTTTGTAGCCATTAGCATTTGGACCTTAATTCTCAAACCAAAAATAAATGATTTGGGGATTATCTTTTGCTGTATAAGAATTTTCAAATCTTTTACCTTCATTAGCATGGAAAATTGAGAGCTGACTCTAGATGCCCACATGGTTCTTATAGTGTTCTTAAACTGCAAAGTTTAGCAGTAGCTATCTTCAATTATGATTAATTTACATAGTATGACTGAAGAATAAATTACCTATTAAATACTATTGTTCTAGAAGAAGTGAAAATAATATGCTAGTGATTAACTTGATTACTGTCATTTGAAACAGTGTGAATAATCTGTTTGATGCAAATGTCTAATCTCTTAAGAGTAAGTGCTACAACTTCAAGACCAAGACAAAAACAAAAGTGTAAATTTCATGTGAAACTGAGTCAGCACATTAATATTTCCCTTTTTCTATTTTTTAAAAAAATTCTCTTTTTTATTATGAACATTACAGAATAAGCAAATAAGAACATCTTAATATACACAAAATAAACAGAAAAGTAGACAATATTGCAACTGTGAATTTCTAATACATTTTGCTTCTTTAAAGTGTGGAAGTCTAACACAATAGGCATGAAAGTGCCGTGCTTGTTTGTCTTCTAAGCTTCCTTCTCCTTTCTTCTCTGCATTTTAATATTTCATTGACATTTTTTTTCTTTTCTTACCTTTCACATCACTGTTACTACACCCCATCCCTCACTTAAAAAGACCTATTCTCCTTTGCCCTCTTAACAGACTTCCATTTTCCTCTGTATCTTTTACATTTTTCTTCTGTATCTTTTTTTGTCTTTATTTTCTGAAGAACAATTACAGTTCCCCAACATTTCCACTCATTAAAAAAAAATCAAACTTTGTCATAAAGTTGAATGAAATAAATCAAGAAATTGGCTTGTTCTGAAAATATATCTTATTTGAAACTCTGGTCTATCACCTCTCTGTCAAGAAGTAGAAAACATTCTTTATCATCACTATTCTGAAGTCATAATTAATCATTGCGTTGATTAACAAGAACAAAAACAAAGAAACTTAGAATGTATCTCCCTCTGTTCTTTGCAAAGGACTGATTCCATCTTTAAATTGTCAGACATAGTAAATGTCTTGGTTAGTCTTGCTAAAATTCTCTCTCTCTCTCTCTCTCTCTCTCTCTCTCTCTCTCTCTTTCTCTTTCTCTCTCTTCCTTTTCTTTTCTCTACCCTTTTAAGTCTTTGTTATAAGAGTTTATATATTTGCTTTCAGAAGAGGGGAATGTAAATTGAAATTAATATCATATGAAAACAAATGTATCAAAATAGTTTTTAACAAAGCCAAATGCTATGAATATTTTTATAATGGAAAATGACTCTACTTGCCATATATTTGTGTCAATTGCCTATATGTTTTGAATGTCAAACTATTGTCAGACACATGCATAAATGTATCTGTGATCTCATCTGTTTGGAAATTCTCTCCAGTGGGGCAAATAAAATCCTATCTATTTCTACTTATAATATGTGACTGTTGTCCATATGATCCCATAGATTTCTACCAGGGACCCAAACAATATATTTCAGACCTTCAGGCCTTCCTCACCTTGTCCTAATTTCAAGAGAGGATTAGTTGAGTACTTAAGCTGCCTGCCTATTAAGCCTATATGGATATGTAAAAAGTCCTCATACTTTCATGTATTTCCTTGATGATATTTTATTATTGTTCTTGAAAATTCTTCATGTGTGACAGCCTGTTCACCAATAATCCTCCCCATTATTATCCATGACAGATTAATTTTCAATTATTTGCCAATTTTTGTATTTTATTTCTCAAATTCATATAGAAACATTGACAGAAGATTTGTTTTTCTGCTTCTATAAATAGATCTTTGTTTCTTTGTGAAGGTTAGGTTCATTAAAAGAGTCAAGCAGTTACCTGAGGACAATGGAACTTTCTCTCCTCCTCCTGCTCAGTTCTGTGTTTAATTTGTTTTCCAATACATTTTGTCTGTACCAGATATGCATTCTGATGAATAAGCTGCCCATTCAAATGCATGCCATTCATCCACTTTGTATTTTCTGTGATCCTTCGTGTATCAAAGCAAAACAATTTTTATTCATTACAGAGCAAATTAGGAGAAGAAGGAATAGTTTTCCTGTCAGATCTATGGAGAATGGAAGAATTTATGAGCAAGCAAGAGGTAGAAACTCTGTAAATGGATAATTTTGATCATATTATATGAAAAAGGTTTTGCACAAATCTACTGCAACAAAGATTAGAAAGGAAGCAGAAAGCTAGAAAAACAATTTTTACAGCCAGTGTCTCTGATAAAGGCCTCATTTCTAAAATATAGAGAACTAGGTCAAATTTGGAAGAATACAAGTCATTCCCCAATTGATAAATGGTCAAAAGATATGATCAGGTAATTTTTGTTTAAAGAAATTAAAGCCTCCTATAATCATATAAAAAAATACTCCAAATCACTACTGATTAGAGAAATGCAAATTAAAACAGCTCTGATATACCACAGCATACCTATGAGATTGGCTAACATGACAAATCAGGAAAATGATAAATATTGGAGATGTAGAAAATTGGAACAGTAATGAATTGTTGGTGGAGCTATGAACTGATCAAACCATTATGGAGAAGAGTTTGAAACTATACCCAAAGGGTTATAAAACTATGCATATCCTTTGACCCAGAAGTTCCACTTCTGACTCTGTATACCAAAAAGAATATAAAAAAGGGAAAAAGACTCACGTGTACGGGAATATTCTTGGCAGCTCTTTTTGTGGTGGCAAAGAATTAGAAATTGAGGAGAATCCCCATTATTTGGAGAATGACTGAACAAGGTGTGGTATATGAATGTAATGTAATACTACTCTTCCATAAGAAATGATGATCTGGCAGACTTCAGAAAACAAACAAACAAACCAGGGAAGACTTACACGAACTGGTGCTGAGTAAGGTGGGTAGAAACAGGAGAAAATTGTACACAACAATAGCAGTGTTTGATGATTACCAACTTGAATAGACTTTTCATGATTATAATAGCAAGGATCTTGGTATAGACAGGAGGACCTGCTGTACAGGTTCTTGGATCTGCTTTTCTAAAACGAAAGCAACTTTTGAGGGGTTAATAATCTACTTTAATGAAGCACTTATAGTATTTACTTAGTTCAGGAGAAATAACACCCCAAACTTCAGAGAAAACACAAATACACAGGGCCTCCAGCTGTCTGACCATACATCCATAATTACCAGAGAGAAAAAGCACCAAGATCTGGATTTTCAAAGTGGCTATGGTGGGGTGGGGTGATGGGTGAGGGAACAGGGTCTTTAGGGGCTTCCCAGCATCTCATCTGGCACATAAACCTTCCTCCAAAAACTAAGCCCCAAACTAAAATCTCACCTTAGAGTATTTACATACTTTTCGGGGCAGGAGAGGAGGACCCTTTGAACTAGTACTTCAATAGAAATTAACAAAAGGTGTTGAGGACCATTAATGGGCAAGGAATGTCTTTAACTCTTCCCCCACCTACCATTAACCATAAATTACCATTACAATGATCTAAACTCACTCCAAAAGACTCTTGATAGAAAATGCAATCAGCATCCAAAAAAATAACTACTGAGTCCTAATGAAGATTGAAGCATGCTATTTTGCCTTTTCTTTTTCTTTCATATGGCTTTTCCCTTTTGTTCTGGATTTTCTTTCACAACATGACTAATGTGGAAATATGTTAAATATGATTGTCCATGTATAACCTATATCAGATGGCATGCCATCTTAGGGAAGGGGGAAGGGAAGGAAGAAGGAAATTTTAGAATTCAAAATTTTATAAAAGTGAAAAACTAAAATAAATTAATTGAAAGAATAAAGTCTGGGACTCTTCTTCTCTTTGTTTTTAGCATCTTCTCCTCTTTAGATATCAGGTATATTCATTTCTCAACAACCTCCCAATATTACCAATTTCCCATTGCTTGTTCTCTTCCATGCCATTTCTAGGTCATGTATAAGCACATCCTGAACTATGATAATACAGTCAGAATGTGGTAGTTCCACTCTCTTTCTTGATAAAAAAACGACAAAAAATAAACAATCCCCCCCCAAAAAAGAAGAAAAAAAGCACTTGTCATAGTCAGATTTAGACCAATTTGTCACAGTAAACTTTTCTATTTCCTTTCTGTTTGTTGCCTTTTCATTTTCAAGTTTAAATTCTCTTGGGATGCCTGCTTCAACAGATCTTTTTCCATGCTTATTTTAAATTGGTTTTATCCTCCACTGTTTACATTGGCTTTATGAAATGATAATATTCAAAATTACTCATCAATATTTTATGAAATCTTAGAAATGGGATTGTATTCTAATTCAGTGTTGCCTTTGAATACCATTATTCAACACTGAGCTATTAAGTCAAATGATTTCTGAGGTTTGTTTTTCTTGTTGTTATGGTGATAGATAAGCATCAGTTGAATTTCTGAATAAAAGTATTAAAGTTAGTGTTGAAGTTGTTTCTGCTTTTTATTTGTGCTTTAATTGTATAAGTTCTATGCTTTATATTCTCCAAGGAAATGTTCATGCTAAAATGACATAATACTTGTGTGTAATATGAAAATCTTTAGCCTCCCTGCTCCTTTTCTCTTAAAACACATTTTTTAATATATTTCTCACCACCTTCACCTTTTTTTCTTAAATATTCATCAGTGATCAAGAATGAGATAAAATGTTAATTTGACTTAAAGGGATTTTTAAGTTCTCTGTACAATTCCTCTACTCCTTCATCCTTAGTAACTAATATTGATGCATTCATTGTGATTTTTTTTTCCTTGATGAAATTTTGGCAAGTAATTTGTCACCAACTCTTCAACATGGAATGACCACATTGATGGTTCTTGTAGCTAATGGGATACACTGCAAAGCAAACTTCTGTGAGCCATCTTCCCATTAAACTCAAACATATTTTATTCTTCTGATTCCATTTATGGTGAAGCTGAGCTGATATGGCTCCGTTCCTCGGGCAGCATGTCCATACATTGGTATTTGGATAGGATCTCTCATTTGGAATACAACTGTCAACTTAGAATTTATCGGTTGTCTAAGACTGTGCTTGCCTTACTTCTTCCTATTCTGATACTGTCAATGCAACAGTGAAAGGCAGCTAGAAGAGCAAACACTGGGGAGAAGAGTCAAGGTGCAGAAAAGAAAGATGAACACACTCTAGATCCTTCCCCACAGGCCATAAAATTCCCTTAGAATTACTATAAATAAATTGTAGAGCAGCAGATACCACAAAATGGCAGACTGAAAGAGATTTCCAGCCAAAGACAGCCTGGAAGGCTGGCAGGAAATACTGAAAAAATCCACTGATCACCTCCTGAAAGAGATCCAAAAAAAGAAACTGCTAGGAGTATTGTGGCCAAATTCCAGAGTTCCCAGGTCAAGGAGAAAATATTGCAAGCAGCTAGAAAGAAACAATTCAAGTATTGTGGAAACACAATCAGGATAACACAAGATCTAGCAGCTGCTACATTAAGGGATCACAGGGCTTGGAATATGATACTCCAGAAGTCAAAGGAACTAGGATTAAAACAAAGAATCATCTACCCAGTAAAAATAAGTATAATACTAAAGGGAAAAAATGGTTATTCAATGAAGTAGAGGATTTACAAGCATTCTTGATATAAAGACTTGAATAGAATTGAATTGAATAGAAAATTTGACTTTCAGACACAAGAATCAAGAGAAGCATGGAAAGGTAAACAGGAAAGGGAAATAATATGGGTCTTACTAAAGTTGAACTGTTTACATTCCTATGTGGAAAGATAAAATTTGTAATTCTTGAAACTTTTCTCAGTATTTGGGTAGTTGGAGGGATTACACACACACACACACACACACACACACACACACACACACACACATGTAGACAGAGAGCACAGGGTGAGTTGAATAGGAAATTATGATATCTAAAAAAAATTAAGTGGTAAGATAGGAATATTGGGAGGAGAAAGGGAGAAATGGAATGGGGCAAATTATCTCTCATGAAAGAGGCAAGAAAAAGCTTTTACAACAGAGGAGAAAAGAGGAGAGGTGAGAGGGAAAAAATGAAGCTTACTCTCATCACATTTGGCTTAAGGAGGGAATAATATGCTTACTCAATTTGGTATGAAAATCTAGCTTACACTACAGGATCTTAGGGGAGAAGGGAATAAGTAGGGTGGGGGGATGATGGAAGGGAAGGCAAATGGGAGGAGGGAGCAGTTAGAAGCAAACACTTTTGGGGATGGACAAAGTCAAAATAGTGAATAGAATACATGAGGGCATGATAGGATGGAAGGAAACATAGTCAGTCTTACACAATATGACCATTATGGAAGTTGTTTGCAAAACTGCAAATATGTAGCCTATATTGAATTGCTTCCCTTCTCAGTGGGGATGGGTGAGGAGTAAGGAAAGAAGAGAAATTGGAACTCAAAGTTTTTGGAACTAATGTTGAGAACTGTTTTTGCATACAACTTGGAATTATGAAATACAGGTAATGGGATATAGAAAATTTATCTTGCCCTACAAGACAAGAGAGAAGATGGGGGTCAGGGAAGGGAGGGCAGATGGGGGAAAGAGTAATCAGAATGCATGGCATTTTGGGGTGGGAAGAGCAGAGAGATGGGGAGAAAATTTGGAACTCAAAATTTTGTGGAAATGGCTGAAAATTAAAAATAAATAAACATAAAAAAATAAACAAGCACTGAATGTCATTTGTGCACACTTCTCTTTCTTTAATAATACAATAGATTCAAAGTTTTGGTTGTTGTTTTTGCTGTTTAAAAATGCAACAAGCTGAAATTAACTATAAAATCCAATTAAATCTGCTTTAATAATAGAAGATCAAAAGCATATAATCCAAATTTAAAAGATATGTTTATATATATATATATATATATATATATATATATATATATATATATATATATATATATATATATATATATATATGAAGAGGGAGAGAAAAAGACGGAGAGAGAGAGAGAGAGAGATTTTCAACTTCCTTCAGTAGTGACTATTGTCTTGTGCTCATCCTTTGTTGCCCAGGAAGACCATGCCATCAGAGAAATGATGACATGACTTGCACTTGACTTTGTTTTGAGTGAGGGAGGCCTGTGCAGGTCACCAGCCTCACTTCTCCTCCAGAGCCATCTCCAGTAGTGACTAAATCAAGAACTGAAGGAAGAGGCCCTCAGGCAGTTTGAACCTCAAGACATGACTTTTCAGCAATCTTACCTGGTCTCAGGTTAAAAGGCTGACCATTCTACAGTTCAAACCATCAAGTGCTATACTGGACTGAGCAAAGAGGAGGACTGACTATAGCTACAATAGCTACAATTCCAAGATCACACCTAGACCTCCATAACACATGAGTTCCCAGGATTAAAAAAAATTATTTATAAATGTCCAACATACTGGTTATTAACTTTCCCCCACTTATGAGGGCTGGTCCCAAGAAAGAAGACTCAATCTTTTACCAAAATGAAACTGAAGGTCATTCTACCATGGTATAATGGCATGTAAAATAGGATCTTTTGCTGTTTTTGTTTTAGTATAATCAAGAAGTATTATGCCGCTATGGGAATGTGACTGAGGAGGATCTTTCTCATCCATTGATGGGCCTGCTTACTGTAGGAAGTTTGATTAGAGAAGTTGTCTTGTAGGAGGTTCCCAAGTACCTTTTTTTCTATTGGGGTGCTGGGTCACAGGGTTATGCCCTCTGTCTCTAGAAAAGCATATAAATATCCTGAGGATGAGATTTTTTACTTTGGAGCTTGCTGACTAGTTTGGCCAGAAGAGGACTCTGGGAAGCCACTAAGGCCCCCCACCCCATTCTCCCATCCCTGGCTTTGAGAAACTCATATGTTCCTTATCTGGTAAAGATG
Organism: Bettongia penicillata ogilbyi; assembly: GCA_023548195.1. Classification (NCBI taxonomy): domain Eukaryota; kingdom Metazoa; phylum Chordata; class Mammalia; order Diprotodontia; family Potoroidae; genus Bettongia; species Bettongia penicillata. The sequence goes on along the minus strand of JAJHZJ010000318.1, from coordinate 1,799,029 downwards.
TATGTATGTTAAAGGTCAGACATTTTGGAAGCATTTTGGTGGACTTTTAATTTCTCTTAATTTTTTTGAAGTTTGGGATGCTGGGTCTCCTGAAATAGGTAAATGATATATGTGCTTGGCTAAAGGATTGATACATGTGCTTGATTAAAGTGATTGTTAACCCCTCAAAAGCTGCCTTTCTGTTTATGAATTCAGATCTAAGAACTTGTGATAGCAGGTCCCCTGTGTATATTGGAGTGCTTACTGATACACATGGTAGAACATCGTGGAGTACGGTGGAGTATGGTAGAGCTTAAGTATTTCTTATATAGCTTTCAGTTATTCAGAGTCAGTTTCAAATCACATTATTTTGTGGCAACAGAATAAGATTTTGGAAAGATCTTCATCAGTGACAGGTAATGCAAGTATTTCCCTACTATCCTGTTTTTTTCTATTATGATTAATTGTATTAATGAAAAGGTTCTTTAAAATGTTTATGTATTTAAGATTATCTGCTTCATTTTTTATGATATTCCCTGATCCTTGCTTAGTTAAGAATTTTTTCCTCAGTCCACTAATGCCTCTTTTGACTTCTTCATTGACCTTCTCAGATTAAAGAGGAAAGGAGCAAAAGTTGTCAATAGTAAGGTTTTTAGACTCATATTAAGATAAATTTCATTGAAAATAATACAATGTAGGCTAAAACACTTAGAAATCAACTTATCAAGATACATAGAAGATTTATGGAGTTGTAATTATGCTCTTTATAGAAACAACAGGAAACAAATGATTGGAGAATATCTAGGACCTGACAAAACAACAGAAATGACACCATTTAAATTAAATTTGAGATTGACTGCTAACCTAAACAAATACACCTAATGCATATAATATAGAACTAGCTAAAATAATGAGGAATAATAATTTTGATAAACAGAAGTCCTAGATTTCCAGAAGAAATATTGAGAAGAAAAAGTAATATGGAGAAATAGAATTACCACATATTAATCTGTATTATAAAGTGGAAGTCATCAAAACTCATTCATTAATTGCTTTGTCATATTACTATAATTCACATTTCTAGAATTACATCAAATAATAGTTTTCGGGGTCATCCTTCTTTTTACCAAATGTCCTATGGAATGTAATATCCCAGTGGGGAAAGGAGCTAGGATTATAACCAAGATAATTTGCCCAACAAAACTGAGCATAATCTTTCCAAGGAAAAATGGATATTTAATGAAATAGATGACTTCATTCAGACAAAATAAAAGCAAAAATAGATCCAATAGAAAGAGCTAAGGAAGGAAATGACATCTTACTAAAAAAGTCCCATAGACAAGTAATATCAATCAATATAACATCCAAACTTTTAAATATAAAGTTAAAGGATTTATGAGAAGAAATAAACAGTGAATCTATACTAGTGGGTAATCTCAATTTTTCCCTCTCAGAATTAGGTCAATCTAGTAATAAAATAATTGAGAAAGAATTTAGGGAAAAGAATAGAATTTTATAAAACATATATGATAGTCCTGGGGGGAGGGGAGAATTGAGTGAAAAATGGCAGGAAAATATTTGTTTGTTTTTTTCTTCAGTGGTATTATGCCACCTATAGAAAAACTGACCATGTATTAGAGCATAAAAAGTTCAAAGTTACACATAGAAAAGTAGAAATACTAAATGCATTCTTTCAAATCTTAATATGATAATAATTATACTCAATAAAGGGCTGTGGAAACAAATTAAAAATTAATTGGAAACTAAATAATTTAATACTCAAGAGTGAGTGGGTCACAGAACAGATCATAGAAATGATCAATAAATTCATTAAAGAAAATGACAATAATGAGACAACATAGCAAAATTTATGAGATGTAGACACAACAGTACTTAGGGAAAAAATTGCTCCTACAAGGCTTACATAAAACAAGAAAGATAGCAGATCTGTAAATTGGGTATTCAACTTAAAAAAAAAAAAAAAACTAGAAAAAAGAACAAGCTAGAAATACCCAAGTAAAACCAAATTAGAAACCCTGAAAATCAAAGGAGTGATTAATAAAGTTAAAAGTAAGAAAGTCATGGAACTAATAAGTAAAAGTAGGAGCTGATTTTTGTAGGGAGGGACCCAAAGGAAATAAGGTAAAATTTTGGTTAAATTGATTTTTTTAAAAATGAAACTGAATTATCAACATCAAATATGAAAAGTATGAATTTACCACCAATAAAGTGGAAATTAAAGAAATATTGGGAGCTATTTTACCCAACTATATGCCAATAAATCTAACAGCTTAAAATGAATAAATAATTGCAAAAAATATAAATTTCCCAGATTAACAGAAGGGGCAATAGAATATTTTAATAACCCCCTGTTTTATAAAGAGAAATTTAACAAGACATCAGCCTAAGAAAAAATTCCCCAGGACTAGATGGATTGACAAGTGAATTTTACCAGCATTTAAAGAAAAAAAAATTGAATTACAATATGATTTAAACTACTTTGGAAAATATTTAAAGAAGGAATCTTGCCAAATTCCACTTACAACAGTCATATAGTGCTGATACCAAAACCAAGATGAATCAGAATAAAAAAAGAAAACTATAGATCAATTTTCCTAATGAGTATTGAGGCAGTTTTTTTTTTTTTTTAATAAGAGACTAAGCGTGAGATTACAGCAATATATCACAAAGATAATAGACTATTGTTAGGTGGTATTTATACTAGAAATGCAAGTATGGTTCAATATTAGGAAAAAGCCATAGCATAACTGACCACACCAATAATTAAATCCACAAAAAATTATATGATTATCTCAATAAATGGAGAAAAAGCTTTTGACAAAATACATCACTCATTTCTATTAGAACAACCAGAAAACACAGATAGTATCTACTAAAATCATCAGCAAGTGTTATATGTAATGAGGATAAGCTAGAAAAGCCTTCCAATAAGATCAGGGGTGAAGCAAGTATACCCATTTACCATCACTATTATTCAATATTTCTAGTAATTATTCAATATTTACTAGAAATGAAAGGTACAACAATAAGAGAAGAAAAAGAAATTGAAGAAATTAGAATAGGCAATGTACTAACAAAATTGTCACTTTTTGAAGATGATGTTACAGAACTCTAGAGAATCAATTTTAAAAAATATGAAATAATTTATAATTTCAGCAAAGTTACAAGATATAAAATAAACCCACATCAATCACCATCAATTCTGTATATTACCAACAAGGTCCAACAAGAAGAGATGGAAAGAGAAATTCCATTTAAAATAACTGTAGACAATATAAAATAGTTGGGAGTCTACATACTAAGACAATCTCAGGAACTATCTGAATAAAATTAGAAAACACTTTTCACACAAATGAAGCCAAATCTAAACAATCAGAAAAATATTGTTTGCACACAGGCAGGATGATCTGATGTAATTAAAATGATAGTTTCAACTAATTAAATTATATATTCAATGTCATATAATTAAACTACCAAAAATTATTTCATAGAGGTAATAGAATTCATCTAGGGGAAAAAAGTAAAGAATATCAAGGGCACTGATCAAATAATATGAAGGTAGTCTAGCAGTACCTACCAGATTTCAAACTGCGTTACCGAAGAGTAATTATCAAAACAATCTGGTACTGGCTGCAAAACAGTGGTGGATCAATGGAATAGATTATGTACATAATACACAGTAGCAAATTACCTTGGTAATCTACTGCCCGAGAAACACAAAGGTCTGAGATTTTGGTATGAGAATTTACTATTTGAAAAAAAAAAATGCTGTGGAAAATGAGAAAATTGTTTGGCAGAAACTAGGCGTAGACCAGTGACTCACACTATACACCAAACTATAGTTGAAATGGATATATGATTTAGAAATAAAAGATGATAATAAAGTAGAAAGTTGGGGGGAAGGTTTACAGAAATTTCATAGAAAGTTTAAAATATGTAAAAAACTTTGTCAAATCTATAAGAATATAAATAATTCTCCAATTGATTAATGGTCAAAGAGTATGAACAGGCAATTTTCCCATGAAAACATCTGAACAATTTATAGTCTTATAAAAAAATGCCTTAAACCATTATTGATTCAAGAAATTGAAATTAAAACAATCGAGATACCATTTTACACTTATCAGATTGGCTAAAATGATTGAAGGGGAAAGCAAAAAATGTTGGAGGGAATGTGGAAAAACTGAGGCACTAATGCATTGTTAGTAGAATCATGAACTGATCCAACCATTTTGGAGAGCAATCTGGAATTATGAACAAAAAGCTATTAAACTACTTTTACCTAGTAATACCACTTCTAGGTCTATTTCTAAAAATGATTAGGGGAAAAGAAAATAAACCTATATGTTCTAAAATATTTTTAGCAGCTCTCTTTGTGGTAGCAAACTGAAAATTGCAGGTATGCCCATCAACTGGGGAATGACTGAACAAGTTGTATATATGATTGTGATGGAATACTACTGTCTTATAAGAAATGATGAGCTCAACAATCTTAGAAGAACATGGAAAGACTTGCACAAAATAATGAAGAATGAAATAAGCAGAACCAAAAGAAGATTGTATACAGTAACAGCAATTTTGTTTTAAGAAAGACTTTGAACAAATAAGTTATTTTAACTACTATAAATACCCAACTTAACAAACAAGGATGTGTGGAGACATGCTATCTGCACACACACACATACATACATGTATGCATGTTAGTATATGTGTGTGTGAGTCAAATAATGACCATCTCTAGGGTGGGGAAGAGGGATAAAAAGAAAGTTACATGATAACTTTGTAGTATTTTTAAAAGGAATGGCAGGTTGTACAAGGTAAATCTGCAGTTTTGTGTACCATCACTCTTTTATTATACACAATAAGGGGAGAATGAAATAAAATATGGTATAAACAAGTTCAAAAAGCATGAGAAAATTATGTGTCAGATCTCTGGATAACAAAAGTGTTTTTTAAGAAACAAGGGCGTCTTTACAAATTAATCAATGCAGCCAAAATTAGAAGGAAAAGAGAAAACTAGGGAAAACATTTAGAATAATTCCTCATAAAGGTCTCATTCCTCAATTATATAGAGAATAGAATGAAATTAATAAAAACTTTTTAAGATCTATTCTTCAATTGATAAATGGTTAAAAGAAATGAACAGGACACTTTCAAAAGAAGTAGAATTCAAAACTATCAATGATCATATAAAAAATGCTCCAAATCACAAATAATTAGAGAAGCGTACATTCAGACACCTCTGAGGTAATACCCACCACATATCCATTGGACTGGCCTATATGACAGAAAAGTAAAAGAACAAATTTGTTGAGGATGTGGAAAATAAGTATCCTAATGATTGATGGAGTTGTCAGTTGATTTCAGTATTCTCCTTATTATTCATTATCATTATCCTATCTTCTGACGATCTAGTAGCCCTATTTTTTCATTGTTTTTCAGCTAGAGAGAGAGACATAGAGAGAAAGAGAGATCCCTCTGTTTGCTTTTCTTATTTAAAGACTATGTTTTTCCCCCATTTATCCTTTCAATAGATTTACCTGGATGTTAAAAATCTGGTTTTTTTTGGTTGTATTTACCATGGAAATACAATCATTGAATTTAATTTCAGTTTTTTATTCTTCACTATAATCATTTCTGCCTGAACCTTCATAATGCCCTTGTTAAGTAGGATCCATTACTTTTAGGGTATCTTTACCTAGATAATTTTAGACCACTGGATGTAACCTATGCTTTCTTTAAATCTACCCTCCCAAAGTTTAAAGTTCACACAAGACTTTGAGTAGTTTTCCTCTCCTTTCCCATTATAAATACCATCATTACTTGCTCTCTTGTCCACTTCCATTCCTATAGTTTCTACTTTAGTAATTAGATACTACAAGATTAGGATGAGATCCAAAAGAGTAGCAGTTGTCTTTCTCACTCTCTATATCTTTTAAAGGGTGGAATCATCAACCAGACAAATCATGAATTTCAAAGCTACTGTGTTCTTTGTCAGAGAAATCCAAAAATTGCCCATGTAGTTTAATTACCTCATCATTACTATGTCATTTCTCTGTTTAAAATTTGAGATTTGTTTCCTGATCTCTCCATTTAATACCTACTTTGACCTGGAGGTTCATAATATATTTCCATGAAAATATCACTACTACTTCTTTCTCAGTTTATTTTCATTGAAATACCCTCCATCATATTTAACCTTTGGGTTCTTCTCATAAATATGTCTTCTTGAAATACAATGATATTTCAACTTTGTGGTGGGAACAATATTCTAACTTCCCTTCCCTAAATACCCTCATACACAAATACACCCAAAATATACTTATGAGTGTATTTTTTCCTTAAAATGTATTGAGACCACCCTTGATAATTGATTGGCTTACCAAACAATAATCACAGGCTATTGATATTATATTCTGGTTATGAGTAAAATTAACTTTCATACTGTATTATTTGATTTTTAATATTAATCTGTAACATTCCCTTTCCTTTCAAATCTCCTCTTTCTTCTTTGGCTAAGTCAAAAGTGACCTCTCCCATTTTAACTGAGAAATGTGATCTTCTCCCAGCTTCCTGGGCAGGGACCTTACTTTTCTTTATTCTTATAAATAAAAACCAGCCAGAACAAATTGTTTTCTCATGCTATTCCCCTCACCAATATTTGGGGTGATCTGGTCAAACAGTAGGGGAAATTAAGCAAGTGAAAAGCTTTGAGAAAGTTTATATTTTTCTAGCCAAAAAATTACTATAGGAAGCTAGGATTCATAAACCATTACTTAAGTGCCAGAGAAGGATGGATCAGCCACATTTGAAAGCCATTTTACCAAGTTGTAGACTGATCTACTCAATCTACTTTCAAAGATGAAGTAATGTGGAGGAGCTGAAGACTTTTGGCCCACTTCCTCATTAAATTAGTCACCAGTTGGATTGCTAGGGAAGATTGCAATCATGTCAGGCCAATCAGAAGGAAGACACACCTAGGTATAAAAGACAGGGATGTTCCTTGCTCTGGGATTTTTGGCACAAAATGAAGGCAAACCAGTAAGATCCTTTTTTATCCATATTGCTTTCTCCTGATAATAAAAGATATTTTGCTGGAAAAATTGCATCTGCTTGCCTGTTTAAAATCTGGGCCCCACAATTACTTGAGTGCAAGTAGATATTAGGAGCTCCAGGAATTTTCTGATGCTTGGTTGATGGACCAAGATGAGCACTAGAACAAGAAAACTTCCAACAGCTAAATCAGATCGAATTGTTCTAAATCCATATCCATGTTGAATATCCTTCTTCTGATCTAATAAATGTCTTTTGTTAACTATTGAATTAGCTACAAATGTCTCCTTTCATTCTAATAGATAATAAAAATTACCAAGTAACTGGCATGAGTCAGGTTACACCTAGAACAATGCTTTCCCCTCCCTTTTATATATCCCACCCATTTTTACTATGATATATCTTTCCAGTTACAATTTTTATCTCAACAAGTAACAATGGTATATATGACATAGCATTTGTCTCTATATCTTAGTATCTATTTATTGCTTATAATTAAATTTAAAGGAACATTGATTCTTAAGTAAAACACACTTTGGAAGTCATAGAATCTAATATATTACCATTTAACAATCAAAATATTGAAGGCTAGAATGCAAAATTCACTTGGCAAGGTGGAACAGGTAGTAAATGACAGAGTCAGGATTTGAATTCATCTCCTCTGACTGTAAAACCAGAGTAAATTCTAGAAATATTTGTTTGGGAAAGGACAGTGGTATTTTTGAGAGATATAATGGAAGTGGATATAAACAATGCCTTAAGGATTAAAAATAATATTAAGGGTTGACTTTGTGAAGCCCCTAATATTCTGTAACTTGAAGAGACCCTAAAGTCCTTCCCCCGCCCCTCCCCTTATCTTGAACCTGTACCAAAATAATTGTTTTTGTCTCCCTTATGCTGTGTTCCCTGGGTCCTTTAATCATTAACTTGGATCCTCCTGCTCAGTCCTTAATTCCTTAAAACATAAAACTTCTCTCTTATCCTGGCCTTGTCTCCTCCAATCCTGGGTCATAAAATTTCTCGTCTCCCTTATTTTGTGTCTCCTCTCCTGTCATTCATCTTTCTCATCCTGTCCCTGAACTTTAACATGTATAAAAAACTCTAGAGCTACATCAGTGTTCTGAAACATTTATATAGGCATAACTCCTCCAAATATTAGGGTCTCACTTAGCTTTCTTGCTAAGAGTCCCATGATAAGCTCCCAATGACTACAGATAAGGTCTAAGTGAATTCACTCACAGCTGAACCCGGTCTCCCATCTACCTCCTCAACACTAACTATATACTATAACTATGTAACTATAGTCATACATATACATATACATATACATATATATATATATATATGTATAGTTGGAGACTCAATATGAAAAAAGGTCTGAGGGTTCAAAAAGGATTAATCTGAAAATATTTATCAGGGAGAATGCATTTTCTCTTAGTTCCTTATATGCTGATATTTCAACTGCTTTAGGAGATAAAGGCTGGCATTATCTGCTTTCAGTAGCCAAAATTTTCTTTAAGTTGTTGGTGACTCAAGTGTAGATCCTTAACCTATCTGTTTATCCTTAACACTGCCAACTATGTTGCTGACTCACTGAAGGACCCCAGGCACTAATCCCATTTAGGCTCATTACAACGAGGTAATTATCCTCCAGCCCCTTTAAAATGCAGCTTGTAAAATGAAGTTAAAACACCGTGAAAGCAAAATAACTGAAAAACTTTACAATCTCTTTTCCAACATCTTTTTTGGAAAAACTTTGAGTTTTTATATTATTAACACTGTCTTTCTCAAATGACTAGTGATGGGTAATACTCTGAGGTGAAATTTACCCCTACAAACACAAAAGATAATATGATCTGGGAAATCACAAAAGGGAAAGTTAGTCTGCCTTTCAAATCAATGATGTACACACATCATTTATTTCCTCAACAACTTTCAAGTTAAAGGAGAAAATCACATCTAATATTGCTTCTTCTTTGATTTCGATTCTGATTCCACTACATCTCTGTCCCCCAATATCTTGACTAAAAATGCTTACAAAATGGAAAAGGGCAGCTGCCAGTCTGAGGATGAAGTCAGTGATGGGAAAACCAATCCTAACTTCAAAATTATTTCTTTCTTCTTCAGATGAAATTACATTTTTAACTGATTGCTGATACAGCAATAATTACAGAACTCTTAGGGTGTTATGAAAGTAAATAAGCACTAATGAGAACGATTTTACTGTACTTAATTTCACCTAGTCTTTTTTCTCTGATCATTTTCTGGTAACAAAAGATAGATAAACAGGAGCCAAGTCAGGAGTGGAAAGCAAAGGTAAAACTAGTATTTACCTACATTGATTCAGAGTGTCTAAGATATGCCTGATTTCTCTGATTGTCTTGTAGAAAAAATGGAATCAAAGAATTCTAGGCTGCCCCATCTCAGACACATTAGCTCTATGACCCAGAGCAAGCCACTAGACTACTGTGGGCATTTATTTTCTCTGCTGTAAAATGAAGTAATTGAAATGAAAGGCCTCTGGGATCTCTTCCAGCTCTAGGATCCTATAACTTTATGACCAGCTAATCTGTTCACACTTACTGGAACCAAAACTATAATCTGGACTTTAATATCTATGTAAATCTGCCACTGGACCTGGAGTCAGGAAGATTCATCTTCCTGAGTACAAATCTGACCTTAGACACTTAGTAGCTGTATGACCCTGCCAAAGTCATTTAACCCTGTTTGCTTCAGTCTCTTCAATCACAAAATGATTTGTAGAAACAAATAGCAAACCAGCCCAGTATCTTTTGCCAAGGAAACTCCAAATGGGGTCACAAAGCATCTAATATGATTGAAACGACTGCATAACAAAGCTTTACCATTAGACCAGTTTTCAGATATGTTTTTAGATTTGTGTAAATTTCATATTAAACAGACACACTTGTGTCTTCCTAAGTAAGAATTTTTACTACTAAGAAACTCAAAAAGATATTATGAGCAAGTTGCAAAAATACCAATTTCCAAACCAAGGACCATCTCCTGCCCTCATTTGCACAGTTCCATTGACTACTTATCTTTGAGTCTGAAGTATATATACTTGAAAATAATCATATTCAAGGCATTTGAAAGTACACATAGAATAAAGTGCACATATTATAAAGCAAATGACTACTGAATTCTGTAGGATTGAAGTCTTCTGATTTGGTCATTTTGTGTCATTTACTTTAATATAATACATCAAAATGTGACACTAAGTTCATCTGTGTTAAACCTTCCACACTTAATTTTCCCTAGCCCCAAGTCACTTAAGCAACTATTCCATGCAAATATATAGTAGAAATTCATGTTTTATTCCAATTGCTATGTACCCAGCAAAGAACTGAAACATACTGACAAACTTCTCAAATTCAATTCAATTTAACAGAGTTTTATTACAGACCAACAGTATGTAGGGAATTGTGCTAGGAGGGGGGGAGACAAAATGTGTAGAAAAAGCAAATTTCCTGCCTACCAGTAGAACTGGTTTTATTGACAATTAGGCTTGTCCTACTGATGAATTCCTCAGACACAGCAATGCACGTTTATGGTCTTCTGTACAAAAGTAAGATAAGCAGATAATTATAATACAAAATAATAAATGAGCAATATACTTAGCCTAACAGTGCTTAGACAAAGAAAGGATTCTCATCTTCTCATTTTACATATTAGGAAATGAAGGCCTTGTGAAGGAAATTGCTCTACCCAAAGTAATAAAACTCTGGAGATCACCTGGCAAGAATAAGGGGCCAAATACTGAAATTCTTTCTTGAGCTGAACTTCCAAGCATTCAAACTCTACTCCAAAATGTTGTCCATTATTCAAATGCTAAATGTACATTTGCTGAAAAAATATTTTATGGAGAACTCACACAAAGCAATTACACAAAAGTGAGAAGACATCATCCACGTATCTCTTAAGAACTTTGGAATCAATTTAGACATGGGAGACACTGTCAAAGGTCAAACAAGTGTGGCATGCCCACGTAAATGAAAGTGGTGCAATCTATGAGCAAAACAGAATTGCAGTAACTCAAAAAAATGTGATGAGCAAATTTAGAGACGTGCACTCCAAACGTTAGTATGAACTACTTATGCCTGACCTGCGGTAGAGTTTTCTGAGCTTATATGGCTCTGATCATCCATAGTTAGACGCGCTGTACCTTGATTGCAATGTAGTAATGTTATTTTGATCCTCTTCTACCTTGAAGGACAAGAATCAGCCAAGAAAACTGAAATTAAATCTGAGGTTCTCCCATTCAA